>OZ035880.1:44111799-44711799 GCA_964034835.1 Muscina levida | reverse complement strand
GTGAACGTGTAAAGCCAATTGTAGAAAAACTAATTGGACCATATCAGTGCGGCTTTAGACCTGGCAAATCTTCGACGGATCAAATATTCACCTTACGACAAATCCTGGAAAAAACCCATGAAAAGCAGATCGACACCTACCACCTCTTTGTCGACTACAAAGCTGCCTTCGACTCTCCGATAAGGAATAGGCTTTATGAGGCCATGTCTGAGTTTGGTATTCCTGCAAAGCTGATTCGACTTTGCAAATGTACCTTAGACAACACCAAATCCTCGGTTAAGATTGGTAAGGATCAGTCTGAACCATTCAACACGGAAAGAGGTCTCAGGCAGGGCGATAGCCTGTCCTGTACACTATTTAATATAGTTATGGAGAAGGTGATGAGAAAGGCTGGTGTCAACATGTCTGGCACCATATTCCACAAGAGCCACGTGCCACTAGCCTATGCCGATGATATAGACATCATTGGCCGAAATCTGCGGGATGTTACTGCAGTTTTCTAATCGCTAGAAAAGGAGTCAGCAAAAATGGGTTTAGCGATCAACGAGGACAAAACGAAAATAATGATTTCGACGAACAAAGAGTCCTCTCGATGGGGACGCACCGTGAACGTTGACAATTATTGTTTTGAGGTAGTCGACGAATTTACCTACCTCGGATCTTCCGTCAACAAGATGAATAATGTCAGCCAAGAAATTAAACGGAGAATAGTGCTAGCCAATAGATGTTTCTACGGACTTCGGCAGCACTTCAGTAACACCACCTTCTCTCGGAATACTAAGAAACAGCTATACCAGGTGCTTATCTTACCTGTTCTGTTGTATGGTGCCGAATCATGGGTGCTTACTACAACGGACATACAAAACCTAGGAGTATTCGAGAGAAAAGTACTCCGAAAAATATATGGACCTATCTGTGTTGAAGGCCAGTTTCGCCATCGGATGAACCATGAGCTGTATGAGCTTTACCACGACATCGACGTAGCTAAAAGAGTCAGAATCCAACGACTTCGATGGCTGGGACATTTTGCCAGGATGGATGTAAATGCTCCAGCGAGAAAGGTGTTTGAAGGCGAACCTGAAGGACGGCGCAGAGCAGGGAGACTCAAAATCCGTTGGAAGGACCAAGTGGTAGGCGATATGCCATCATCTGGTAGGACTAACAGGAGAACACACGCAGAAGACCGAAGCGTGCGGAATTCTTTATTACTTCAGGCCTCAAATTTATGAACTACGTTTCGTAAATTGTAATTGGCCACTTAAGTAAGTAAGTAAGTAAGTAAAAGATTTGAGAGGTTATTTGAAATCTAAGTTCGAAATAATTTTCCACAGAATATCAGCATGCCTACACTAAACTAATTACCCCGACAGTCAAGGTGATATTAAATACCTGGGGCTTCCGTTACACTCACCGGTGAGAGTTTCGTAGTGAAGCTACTTTCAATTTATGATTTAATGAACCATACTGCGCAGAATTGATCACCTTTCGCTGAGAGACAGTGTGCTGCTGTCTTGCAACCTACTTTACCTAACCTAATGCATATGAGTTTATAAAACCCATTAAATAATCTCACCAGTCCCACTGTTCGCACTCTGTGCATTGCGGCATAACATTGCACATTATGTAAACAATAACAAATAGTTTAATTTGTTGTAAAATGAGATGTACGAAACTTTGTAATGTTTTTGCTTTAAACTAAAATTGTTATTATAACTTTTCTTGTAGCTCTTGTGGTGCCTCAGTTGTTTTAAGAACAATGGGAATTGTATTTCAAAAATCCAGCGAGGAATAACAATGGTCCTAATAATGGAAGGAGAAGGAGAACTTCATTAGATTCTACCAAGGATACTAGTATTTAAATTAATTACACAACGTCCTCCTAATAAACGGGATACTATTAAATATTTGGTCAATGACTGAAAAATTCATAAATACATCGATGTATTCATAAGAATCTATCAACTATATAATCAAATTAAGGCAAAATTTTTAATAAAACTTAATTTCCCTTAGCACTCCACGAATAAGGTATCGGATTTTAGATTCACAACAAACGGCACCTAATTGTTTATCGACGAAAGCGAACGTCACTGTTAGAGAAGCTTCTGCTAGACATGCCGATTGACTCGACTCATACTGAAAAGTTGCTATCGACAACATCGTGGGTGCCGGCAATGAAAAAAAAATATGGATGACTGGAGCCAGGAATCATACCACGGAACTCCCGCATGGTCGCGTGTTCTAACCACTATGCTACGGCCGGTCACTATTTATTTATTTTATGTTTAATGTGATATACTTTCACCATACACATCTATATGAAGGGCGTGATGATTCGGCTAAATTTATGCCATATGATAAACTTCCTTCAAATTGTTTAATTTAAAATTTTTTGCTCTATTGTTTTTATCTATATATATAAAAATGAAATGGTCCACGTCCATCACTTGAGAACGGCTGGAGCGATTTGATTCGAAATTATCCGTAGATTGTTTGTGTTAAAAAAATCAAATCCAGGTGGCGCTAGGGTGGATTTATATCGAAAATTTGAATGCATGTACCAAGTAAACTGAAATTTAGAATGAATATTCGTTTGATCATGAGAAAACATTTTATGTACAAATGGACCCGGTAGGTGGCGCTGGGGTCGGTTTACAATCAAAATTTTAACGAATGGGCCAATTTAACTGAAATTCAGAATCTATGTTTGTTTGATCATCAGAAAAAATCGTATGTACAAATGGACCCGGTAGATGGCGCTAGGGTGGATTTATATCGAAAATTTGAATGCATGTATCAATTTAACTGAAATTTAGTATTTATGTTTGAGGAACCTTGAGAAAAAATTGTTTGTATAAATTGACCCGGAGGTGTCGCTAGGGTGGTAATAGAATAAAAATTTTAACGAATTAAACAATTTGACTGAAATTTAGAATGTATATTTGTTTTATTATGAGAATTTTTTTATGTATATATGATCCTACAGTTTATTTGGCGGGGATTGAATTATTTCGAAAATTAATATCGATTGTCCGATTTTACTTAAACTTAAAATATATGATTTTTTTAGCATGAGACAATTTTAAATGTATGTTAGGAACCAGTTGCCGGTGTTTAGCTTATGATACACTTAATTTTTCGAATGTCATTTAGTCCCATTTTTTAACATCATAGTTATTCAGAAGTCTATATATATAAAAAAGATGTACATTTTGATGTCACGACTTATTGTGAAAACGGTTGACCCCATTTGTCCCAAAATTTCAGTGAAAGTTGAGGATTGGCTGTAGATGGTCACCCAGACTGCAAAAACGCTTAAAGAAGAATGACTAACTTTTATAATGGCGCACTTCCTACAGAATTAGAGAGCTTCACAAAAATGGTTTTTCCCATTTTGAAATTTTAGGGGACAATAACGAAAAAAGGAATAACTGTTGATATCACCCAGACCACACGGTTAAAGGGGTTGCTGAGCCTAATGAAGGCATTTTTGGAAATTCGTACTCCTTAAGATAAAAAGGGTCAAAGTGCTATCATGGCTCAGACCAAACACCTAAAGTACACCCAGTACACCAACGCAGAAAGTTATATGTCAGTCGATCGGCTTAAAAATGTGGTTTTAGAATATATGCCTATCAATAAGTAAGTTTTCGTCACATCATGGAAGACAATGCTGATCCGTTTTAGCAATTCTTATAATAATTTATATTAATCTTTAAGATATATGAATAACAGAATTTGTCCGGGAAAACCTCGCCCTTTAAATTGAAATATTATAGAGGTCAAAAAAATAAACCAATCGTTTTTAGATTTCAACTACACTCAACATATTTTACAAAAATTTGGAGGCAGGACGAAGTCTGCCGGGCCAGCTAGTTTTTTATAAATGTTATTCTCATGCCTTTTAAAATGAATATTTCTCCTACATTTGTTATCCTTCTTAGATATTCAACTCTAATACATATCTTTGTCTTATCTTCTAATTACAGCTATTCACACAGTTTCCTGTCAGTTTCTCACCACTAACACGCGACATCATCCTGAGTGCTTTCTGCCCATCCTCTCTCCCTTAGTACGTTGCCTTGCATTGGGGTTTCACATTCTGCGCTCGTTATAGCAATTATAATGGCCTGTTTAGGCTTCTAATTGAAAGCTTGTGTTGTTAATGCTTTGTTTATATTTGCTTTTTTTCTTGTTTAATAATTTAATTATATTTTTTATGCTTTTTGTATACTTAGTTAATGCTTTTTATATAATAGATGCTATGTAGTATATAACAATAAAATAAATGGCTTTTCAAGTAGTTGTTTTTGTTAGTGCTTTTTATGTAAATGCGAAATATGTATAACTTTTATATTAATAATAAAAAAGAACAACGAGTTGTACTAAAAACTGCTTTTACATTGTTTGCTTTATTACAAAATACCAGTATGAGAAAGGAAGAGAAATAACAACAAATGGACGTGAATGATAATAACAAGCTTAGAAATGTGGAAAATGGATGATAAGCAACGTCTTGGGAAAGTTTCTAAAATGGTAATTGAATATACAGATTTAATTTTTTACGTAATAAAATTCAACAAAAGAAATTTAGTTAAGAATCGATACAGTTGGTTAAGTGCCATAATGTAATTTTGCGGCTATTGTTTTTGTATATGACTGAAATAGATGTTTAGGGGATAGGGTGTTATGATAATTATTCCATAGTTTTTATCAAAATTTAAGTTTACTTCTAATAAAATGTTATAGCTGTAAAAAAAATGTTGGTTCCGAGTTATAAACGTTGTTTATTTCAATTCACTAATTCCTTTGTATAGTACGGAATGAATTGTCATCTAAATTATTATTATTCTTGGTATATGGATGATAACAGTTTTAGTTCCTTTGTGGCATTTTTGCGATTTAATTACAGATTTAAAAAAAAAAACAACCTTTTAACTCTTACCTTAAACATCATGTCACTCATTACGTAATACAGCTATTTCATATGTATAGATATAGAAAAATATAAAAGGCCCTAAAAATACTTGGCCTGAGAGCGCCAAACCCCCTGACTGATCACTCCCCAGCCCAAACGGCCAAAGCTAGAACCGTGAAATTTAGAATGTACATAGGTTTCTTTTATGACGTAGGCGCGCACTAAGAAGGGATTTTTGGAAATTCGGACTGCAACGGGGTAAACTGGGCGTGGCACCGAACCATACAACTGGAAATGGCTGTATCTTTTAAACCATTATAGGTACGAAGTCGAGATTTGGTACGTATATCGGTCGTATACTTTGTTTGCGGAAAGTGAGCGGTGCCACACCCCTTTTTAAAAATTAGTTATATTGGCCAAATAAATGGACCGATTGCAATTGAATTTTCTTTGTGTGATACTGTCCATAGGGCCATGTCCATGTAGCCTATGATATAGCTACATGAAACATAATATAACATAGGGGGCGTGGCACCGCCCACACAAACCGTAATTTCAATCAGTCATATTTCACGAGCCATTCAAGGTAAAAAGATGAGATTTGCTACATATGTAAATGGAATATAGGCCACGTCCCATTTCAAATAATTGGTATGTTGGTCATGTAAATAGAACGAATTACAATTTTATATATTTCAAATTGGTTAACTAACTGAATGGGTGAAATGGCTGTAGATAGGATGCAGAAATTTGGGGTAGTTGTTCTCCTTTTCGTGTAAATGTCACGAAAAGGACATTCACATTTATTTAAGGTGTACAAATTACCAATAAGGGATAAACTCAGACCAATCGGTTAAAGCTATAATCGCGAAAATATGGACATGCTCACTATCAAATTGAATTGAAGGTTTTTCGAAATCCGATATTTCTGGGTAAAAAATATCGAAAAGGGATGTAATCATGATAATTTATATGAGCTTGCTCCCTATGGAATTAGAACGAAGCAAGGAGGGTTCTCAAAATTCTTACCTTTTAGGGGTAAAAAAGGCCGAAAACGGAAAAAATTGAAGTGAGATGTACGGAGCGTCTCAATTTTATTCGTTTCAATCAGTCGCCAAATTTCGACACGTATGGCAACGTTTGCATTTGCGCATTGGGACTCAACGCTCGCCGAGGCAACTGTTTCTGCTCCAGCGAATCAAATTCATACATTGTTTGCGATCATCATAGCCACGTGTCATCCTTCAAACCCGAGAGCATTGTGGAACGATATAGCTGACGACATTTTGCACAGAGTTCGCACGACAACATCGAATTTCGATTTTGAAATTACGGAATTGGGAATACCGACTCCAAGTCGTTCGTAACTCGTGAGAATGAGGCGACCAACTATCCGACAGAATTGTTTAACTCCCCAGATGTGCCAAGAACTCCACCGCATAATTTACAGCTGATGGTGGGAACGATCATAATCATATTGCGGAATCTGAGTCATCTTAAATTGTTCAATGGTACGCGGTTGTGCGTTATGAAACTGATGAACAATGTGATCAAAACGACGATCATCAATTGTTGTACGTTCGTTGTAAAATCTAAAAACATTGTTTATGAGATCGTTCTTCACCGATTTCGCTTAAACTGCCCCGGAGCTTATATGAAGGCGTTAACTTAGGATCTAGACGAAGTACGCCGGGTTCGAAGTTGTATGGCAGAACAACGTTTGCCAGCTAGTTTCATATTAATATATAAGGTGGATATGAACAACCAAGTAATTAAAAAAGAATGCACATATTTAAAATTTTTGATTCCAAATATCTTTGCATCGGCAAGATGGAATCCACAGTTGAGTAGGTAATAACCTCAAAAAGTTAATAACCTCTAAGTTGCAATAGAACTCTTACTACAGTAACACGTAAGCAGACCTTCTTCACCCAACATATGTTTAGAAATTTGCACAACAATTCGAGCAATAGTTTAGCAAGTTTGATGTTGTTATATACCAAAGTTTCTGAAAGGAGGCAAATGTGTCACCTCCAGGACCTAGTCCAACGATCAGATGTGTAATACTTATGGAGATATGTCATATGTTTTAAATATATGACATAATAAACGATAATTGATGAATTCAGAAATTCGCTAACTGTTTGAAAATGTATAAGTACTTAGAAGTTGTTGGGTCATGTTTTCTTTTGGAAATTTTGGACCGCATTCGAAAGTAGCCTGTGATAATGGCTCATATACTCAGCTCTTTTGCTATCTACCATACAAATTACTAAAATTCCAAAAAAATTTACCCCATTTGAACATAAACGTTATTCAGTTTGGAATAGGTTACTAGGATATACATAAAATTTGGGGTATTTGTAGAGTTTTTAGGTGTTCTCACAAGTGCAATTTCTGCACTGTTTTTTTTTCCTTTCTACCAACATATTTAAAATTTTAATATTTTTAATATTTTGTAACTAACTTTGTAACATATTACTCAAATAAATTAATAACATTTCCCATCTCGATTTATCTATTTGAGATATCCTTAGTTAGCAAGCATTCATCAAATTCATCCATATCATTAGTTAACCTTTAAACTAGAGCTTATTTATGAAATTGACACGGAATTTTTCAATCATTTCGACTATTGTGGAAACAAACAGCTCCAGTACTATTACTATCCAAATGTATTGATTACTACTTTTAAATTATGTCATAGCTAACTTTTATATTTTTACCAATAATATTAATTGCAACTATCACTAAAGTCACCAATACAAATGGTAACCTGAACAATGCCCACCAGCCTTAAATCATCTTTAAAATGTCTATATATTAAGATACTTGATGCAAGCATATTACATCCATATGTGTCGCCTTGACATATTTTATTCCCGCTCTTCCTTCTATCGTACACAATAAGGACATTATCCACCCCTTATATTGCATAGCTAGCCAAAAGTGATTTTACCCTCTATCGACGCCATCTAGTAGTGAAAGGCAAAAGTACCACATTTCATCCCTCCTAAAACTAAGCACAACTTACTTATTAGAAAACTTTAGGAAACATTATCCTTGACTGTAAGAGCTTTCATACACTAAAGCTTTTCACACACAAAGGAAGGATAACACCAAACTGGTAGAGGGTTTCTAAAGGGTACACCCGAATAATATATTATAATTATTCTTATTAGAAAAGAAAAAGTAAGGTAGTAGTATGATACCAGATTGTTAAATGATAAATATATGTACGGAAATTGGAATGACATTGAAACGACCTTATTATAACATAGAAAATCAGAAACATCGTAAGCAAGTTTAACGAAGATATTCGTAAAGATGATATTTCGTGATAGTGATTAAGGCATTTACTTCTACCATGATGGAAACTTGTTGCATACTGTCTTGTTAAGTTGAAAATGAAGAAAGCTGTGTTATCGTCATTATATACTATTAGCACGTGAAATGGTGGCAATACTCTATAAATTGTCATCCATAAATGCACATTTGTTTAGCAAATCAAAATGGGTAAAGTAGAATAAGGAAAAGCCTAGTAGTCAGCCACAAAAAATCATTTGAACTTTATTATACTTTACTAGCTTTCCCACCACTAATTACACGTGAATAATTTTTCATTGAATTACACAGCACAACATCATTTATCGGCTCATTGATTTGGGACTCAATTTTGAGAATTGTATGTGAAAGTAGCCCCAAACATTTGCATTATTCGTTTTGTCAAGTTAGCTGCATTAATAATTTAATGACCATACGAATTATTTTGCTCAAGTTGGATTTTTAACACGGTTATATATCGGTATATCGCACGGAATATCACCCTTGTCTCTGAAACACTTGAAGTAAATTAATTGTAATTATTTTAAATTAAAAATAATATAATTGTTCCAAAAAGTACTATATATTGCACCAAAAAATTTAATTTTTGGTACCAAAAAGTGTAATTGAAGACACCAAAAAGTACAATTAATTGTACCAAAATGTGCAAGTTATGGTACCTATTCAATATCCAAGTAAAATTTATGGTATCAAAAAGTAGCACCAAAATATACAATTTTTGGTACCAAGAAGTACAGTTTATTGTACAAAAAAGTACAATTTATCATACCAAAATGTACAATTGATTGTACCAAAAAATGCAATTTATGATAGCTATTTAATATCAACAACTTTTTTCAGACACACAAGAGATATCCTTACGGTATACCGAGATATAATGGTGTTACAATAGAGAACAAATTCTAAAATTATGCCTTGATCCAAATAATTCTAAGGGCCATTAAATTACACAGTGATACAAATGTGAAGGAAAAAAATATACAGGGGTTCTCATGTAGCATTTCTGTTAGACTGGAGTCCATAGAGTAAAGTGGTACTTTTAGTTTTTCTCGGTTACTTCGTTAAGTAATGTTTTTATAGCAAATTAAGTGAAATGGCGATATTCCCAAAATTACAAGTTCCAAAATGCATAAGTCTTCTCTTTGTAAACGGATTTTTAAACGCTTACATTTGTTGTAAAGCTATGACTTTCAACTTTTACTAAAAAAAATAATTTTGAAAATCGGTTAAAAAATAGTCAAACGGCGGCAGTTTAAGCAAAACAACCCCGGAAAAAAAATGCGAATTTTCATTTTCTCAACGCTCTCAGTTGATCTTGAAGCTGCGCAATGTATATTTTTTATTTTTGTATTATGCTATATTAAAGTAGCTTAACTCATTCATTTTTCAATAGATTCTTATAAACTTACCTATGTTAGAAAGCTGAAAATGAAAGAAAATGAGAATTCGCAATTTTTTTCCGGGGTTGTTTTGCTTAAACTACCGCCGTTTGACTATTTTATAACCGATTTTCAAAATTTTTTTTTTAGTAAAAGGTGAAAGTCGTAGCTTTACAAGAAATATAAGCTTTTAAAAATCCGTTTACAAAGAGATGACTTATGAATTTTGGAACTTGTAATTTTGGGAATATCGCCATTTCACTTAATTTGCTATAAAAACATTACTTAACGAAGTGACCGAGAAAAACTAAAAGTACCACTTTACTCTATGGACTCCAGTCTAACAGAAATGCTACATGAGAACCCCTGTATAGTTTGGTGTGTAGCACAGTGTTATTAATGCAGCCAACTTGACAAAACGAATGATGCAGAATTTCTTATTTTTGGAGCTACTTCTACGTGCAATTCTCAAAATTGAGTCCCAAAATAATGTGTTGTACTATGTAAGTCTTAGTTGTATGCTCTGGGTGCTCAGTTGTCTTGAAGAGTCAATGGGTGTAATAAATATTTGTACTCGTTTTAAGGCCAAAAAAATTGCAAACCCCGAAATCGTAGCTGACCAGCTCCCCAAATATCGCAACAACAAAATATTATCATTTGTTTGTGTGTACTAGGTTGGGGATAGCGCCCCAGTTTTCGATATGGCTCATTCCCTAACACAGTACAACATTTTTCTGCACATTGATTTGGGAATCAATTCTGAGAACTGTACGAGAAAGTAGCCCAAAATGAAGAAGTTCTGCATCATTCGTTTTGTCAAGTTACATGCCATTTAATATCGGTTTGAAGTTAGTAGGTATCGTCTAGGGGATTTGTCACGATTTAGGCTTTTTTTTGTGACATAACTCGAGAACAACAAATTCGATTTAGCTGAAACCAATTTAAAAAAAATATGTATTACAATTGCTGAAATCTGTTTATAACATTTCCCTACACAAGCAACCGTTTCACTTTTCTATTTATCAAATGATTTTGAACTGGGTTTATTTTGTAGCAGTTAAACTGTTGTACTACGTGGCGTATGATTAACGTGGAATATTACTGATGATCATTATACGCCACCATATAACAATATTACAAAAAGAACCAAAAATGTGACAAATTCCCCTATACGATACTTACTATCTTCAAATCGATATTAAATTATTATGGGCGTGTAACTTGACAAAACAAATGATGCAGAACTTTTTTTTTTGGGTTAACTTTCGCGTGCAGTTCTCAGAATGGGTTGTGATTTTGGAAAATAAATATTACACAGTGCAACATTTCTAAGGTCATCGCCTGGTGACGCCTTCGTACCCAGAAATTTTTGAAGAATATACCGAGACTAAAAAAATCCCAAAGGATTTGGCCCCATTACATCGAAACATATTTTTATGGATACTCCAATATTTTTACCCTAACACGATTTTTTTTATCATTTTTACGGAGTCCATATTTCATTAACCGTTCGAAAATTTTTCTTTCTGTCTTCGGCAAAGTTTTAGATCTAAACCAGAACAAAAAAAGTGTCAAATAGACCGACCCAAAAAAATTGCATCCTGTGCATGGAAATTGCAAAAATATGGAAAAAAATTATATTTTTTCATGATGTTTTCCACACAAAATTTATTTCGTTGTACTCCGTGGCGTATGATTTATGTGGAATATTACTTATTATAATCATAATTTTATGGTGAAAATATCATGAAAAATAGCCCTTTTTCCCATATTTTTACAATTTGCATGCACTAGATGAAATTTTGGGTCGGTCTATTTGAGACTTCTTTTGCTCTGGTTTAGATCTACAACTTTGCCGAAGACGAAAAGAAAAAATTCCGAATGGTTTATGAAATATGGACTCCCTAAAAATTACCAATAAATCGTATTGGGGTGAAAATATTGGATTATCCATAAAAAAAATGTGTTGATGTAATGGGGCCAACTGCTTTGGGTATTTTTTTATCATGAAAATATAGCCCTTTTTCCCATATTTTTACAATTTGCATGCACTAGATGCAATTGTTTTGGGTCGGTCTATTTGAGACATCTTTTGCTCTGGTTTAGATCTACAACTTTGCCGAAGACGAAAAGAAAAAATTCCGAATGGTTTATGAAATATGGACTCCCTAAAAATGGCCAATAAATCGTATTGGGGTAAAAATATTGGATTATCCATAAAAAAAATGTTTCGATGTAATGGAGCCAAATACTTTGGCGATTTTTTTAGTCTCGGTATATACTTCAAAAATAGCTGGGTACGAAGGCGGCACCAATTTATGTGTTGCACTGTGTTATTAGTTAAAAAATGGGGGAGGGTCTACTTTACAGGTTAAAGATGAAGGATAGATATGTTGTAAGAAACTGTTGGGGTTACAAATTGTTGGTGTCGTCATACATTAGAGTCCCCTAGGAGCACTTTTCGGGCAGTATGAGTGGTGGGAGCAACATTTTTGAAAATTAAATTTTTTTATGTTTGTCTAGAGGTCGGTCATACGTTTTACCCCTCTAGAAAACACAAAGGAAGGGGCAGAAGCTGATTTCTTAAAAAAAATTAAGAAATAAAAAAATTTTATGGGGACCGACTTTAAGGTTGAAGATATAGGATAGATATGGTGTATGAATCTGTTGGGGTTCAAATTGTAAGTGTCGGTCATACATTAGAGTTCTCTTGGAGCACTTTTCGGGCAGTTAGAGTGGTGGTAGCAAAATTTATAATAATTTAATTTTTGTATGGGAGTCCCCTAAGGGAGTGAAGATAGGGGGTACGTATGTTAGGATGGAAAATGACTAGGGGCCTGTCATACATTTACCCCTGTTGGAGACACAATGGGAGAGGTAGGAACTGATTTCTGATGTTAGGAGGAGGAGGGGGGGGAAATAACTAGGGACACAATGGGAGAGGCAGAAACTAATTTCTAAAAAGAAATATTAAAAATAAAAAAAAAACGTGGGGACCACCCTAAGGGTTGAAGATAGAGGGTAAATATTTTGTGAGAAACTGTTTGGGTTGCAAAAATATCAGTGGTCGGTCATACAATTGACACTTCAAGCGGCACGTTTGGTGCAATTTAAGCAGTAAAAAATAAAAAGGATTGTTTGGGGACCACATTAGGGGTTGGAAAAAAAGGGAAGATATGTTGGGGTTGGCAAAACATTGGAGGTCGGTCATACATTTGACTTCTCTAGAGGCACGTTTGGGGCAATTTTTATAAAAATTTGATCTGTGTATGGGAGTCCCCGTAGGGTGTGAATATGGGGGGTAGGTATGTTAGGAGGGAAAAATGACTAGGAATCGGTCATATATTTCACACCTCTAGGAGGCACAAAGGGGGAGGCAGAAACTGATTTCTTAAAAAAATTGTAAAAAAATAAAAAAATTATATGGTGACCATCTTAAGGGTTGAAGATAGAGGGTAGATGTGTTCTGAGAAACTGATAGGGTTGCAAAATATAGGAAGTCGGCCATACATTTGACTCATCTAGGAGTACTTTTCGGGCAGTTTGAGTGGTGGGAGCATAATTTATAAAAATTGCCTTTTGAATAGGAGCCCCCTTAGGGGTGAAGATTGGTCGTAAGTATATTTGAGGGAAATATTAGGAGACGAAATGACTGGGGGTCGGTCATACATTTTACCCTGTAAGGGCGACTCCTGGGCAGTTGCGGGACTCGATGTTGATTCCCCCAACTTTGACCACAATGCGCTGTCATTTAAATCCACCCCACCTCCATCACATTTTGGCTCAGTCATTTTTTCCCCAACTACACAAATTAGGAGGTGGTGGTTCCTATCCAAATCTTATTACTAAAGGAATCTAACAACACTATCGCACCACCACCACAGTCCACGTTTATTTCTATCTCCCAACATTTTTTCTTGGTGGTACGCCCGAAAACTTTCGAAAGACAATGGGCTACATGGCAACGCCCCTTCTGGCGCCTACCATACAAATGTACCATTCCGCCCACTTTAGAAATCAAGTAAAAATATCTATACAACTAACGCGATCGTGCCCCAAATCCGTATTTAATAAAACTGTTGCAGGATAAAGTTTTGGAGAAAAAACTGGAAGTTTAGCCACGCCCCTTCTGGTACCTTCCATTAAAATATACCACTCCGCCCACTTTAAAAATCGAGTAATACTATCAATATACCAGACAATGTTATGTTTTACTAAGGGTGAGAGTGTATGTATGTCGGGTTTCCTTACTGAAACTTTCTCACTGGTTTTATAACATTTTGATTCATGTACGACAGCCCCTCTTAGAGGGTGAAGTTAGGAGTCCAATCGATTCATTGTTTTGGTCGACATAAAGATTTTCTTTAAAAGGAGCCCCGGTGGAGCGTTTTTCCCAAAAAATTAAATTTTTCTAGTACAACCAACATATCTTGACATCGTACCTGTGTCCGCCTGTCTAGTTGCCTGGCAGGATGCCTGGTGAGCAGGATAATTCGAGTATACCTAAACTGATTCTTATGACCGATATCAAAATTTTTCAAAAAATTGTAATGGGAAGGTAAATGGACAGAATTATCCCACAGCTTCTGGTACCTCCCATACAAAATTACCTATATTTGGAAAATATTATTTCAGGAGGGGTGGGACAATTCTGCCTGGACAATAAAATTTTGTCAACCTATTTTCCTTGTGATAGGATTCAAAACCTCTGAAAATATAGCTACTTGACACACTCCTTCTGGTACCTACCATAGAAATGACCGAATTTACCCTCATTGCTTTCCACACTTATTTTTCGTAAGTACACCTTGTTAAGATGTACGATTAGAAAAATTTAACTCTGGAATAAATATTGACTATCTGTTGACCCCTTCTGCTTGCTCCCATACAAAATGACCTATTTTGTGGAAACATGATTTTCCTCCCATAACTCAGTTAATTTATCTTGTAATTGGAGGAAAAACCTCTGAAATCCTAACTAACTAATAATATTGTAACTTTAACAATATTATACATATGGTGAGGGTAGTTGTACCTTGGTGGTATTGCCCTACCAACAAAATCTTTCAACTAACAAATATCTATTATTTTTAATTGAAAGCCATCAAACCAAACATCTCACCACGAACATAACAAGTGATTTGAAGCAAATATACCCAATCTGACTCTATTTGATGTCGTATCGGAGTATGCTAAATAAAGTCACACAATCAATACTTACTGGCGTTATTACCTCTAACCAGAAGTTATATTTGGGAATAACTTCACTTCGTACATAACAGAGAAATTTATGCAATGTATAATATCTCCACGTACAAGATACATTCAGTCAATGTTGAACGAACGCTATAAGGGGTTCGACTCTGTACACCTCTTCGGTTAGACAATCATTTCCTATTGCATTCAAACATAAAAGACTCATTTTAATATGGGCAGCATGGCTGGAATTCATTCAAGTTATGCATGGGGGTATGAACGTTTGTGTGAAATGTGTACACGTTTCTTATATTTAACAACACATAATAAACATTTTGTCTAAGCATTCGTATGTAACATAGTCTTAAACGTTTACTGTACAAATCTGCCTCACTTGCTTTTGTTACTTTGTCTACCCAAAACTTGATCATACGTAAAGGTAACAACATCTCATGCCATTTTCCATTTAACATCCCCAGAGTACAGATGCAAATACATTGTATATTTTTCTATATTTTTTGCTAAAGATCCTTTTGATGGTGTCCTTTAGTTGTTCAGGAGTCAGCCGTGTGTGAGATGGTAAACATTTTGTAATTTTTCAAGGTCCTGGGATTACAGCGTGATGTGCAAGTGCGGTATATGGTGTTGTGCGTGTGCTTCTCCCTTTTTGTAATGGCTTCCCAACGAAGGACACATGTGTCCTAGCTAAGCAATCGCTACACGTTCATTGCCAATGCCAGTTAAATATTTGTAAATTCTAAGATGGCTATGTTCAAAATGACTATTGTAATGCTCTATTACAGGAAAAGGGATGTTGTAGTATTCGTTTGTAGTGGTCAAACTCTTGCTTCCGCACGTCTGTTGTCTGTTTTTGATTGACACAGAAGCCATTTTGAGTGGAATTACTATGGTAATTTCAACATACATATTGAAGTAGATAAAATGGTTGTAGACGCATACATATATTAATATATAATATAGACATAAGTAGTAACATTAAGACTAAAGTCCATAGCTAATTTAATGTTACGCAAATTCATATATGTAGATTATAAATTATTTCTATAAAGAGATTATTAAATGGCTGAGAGGCACAATACTAGGAAACCAAAGCGTTATTTGATTGCTAGCTATGCATTTTGTTTTTGCGTTAAAGCTATTTTTTAAGAACTTATGTCACATATTCTAGTGACATAAAATTCTGTACATTGTTATAACACCTTTTTAAAGAAAATTAAACGTTATGCAAAACTTTATGATTTAAAATCATGTTATATTACTGTATATATATGTATATGGTCACGCATATCTATTACGCACAATTCAATCTAAACACACTAATTCCTTATCATATTGAACAATACTACATATACGACTAATCGAACTAATGCAACATTGGCAGTAAATTTATAATTTTATCATATTCTGATATAATTT
The DNA here is from genome assembly GCA_964034835.1 of Muscina levida. Lineage (NCBI taxonomy): Eukaryota > Metazoa > Arthropoda > Insecta > Diptera > Muscidae > Muscina > Muscina levida. The sequence continues at coordinate 44,695,524 of OZ035880.1, read as the reverse complement.
TTAACTAATTACATTTCCAAACTAGAAATATCACAACAATATAAAAAAAAAATTCCTGCCATATGTTGTAATAGCATACTCTATACACTAAATATGCGCTGTTGAACGTTATCGCAGAGTTACATCGCCGCACAGTGGGTTATTGCTGTCAAACATTATTTTTTTCGACCTTATTTATTTTAAAAATCTAATGATGCAGTTGTATAGAGAAATGTTTACATATGAACATGTATAGTTTTTTTTGGAAAAATTTTAGTTTATATTTGAAAAATTGAAGTAAAGTAGCTGCAAGTGGCTAAGCTAGAAATTACTTATATATACATGCAATTCAGTGGACCTTATATACAAACTTTTCTCCATAATACCATTCGACTTTAATATAAACTTGTAGCAGTTCAGAAATTTTAAAAATATGAACATACTTCTTAATAACCTCACCCCCGGCCTGACATTGTTTAAATCTCGAGTTATTTAAATTAGGGACCGGCCGTGGCATAGTGGTTAGAACACGCGACTACCATGCGGGATATCCGTGGTTCGACTCCCGGATCCAGTTTTCTTTCACAACAAAGCGAGCAGCATCCCATACCTCATTTTTGGGGTGTAAAGGGAAATTAAGTTGTAAGTTTTTGTTGAAATTAACCCTCTAGTGCCCAAATTTTCTTTTCCAAGAAAAAATTATTTTTGGATTCAGTATGTATCAAAAGTGAATGTTTGTTTTAGAAAAATTTTTACTTTTGCACGGATCGAGTTTTATAGGACTATGTATATCCTTGGACCGCCTAGGGGCGGCTTTGGGAAGGTAGGCGAACAAAAAATTAGGTAATCAATTCTTCTGTTTGCACGTTTTATTATAAATGATATGAAGAAAGGCTCCAAAAACAAATAAAATAACAATTGAAACTAAAGTTACTTAAATTCACAAAGCTTCAAATATTTGTGTACAAAAAGTTTGATTACTTTTTTGTGATGAAAATCATAGAAACAGTCTTTTTTCTGGGAAATGCACAGGTTTATATTACATTTACGGCAGACAATTTGAGTTTCGGAAGTACAACCAGGAAGCTAACAGGTTTTTTTTGTTAGCGGGTGATTGGAAATTTCTCGACGGTATCATAACGTACATCATTAATCGGAAGGAAAGTTTTCTTCCCTGTGCATTTATTTTCCTTTCAATCAACTTGTCGCGGGCGCCCGGGTCCTTTTAGCATGCAAAGCACATATGCGACCTCTAATCGGAAGTTTGGCAATTGGTATTTTGTGTTATTAGCGTCGGGCTGGTTTATTCGGTGGAACAAAATGTAAGCGTTTACCATGGCTAAATCAAGCATATGTGTAATTAGTCGATTTGTATACTTGTTGCTCTTTACCGGAATTTTATATCGACCAATAAGTCCGTCCATTAAGTCGACACCACCCATGTGGCTGTGGTATTCGTGGATAACATTTGGGCAATTTATGTCAACGTACTTTTTTTCGAAACGAACAAAACGTGAAACCTGACCTTTTGAATTCGTTTCATTCAGGTAAGGCTTTGTGCCCGCGTAAGTCGAAGCAAGTCGTACTGCCTTATTGTCCTCCCAAATCGTCAAAGACAGTACGACTCCTGAAGCAGATCTACAAAATTCTGTAGAATATCCACGCACTTGATTCTTGAGGTCGCTGTCAGATGGCAGCTAACAATTTGGAATGCGATTAGAGCGAATAGTTCCCAAAGAAAATATTCCCCGGGACTTGAGATATACAAGAAGCGGCAAGGAAGTATAATAATTGTCAAAGTAGATAATCTGATTTTTGAAATCCGGAACATTGCGTGACAATCGAACAACTACATTTGCTGCCGCACCAAGATCTGGTGAACCAGTTTGAACAACGTTGTCACCTGCTCCACAATATATCTCAAAATTATACCAAAAACCAGAAGAGTCACACAAATTGAAGAATTTCACTCCCCATTTGTGTGGTTTGTCTGGTAAATATTGTCTAAGAAAGGTCTTCATCTTCGTTGCACACATTTGTTCATGCACAGATAAACGTTGGCGCATCGTAACTGACTGAAAATTCTTATTGAAGTGATTCACGAGCGGCCGTATTTTGTATAAAGGATCGTGGTCCGCAGAATCCTTGGAGGGCAACTAACTATTATCATTAAAATGCAAATTACCTCGTATTTTTTCAAAGCGATTTCTTGACATTGTGTTCTGAATTGTTCCAAATGCGTACTCCCCAAAATATGAACGAACATTTGGGTAGCGGAAAACTGACTTCAAAAATAAAATGCCAATTAATTGTCGAATTTCTAAATTGGTTGTAGAAAACAAAGTATTGACATCCTTTTGGGCAGCATACAAATTTGTTTGCAGGGTGATATGCTCAATGATAGTATCATTCAAAAAGAATTGAAAACACTTGAATGGCGTATCCAGATTTTTAAGTACTCCCAGGTCAGGCTCAGTAAAGGATATTGCAGATTTATCGAACTTGAGGGTGACAACAATTCTGCAAAAGGAGTAGGACTTCCGCTTGAAGTTACACAAATCTCTCTAGCCAACATAGAATCCGACATAACATATGTAGCACTTTTTCAATCGCTTCTTCATCTTCCTCATTGACAGAAAGCGCTGCCTCTCAAACATCATCAGTCAAATCGTCCTCCAATTCTTCTTCTCCGTCCGTATCAATGTCAAAATCAATTGAATTTAAAAATTTTTCAATCTCCACGTCGGAAAGAGCTGAAGCAAATATTTGTACTTAAATATGTCATAGGTTGTTCCACTTTCAAACTTACCTTATAATTTTTTTTCCCGAATTGTCCCAAGACCGCCTCTAGACGGGATACCTTATAAAAGCAATAGAAAGCTAACGAAAACGTATTTTTAGTGCGGGTTTCGTATTTTGAGTCCTTGAGACTATCAGCAACACGGTACAATTTTTTTTCCAGCAGCAAACTTTTTATAATATTTTAAAAAAAATATTTATATTTTGCACTTTTTACAAAATAATTATTTTGTCCGAGTTGCACAACTTTTCTGCTTCAAATGACTACAGCAGCTTGCGCAAGCTCTAGTATGTATTCCAAACGCAACGAACTTAATTTTTGGACTTCCCCGAATTAGAAAAAACCCTAAACCGAGTCAAAAGGAATGAAAATAATAAAATAACGGTGTTTTTAACCTTACCCGTCTAGAGGCGGTCTTGGGCACTAGAGGGTTGAACAATATTTAAGTGAAATTACTTATGTATTATTCTCTGCCTCAACTTGGACCATAAACTGTTTGAGATTGGACTTTCAATTGTACGTGTACAGTTGTACAGACATTAAGTAAAACTGTCGAAAACGTACAAATGTAAAATGTTCAATTCAATATCTCTGGGCATATGGTAATTCTGTATGGGGCTCAACCGAAAGGGTCTTTTACTGTACCCAATGTAAACTTATAAATTCGCACAAAAATCTCTAAATATGTATATCATTATTCCTAATGGGTGGGTTAAACCTCCCTGTTTTTTAGGTCGCACCAATAATCACTAAATATATCTTTAAGAAATTATTAAAAAAATAGAAATTTTCGGGAAATTGACTACTTTGAATAGGAGATATCAGTAGTTTTTCCATAAATCTACTTTCAATAAACGCTTCCCTTGTGCAAAACATGACTAAATTCAATGTACTTTTTTGTATGGAAATACCAGATGGAGTGTGTCAAATGGTTTGCTTGTCTGAGGTTTTGCCTAATATTCCAAGATACATTTATTGACCAAATTTAAATATCCTACAGCGTCCGTTTGACAATTATGGAAGAAGTAATAATTTAACAAAAACAGATAATTTTGTAAGGAAGGTACCAGAAGGGGTCCACCTATTAAGTCCATATTTGACTGTATTCAGTGAACTCACAAAAAAGATATGCGTGTGCACCTATGGGAGCTATTTCGGTCATTTGTATGGGAGGTACCAGAAGGAGTGTGGCAAATGTTTCGGTTTTCGGGGATTTGTCTACTATTATATGGTAATTAAATATCAAATATCTACCTGTTGTACTATTTCAGAGTTATGGGAGAAATATTAATTTTTTCATTGTTTGGGTTGATATCTTTTTATTTTTTCTAGTAGATTTTTTTTTACAAGAGTTGTGTGAAATGGATTATGTTGACAGCTGGCAGGGTAGATAGCTATTTCGATAGTTGCCAAACTATCTCATCAGCACCCTTTGCTGTGCCTTCTCCACACATTATCACAACCTTAAGTATTAAAAGCTTCAATAAACCATCGAGAAGCCCAAACACACCAGTGCGAAAATGGTATCAACGAAGATCACACGCCAACATAATCCACACGAATTCTTGTCTTTTAAAAGTAGATGAAATAGACAGATGTTGTCGGACGACATAGTCCATATTTATCACTGTGTCAGATTTACTAAAGCGTACATTTTATGGAAACGAAGACTAAATTCAGTGTAGGTAAAAAAAATATATGTGCAAAACTATCAGAGTGATTTCGGTCATTTGTATGGTTGGCACCAGCAGGGGTGTGGCAAGGGTTTCAGTTTGGTGTGAGTTGAGTTGAGTTGACCCAACCCAGATATCCTCCAGTTGTCCGTTGGAAGTTATGGAAGAAGTAATCATATTCCAAACTTATGTCGTTTTGTACAGAAGGTACCCGATGGGGTCCGCCTATTATGCTTATATTCATTCCTGAGCTAATTTTCCAAAATTGTTTTTCTTATTCTAAACTAGCTGGCCAAATTCTGTTATTCATATATCTTAAAGATTATTATATATTATTATGAGAATTGCTAAAACGGATCAGCAGTGTCGTCCATGATGTGATGAAAACTTACTTATTGATAGGAATATATTCTAAAACCACATTTTTAAGCCGATTGACTGACATATAGCTTTCTGCGTTGGTGTACTGGGTGATTGTACGTTTTTATAATCAGGAGTACGAATTTCCAAAAATGCATTTATTAGGCTCAGCAACCCCATTAACCGTATGGTCTGGGTGATATCAACAGTTATTCCTATTTTCGTTATTGTCCCCTAAAATTTTGAAATGGGAAAAACCACTTTGTGAAGCTCTCTAATTCAGTAGGAAGTGCGCCATTATAAAAGTTAGTCATTCTTCTTTAAGCCTTTTTGCGGTCTGGGTGACCATCTACAGCCAATCCTTAACTTTCACTGAAATTTTGGAACAAATGGGGTCAACCGTTTTCACAATTAGTGGTGACATCAAAATGTACATCTGTTTTATATATATAGACTTCTGAATAACTATGATGTTAAAAAAAGTGACTAAATGACCTTCCAAAAATTAAGTGTATCATAAGCTAAACACCGGCAACTGGTTCCAAACATACATTCAAAATTTTCTCATGCCAAAAAATCATATATTTTAAGTTTAAGTAAAATCAGACAATTGATATTCCAAATTTTCTCATGCCAAAAAAATCATATATTTTAAGTTTAAGTAAAATCGGACAATCGATATAAATTTTCGAAATAATTCAACCCCAGCCAAATCAACTGCGGGTCCATATATACATATATATATATATATATACAAAAAAAAATTCCCATAATAAAACAAATATACATTCTAAATTTCAGTCTAATTGTTTAATTCGTTAAAATTTTCATTATAATTCCAACATAGCGACACCTACCGGGTCAATTTATACAAACAAATTTTTCTCAAGGTTCCACAAACATAATTACTAAATTTCAGTTAAATTGGTAAACGCATTCAGATTTTCGATATAAATCCACCCTAGTGCCATCTACCGGGTCCATTTGTACATACGATTTTTTCTAATGATCAAACAAACATAGAATCTGAATTTCTGTTAAATTGGCCCATTCGTTAAAATTTTGATTGTAAACCGACCCCAGCGCCACCTACCGGGTCCATTTGTACATAAAATGTTTTCTGATCACCAAACGAATATCCATTCTAAATTTCAGTTGAATTGGTACATGCATTCAAATTTTCGATATAAATCCACCCTAGCGTCACCTGGATTTGATTTTTTCAACACAAACAATCTACAGAAAATTTCTAATTGAATAAAAAAAAAATCAGCCAAATCGCTCCAGCCGTTCTCAAGTGATGGTATTACATACGTGGATCATTTCATTTTTATATATATAGATTGTACCAAAAAGTACATTAATTGTACTTAAAAGTTCTCTTATTGCACCAAAAAGTATAATTTATTGTTCCAAAAATTACTTGTATTGCACAGTGCAACATTTCTAAGGTCATCGTCTGGTGCCGCCTTCGTACCCAGATATTTTTGAAGTATATACCGAGACTAAAAAAATCCCCAAAGGATTTGGCCCCATTACATCGAAAATTATTTTTATGTATACTCCAATATTTTCACCCCAACACAATTTTTTTTACCATTTTTACAGAGTCCATATTTCATAAACTGTTCGGAATTCTTTCCTTTCTTCTTCAGCAAAGTTGTAGATCTAAACCAGAGCAAAAAAAGTCTCATACAGACCGACCCAAAAAAATTGCATCCAGTGCATGAAAATTGCAAAAATATGGGGAAAAATGGAAATTTTTTTATGATGTTTTCCACACAAAATGTATTTCGTTGCACTCCGTGGCGTATGAATTATGTGGAATATTACTTGTTATAATCATAATTTTATGGTGAAAATTTCATGAAAAAATAGTCTTTTTTCTCATATTTTTGCAATTTTCATGCACTGGATGCAATTTTTTTGGGTCGGTCTGTTTGAGACTTTTTTTGCCCTGGTTTAGATCTACAACTTTGCCGAAGGCGAAAGGAAAGAATTCCAAACAGTTTATGAAATATGGACTCCCTTAAAATTATCAAAAAATCGTATGGCGGTGAAAATATTGGAGTATCCATAAAAAAATGTTTCGATGTAATGGGGCCAAATCCTTTGGGGATTTTTTTAGTCTCGGTATATACTTCCAAAATAGCTGGGTACGAAGGCGGCACCAATTTATGTGTTGCACTGTGTTGTATACAAACGTACAATGTATTATCTCAAAAATTACTTGTTCTATCGTCAAGTACTTTTATTGTACCAGATAGTATTATTTTGTATCAGCAATTATTTTTATTAAAAGTTTTCTTGTTGTACAAAAAACCGCAAATTACAATGGATTTTTCCTAATATGTTAATTTTTTTCAATTTTTTTTTTGCAATCTTTAAGTCGGGGCAAATCGTCTGTATTCGAATACTTCTAAATTGTCAAGCTTGTTATTGTTTTTAAAGGATATTTTTATTCTTGAGAAAAAGTAATTACTAATTTTTTTGTATGTAAAATATTCACTCATTCCTCTAAACTTGCCAATTTCATATCTCCCGCCTGTACTAGACGGGTTATGTTATAAAATTAAAATACATGTCAATTACAATGATAAATTTATTAATCTTGTTTGCCACTTTTAACCCCCTAAGGGTACAAATTTCCAGAAAAACCACTATGAAAGTTTCAGTCGGTAAACCCTCAATAAAACATTGAATTTTCTAGTATATTGATATTATTACCCGATTTCTAAAGTGGGCGGAGTGGTACATTTGTACGGGAGGTACGGGAGAAGGGGCGTGGCTAGACTTCTAATTTTTTCTCCAAAACTTTATCATGTTATAGCTTTACAAAATACAGAACTTGGATACGAACGCGTTGGATGTATTGATACTATTACTTCATCTCTGAAGTGGGTGGAAAGGTACATTTGTATGGGAGTTACCAGGAGGGGCGTGGCTAGACTTCCAATTTTTTTTTCCAAAACTGTATCATGTTATAGATTTGCTAAATACAGAATTTGGGCACGATCTAGTTAGGTGCATTACTAATATTAATCGATTTCTAAAGTGGGTGGTACCAGATGGGTATTGGAGATGCCAGAAGGAGCGTGGCTAGACTTCCCGATGTTTTTCTCGAAAACTTTATCCTAAAAAAACTTAATTTCCCTTTGCACCCCATGAATGAGGTATGGGATAGCTTCTCGCGTTGTTGTGAATTAACACGCTTTCTATTTTTAGATTCACAACTAACGGCACCTACTTATTTATCGACGAATGCGAACGTCACTGTTTTGAGAAGCTCTTACTAGACACGACGATTGAATCGACGCTTAATACTGCGAAGTTGCTGTCAAACAACATACGAGGGGAGCCGACAATGAAAGAAAATTTTATTTATTTTTTTTCTTTTTTTAAGATGACTGGAGCCAGGTTTGAACCTGCGATCTCCCGCATGGTAGTCGCGTGTTCTAACCACTATGCCACGGCCGGTCCCAGAAAACTTTATCCTGCTTTAGCTTTACTAAATACAGAATTCGGGTACGGCCCCGTTGGGTGTATTATTATTAGTACTCGATTTCTAAAGTGGGCGGAATGGTGTATTTGTATGGGAGGTACCAGAAGGGGCGTGGCTAGACTTCCAATTCTTTCTCCAAAACTTTATCATGTTATAGCTTTACAAAATACAGAACTTGGATACGATCTGGTTATTTAGGTATCTGGTTAGTTAGGTGCATTACTAATATTAGTCAATTTCTAAAGTGGGCGTACCAGAAGGGACGTGGCTAGACTTCCCGATTTACTGCTTTAGCTTTACTAAATACAGAATTTGGGTACGACCCCGTTGGGTGTATTGATATTAGTACTCGATTTCTAAAGTGGACGGAATGGTGTATTTGTATGGGAGGTATCAGAAGCGACGGGGCCATGAAGCCCATTTGCAATACCGTAAGTAGTTTTTGGGAATTATTAACTCGTGAAAAATTTCAAAACATTTTGTTGCGTCTTTCGAAAGTTATCGTGCGCACCAGCCGGACAGCCAGACGGACATGGCTCAAACGACTTAAAAAGTCAAGAATCGAATTTGGTTCAAAGAAACCTAGGGTCCAAAGTGGCCCTCACCCGTACGGTGCGGGTATAAAAAGAATCCAACAAGTTTGCGGTTTCGAGGCAAAAGCAGACAGATGTCAAAAGTATGCTATACAGCTTTATATATATCGTTGCAAGACCTCTTCTTTCCAAACCCGCTGAGAAACTTAAGTTCGGTTGATATTCAACCATTTTACTGGCTTATAAGTGCTTAAAGGCGCGAAAACCCGGTTTTTTCCGTTCCTTTAAGATTTTGGTGGTGTTAGCGAAATTTCAAAAACAGATTCTTGTTGAACTCAGTTGCGCCTACCATTAAAATAGTATCACGTCCCAGATATATTGACTTCACTTTGTTTTGTCTAACTGCGTGATCGTTTGGCGGCGGGCATGGCCGATTTTGATGAAATCCTATTTTTATACAAAACAATTCTACACAATTAATTTAATATCTTCAGGTCATATAAAAAATTCAAGTTCAGTATTTGATATTATTATAAAAAAAAATTAACAGAAAAAAATTTACAAAATCCACCATATTTGTGGCACAAGTTTTATCACAATTTTCACAAATGGTGAAGGGTATCTCAGCTTCGGCATAGCTTAAGATAATTACATTGCTAGTTTTGTTCTCAACTAAGTCAATATAATGCTTGATCTAGGATCGCTCATTATAAATTGTGCACACCAATGTATAAAGCCATCCCACTGTGCGCCGCCTCTGTCTACTTAATCGCAATATTCAAATGTTGTTGAACTTTATAGCAGTCGGCTCCTCTTGCGTTTGCTAACAAAATATCAACAAAATTTGTGCATAAAACTTTTGTTTTGCTAATTAAATTTATTTCTAGTTAAAACATTAAAATATTTACATTTCATTTATGTAAACATAGTGTAGAATATAATATGCATTTCATTAGTGACTTTTTCAATGTGTTTGTTGTATGGCACTTTGTATATGTAAATGTGAATCTGTGATCCTGGAATGGATTTTATTTAAATGAAATTAATTTTCAGTTTGTGCTATCGCATGTGGACAAACTCCCATCTCTCATACCTCCACTATCTACTACTCATTATACTTAAAAATACAGAGAGAAATGTATGAAAGAGAGGTATGGGCCAGCAAATTACAATAAACATTCATTAGCATCAGTATAATTATATAAACTTAATAAATTTGCAACGTAGAGATTTTTTTATGTGAACTTTTCAAATGGTTGCTATTTGGGAAGTGTTAGACATATTGTCGGCGTTGTTATAAGTGCAAAAAATTACGTGGACAAAAAAAAATTATGTTCACATTTCATCTTTAAAAATTCCTCATAAGTAATACCTATATTTTAATATTTGCATTTTTTTCTTAAAAGATAAAACATAAGCCACTCTTCCAATTACTTCTGAAATTCTTTAAATCTAATATATGACATAGACATCCTCAAGCGCAAATCGGTATCGGATTCCATACATTTGCAGAAATGTCCATCTATATCAAATAGCGGCAGCTGTTTATTTTCATCTGATACACCCGAAAATTAGTTGTCAGTTCAAATGTACCTAAACACAATGCTCACTCAGGTAATTACGAAACAATCAGGGATTCCTTAACAAAAGACTTATACAAGGGTTGACATAGGCAGCTTTTCTGAATGCAAATATTCAATGTGTACCAAAAACAACATTGGGGTGGAATTTCGTGAATCTCGTGGAGGACTCACATGCCAACGAACTTTCGTGGCATTGGTTAAGAAGGCAGACACATCAGCGGCAGTTCTAAGCATAATTTCCATTCTGGCATATCATGCTAAAGGTAGAGCAGTAGCTACACAACCGAAATGAATTTTTAAATATCCATAGAAATCGTATGGAAATACAGGGTACAGGGTAAGAGGGGTGGAATATGTTAATGCCGTATAAAGCACGCAGGGATAGAAATGCACGTTTGTACGAGGCGGCTACGGGCTATGTGGGGGTAAGAGGGTAGACAATAAGAAAAAGTATTTGGGACTGTGAATTAATGTTTTATTGCAATGCTTATAAGGTTGGCGTTGTTGTTGGTGTTGTTGACTGTTTTTTCGTTGCTAAACATGGCTGCCATTGTTTCCTTAAGGGATGTCGCCATGTTTGTCCGATGACTGTTAAAGCAATGCCTTCATTTTTGTATGTGTATGCGTATGCGTTTAGGTTCATTTCCACACACATCAAGGGAAGAAATTATGTGTTACCTCCACATGCCGCATGCCACATGCGTATTTTAAGAATGATCATTCATTATTAAGCTCTTCTCTGTGTAGACATTTTCTAAAAAGGACCTTTTCGCATTGTTTTGTTTTTTGGTTGTTGTTGTTGTTGCGGCTGTCCAAAAACTTTTTTCACCACGAATTTGCATGTGAGTAAGGCCTCATTTGCCTTTTGTCCTTAAACATGTTTTTTTTTCTCTTCTATTATTTTCGTGCATGAACAAAAGGTGAATGAGGTTGTGTGGTGGGTAGGGGGGGAGAATACAAAATTATCACATGGAAAACTTTTTTTACCGTAACAAATGGTTTTGACTCATAAGCTCACCTTTTGTTAGGCTTAGACAGACAGACAGACAGACAGACGGACGGCCAGATACAAAAGGAAAAACTGAAAACAACAACAACAAAGCCTGGCATTACACAAAAGGAAAATTATATTGAAAAAGGTGACAGGTTCAGTTAAATTGACATTCTACTTTCCCCTTTCAACAACTATTTAACCTTTTGTTAGGCTTTAATTAGGAAGAACAGAGATGAACAATAGGTTTTCCCGGGGAGGGAGACGAAAGAAAACAAATGAAAATAATTTGATGGGACTTTAATCTAATGCGAATTATGAAATATTTGTTGATGTTACCTGAGCTGTGCTTTGTGATATTATAATATTTATATGAGCTGTGCTTTGTGATATTATAATATTTATAAAGATTGATGGTGATTTACAAAAAACATTAGACGTTCTACTGTCACTTCCACATACAACTTTGTTTAGATATCAGTCAATATAAAATTTTAATTTATAGAGATGTATGCGTTTATGTGTACCAAACGAAAAACGGTTTGTTTACTCATTTTCTTCTTGTATTATTTGTACAGTGAAACATTGTAAAAATTACTTGTATCTGAATCTGTTTGCGCTATGGTAAAGGAAGTATTGAACAGCTTCGTAGGTAAACGCAAAGAAAGAAAAACGGTTATAGCTCGTTTGCTCCAAACCAGACATGTACTAGTACACTAGTAGATGTGGACACCTCCTACGATTAAAGATCATGCAAGGACAATTTCAGAATACCAAATTTTTTGTTTGATACGTGCACTCTACGTACGGTCCTAATATGTTTTATTGATCTGCCTTTTTACTTGATGTCATATCAAAGCAAAACTCATACCGTTATTATTTATATATATATATAAGGCTCCGGGACCGGCCGTGGCATAGTGGTTAGAACACGTGACTACCATGCGGGAGATCGCAGGTTCAAACCTGGCTCCAGTCATCTTAAAAAAATTGTTTCTTTCATTGTCGGCTCCCCTCGAATGTTGTTGACAGCAACTTCGCAGTATTAAGTGTCGAGTCAATCGGCGTGTCTAGTAAGAGCTTCTCAAAGAGTGACGTTCGCATTAGTCGATAAACAAGTAGGTGCCGTTAGTTGTGAATCTAAAAATAGAAAGCGTGTTAATTCACAACAACGCGAGAAGCTATCCCATACCTCATTCATGGGGTGCAAAGGGAAATTAAGTTTTTTTTTTAAAGTTAAATAAGGCTCCGTTCTTCCTTTAAGTCCCGTTTGACTTCGAAGTCAATTTTCACTTTGACTTCCTGTATTTCGTTTCCTGTATCCATATGATACCCATTTTCTTTTATGTCCATGAAGGCCTCTCTAAACCATGAAACTTTTGATTTAGAAGTAAATGGTGTTTAATTTTAAGAGCCGATGTTGATTTTGACTAAAGCGCAAATTATTTAGGAAACTATTGTAATTTTTTTTATCAGGATATTATTGGTATGGTTCAATTATATATATAACAAAATATCGGCATACCTCCATCCGATTGTCCAAATTGTCGATGACGCTGAGGCATAATTGAGGTTCTATGCCATAAATGTGCCGCATTATCTCATCCTTTAGCTTTTGAATTGTTGCTGGCTTATCGACGTACACCTTTTTTTCAAATAACCTGGATTATCATTCGCCCAAATGCGGCAATTCGACGACGAATTGAGGTAGACGGCTCTTCAGCCACACTATCGCGAACAGCAGCAATATTTTCTGCAGTACGAGTTGTACGCGCAAGAACTGCTGTTTTCACATCTCCTACAGACCCGATTTGCTCAAATTTTTGCACGATTTTCCGATTGTCACAAAGTGACAATGATCACGAAGTGCACGATTTTGATTTGAACGCCCATTTTCATAATAAGCCTGAATAACTTTAACACGTTGCTCGATTGTGTATCTTTCCATGGTTTTGAGTTAGTCAGCTGAGTTAGTCTAAAATTGAGAAAAGTCAAATGAAATGCAGAAAAGAACTTAACGTTTAGGAGTGGTTCACATTCAACATCGGCCCTTACCATTTAACCAGAGAAACTGTTGGGGTTGCAAAAATATTGGGTGTCGGTCATACTTTGGACTCTTCGATTAACACTTTTGGGGCAGTTAGAGCGGTGGTAGCAAAATTTCTAAATATTAAATTTTTGTATGGAAGCACCCTTAGGAGGTGAAGATGGTCATGGTGAAAAATTACTGAGGATCAATGATACATTTTAACCTTCGAGAAGCGACTACGGGGTAGTTGCGGTAATTGCTTGATGTGGAAATTCTTCGCAAAATATTTGGACCCATCATCAAACCACCAGCTGTAAGAGCTGTACATTGATGTAGTCAAGCGCGTTGATATACACCGAATTCGCTGGCTTAGACACGTTAGACGAACGGATGAAAATGTTCCTGCTCGAAACGTCTTCGTCAATAAACTCGATGGGCGGCGCAGAATGGGCCGAAAAATAATTCGTTGGATGGATCAGGTGAAAGAGCTGTTATCTACACTTGGTGTGACTAACTATCTATGGAGCGTAAAAGACCGAAGCGCTTGGAATTCTTTTTTTTCGTTCGGCTACTGATAGATGAATTTCTGTTGCTGCTGCAAAATTAGAAAAGAACGAAGAAGAATACCTGGCGATCCTAAATTCCTGCCTCAGTCTTCTGCAGCCCCTTCGTTCTTGTCGACAACAACTTCGAAATAAAAGTTAATTAAACGTTTCTCTCAAGGGACCGGCCGTGGCATAGTGGTTAGAACACGCGACTACCATGCGGGAGATCGCAGGTTCAAACTTGACTCCAGTCATCTTAAAAGAAAAAAAAAAATTTTCTCTCTTTGTCGGCTCCCCTCGAATGTTGTTGACAGCAACTTCGCAGTATTAAGCGTCGATTCAATCGTCGTGTCTAGTAAGAGCTTCTCAAACAGTGACGTTCGCATTCGTCGATAAACAAGTAGGTGCCGTTAGTTGTGAATCTAAAAAGAGAAAGCGTATATATTCACAACAACGCGAGAAGCTATCCCATACCTCATTCATGGGGTGCAAAAGGAAATTAAGTTTTTTTTTATTTAAACGTTTTTCTAACAGCTGACGTTCGCATTCATCAAAAGTAGGTGCCGTTTGTTGTAGGTCTACCAATATCACGAAAAATTATCCCATGCCTTATTCAGAAGGTATAAAGGGAAATTAAGCTTAGTTTTTTTATACGCTTGGCCATAGGGATTAGACTACAAGTTTCTTTAGACGAAATTCGTTTCATGGCTTTATAAAACGATTGAGCTATGTCGGCCTGTCTGACCGACTTACTGGTTGTCAGTTGGACACGATAAGTTAAAACATTTTGTAATTTAAATTTTTCAGTGTGTCTCTTGGTGTTACTTCCCATACCAAATGGACATTGACAATTTATATATAAGACCGCTAAATTGTTTTGTTTTAACTACCGTAATGCTTGATAAATAAAAAACAAATTGTTTTCCCAAAATATTTCACTTTTTATTGGGTAGTTCCAAATTTTCTACAGTCGTGTTTTACTACCTACGTTTGTATACAAATGAATAACAATAGCCCCTGCTTATATAAGCATTGGACGCCACACACTACTTGTCTGCTAAAGTTTGTGTTAATGGCTTTTGTGTCGACAATATTAGAAATTATACAGCAGCAAAATTTAATTTGTACTAAAGAACATAATAATACAAAACCTAGGGCCTTCGCTTTCCCAATTATCCCTTCCACTGGGGGATATTTAAAATAAACACTGACCATTTTTATGTGTGGTCACGTTAATAACAAATAAATGACGCTATAGTGCGTATCCCAAAACATTTGCCAGCAAACGAGACTAAAGCGCAAAAGGTTTAAAAATCTACACAATGACGACACTAAAAACAAAAAAACCACTAGAGCTACTCTAATAAAGTACGGTTTAAACAGGGAGCCGGCAAAGCGAACGGTTAACCCAGGCCGTAATAAAACAAAATGGTGCAGCCACAAAATGAAAGCACATTTTGGGTCGGTCCCTTTTTTTAAGATTCGTTTTTGCTGTTTTGTTAATATAATCAACATACATAAAAATAATTATGTTTGAAAATGTGGTCGACTATTTTCGCTGGACACACAAATAAAAGCAGGAACGAATGTACTTATTTGTATATTTGTAGTATATAGTTGTTATGCTGGTATATAATATAAAGACTCTAGAGCGAACAGTGCAATGATCATAATAATGATGGTGATTACGGTCATGATGTCCATGATGATGTTGAAATCTCTGGCAACATAATACCCTGGAGTCATTCAATATGCATGGCCCAGAGAAAGAGTATATTTGAGTGTGTGTGTGTGTGTGCAAGTTGTATACATTTATAATCCCAAACCACAGACGCGTCTATGTTATCCGAGTATATATATGTAATTCTGTTTTTATTTAGTAGTAGTTGTGTATTCTTCCCTCTTCTTTTTTGCACATACTAAAAATCATAATCATTAGCAAACACATTGTGTGTTACAACTGTATTCTCACACCTCCCAATTACAATACTTGCTCCTCTCTAGCCACACACACACTTACGATGTATGTAAAAGTGTTGCTAAATTTCACTATTAGTGACGTATGCATAATTTTTAACCGGTTACCTATACTCCTTCCTGTTATCGCATGTTTTTTTGTCTATACTGCGAATGAGTAGAAAATCGTAAAAGCAAAACAACTCGCAAAATTATCTCGTTTAATATTACACACTGCTGCGTTAGTTTGTATTCCAAATGTGCGAAAGCCGTGTGTGAATCAAATAGAAACCAACCGAAAACTGTATTCGGCTGTTCACAGATAGAGTATAGTTAAAAGAGCGAAGTTTGGTAAATACTTTTACTTGCTGTGTGCTGAGCATATAAAACATATGTTAAACCAATACTGTATCTAGTTAAAGCATCACTAACTACAAAGTTTGGGTAAGATTGCTTTAGCGCAGTGATATTATTACATGTATTATGAAGTGGGCGGGATGAAAACTTTGTATGGAAGGTACCAGAATTCCAATTTTTCTCTAAAACTTTCTTCAGTTATGGATTTACTAAATACAGAATTTGGGCAAGATTGTGTTGGGTGCGTTTTCTCCAAAACTTTATCCTGTTACAGTTTTGGTGTATTGATTTTCTAAAGTAGGCGGAATGGTACATTTGTATGAGAGATACCAGAAGGGTCGTGGCTGGACTTCCAATTTTTCCCCCAAAATTGTATTCTATTATAGCTTTACAGAATACAAAATTTCGATCGGGTTGGGTGTATAGATATACTCGAGTGGGTGGCATGGTAAAGACAGATTGACATGGATCAAACAACTTATAAAGTCAAAAACCGAATTTGGTCAAAGAGATCTAGTGTTTAAAGTGACTCCTTCTATGTATTACACTTTTGGGTCATATCAAAAATTATTTATAAAAATAGGAAATATTACTAAAATTTGGTATGAATCTTAAGTCTCATCTTTCAACAAATAAAAAACTTTATGAAGCACGATGTTACGCGCTGATGTTATGCAAGTAGTTCAGTAACAATCCACTACCTTGCAGCTAATAAAGTCTTAGGCATTTACAACAAAGAAACCGTCAGCCAAGTCTTGTACAATTACAACAACTTCGAAACCAGCCGCGGCAGCTAGATGAATAGAATGGGGTTTCATTAACTACATATTTATGATTTACATATATTTGTAAAATAATCGACCAAATAGCAACTGTACGCATCAAGGCGAAATATTTGTACATCATACTGATTTGTGTACATGTCCCAAGGGAAGATAAAGCCGAACACATTACACAGTACAACATTTTCAAGCTTATTGATTTGGAACTCAATTCTGAGAACTGCAAATAAAAGTAGCCCCAAAAAGAAGAAGTTCTGCATCATTCGTTTTGTCAAGTTACATGCCATAATAATTTAATATCGATTTGAACATTAAAAAATTAAGAATTACAATTACTTTAATCAGTTCATATAACGTTTCCCTACAAAAACAACCGTTTCACTTTCCCATTCATCAAATGATTTGAAACTTGGGATTATTTTGTAGCATTTACAATAAAACTTTTGTACTCCGTGGCGTTTGATTTACGTGGAATATTACTTGTGATAATCATACGCCACCATATAAATATATAACAAAAGAGCCTAAAACGTGACAAATTCTCCTATACGATACTTACTAACTTCAAATCCATATTAAATCATTATGGCATGAAACTTGACAGAACGAATGATGTAGAACTTTTTCTTTTTGGGGCTACTTTCAGGCGTAATTCTCAGAATTAAGTCCCAAAATCATGTGTTGTACTGTGTTAAAGATGCATACTATGAGCGCCAGGAGCAAATATATGACCGGCGCTCTGCACATGATATTAAAATTGTCCTTGAAAATGTTAACGGTAAAATGAGAGGGCAGATGCTCTTGGTTTAGCAGTCGGTTCAGTCTACACAGCAACACCTCCGATAACGGATTCAGACTGATTAGCTTCACATCGGCAAGAAACATGGTAGTGAGTGAAACTAGATTCCCGTATAAAGATATCCACATATTGTGAGATGAGAAGGGAGACGAAACGCCTCTTCGGGCGAAAAAAAAACGTATATAGAAGAAACGAGAATGCCAGGATATCAAAAATTACTGCGATAAATGTGAAGCACGAAAGTTCTACCAAAAGGTAAAAAGCAAAGGTTTTTAAACATTGAACCCCACCTGTAATGGCAGAGATGAAAATCTTGCCACAAAAGCTCAAAGTGTGGTGGAAACATGGAGGGAACATTTTCGTTCTCGGATCGTTCCCGAAGGCAACATAAGTGACGAAATCACGTCGATCATCGACGCCGCAGTAGATTTTACACCACCAAGCCAAAACTTGATCAGCACTGCAATTCCACGGCTTATGAATAATAAAGCTGCGACAGCCGATGGACTGCCGGCAGACCCTTTTAAGGATGGCGGCTATGAGCTCGCAACGTACATGCACGAGCTCTTAAACACGATTTGGCTCAACGAATGCATGCCCGATGATTGGAATCTGAGTGTTCTATGTTCGGTGCTCAAGAAAGGCGATCCAAATGTGTGTGCCAACTATCGCGGATCAGCCATTGCATACAATGTATTGTCTAGTGTGTTATGTGAAAGACTTAAGCCCATCCTAGAAAACCTGATTAGACCTTATCAGTGTGACCTGGTAAATCCACGACCGACCAAATATTCTTACTTACGTACTTAAGTGGCCCATTACAACTTACAAACATGGTTCATAAGTTTGAGGCCTGAAGTACTAAAGAATTCCACACGCTTTGGTCTTGTGCGTGTGTTCTCCAGTTAGTCCTACCAGATGGTGGCACGTCGCCTACCACTTGGTCCTTCCAACGGAGTTTGGGTCTCCCTGCTCTGCGACGTCCTTCAGGCTCGCCTTCAAACACCATTCTCGCTGGAGCATTTACATCCATCCTGGCAACATGACACAGCCATCGTAGTACCAAATATTCACACTACGAAAATACCTAGAGAATCCCTAAGAAATGCAGATCGACTCCTACCATCTGTTTATCGACTACAAAGCTGCATTTGTCAGTCCGATACGACAAAAACTGAGTTTGGAATCCCCACGAAGCTGACACAACTTTGCGGGATGATGACGTCGACCGGTTTGTCACCGACCAGACTAAATAGTTTATAGGCGGAGCGCCTGGAAATGAAGGCCCTTCTATAAGGTGTTTTTCGCCTAGGGCGAATAGTAGTGGAATTCAAGGGCGTTGAGAACGAGGGAAGTGTTTTAGAGAGAATCGAATTATTATTCGCCTTTTCTCCTTGTTCAGCTGTAGGCACTAAGAAAGCTGAATTGGCTGTCAACGAAAGCCTTGTTGCGTCACCAGCACCTAAGGCAGGGGCTTCGACAGGATTACATCTCATCAGGGCCTTAGGAACCTGGTTTCTAAGAACCACTATGTACCAGGCTTGGATTATGACTGTCTTTTGACTGTGTCGGTCTTTGGCACACTAGGTGTAGATCGACTAGCGAAGCCTAGCGCCACCACTACACTAGACGTGGTATCAGTAGCACAGCCTGAAACTGACGCTGTAGTAGTCGGATCTCCGGAGATTATGAAGACCTTGACCATATACGCAGGGCATGATATTTTTCGGATATTTGGACGAAAACTAGAGGCATGAAGTTTATGCCTCACTTCCAGGCGTGAAAACCGCTCACTATGAGGACATGGATGATGGATTTAAAGTACCGGACAGACGACCTTTAGAAAGACTGATGAAAAACAACAAAGAATCAACGGACGTTTGTCTTCAAGCCGGTTCAACTGGGGAGAAACAGACACTAAGAGATATTGTAGACAGCGACTTTCGAACATTTACAACCGAAACCATTATGTCTTTCAAAACCGAATTTGGATATTACTCCGACTTTGTGTTATCATTATTTTTTATATTCCTTTTGGTTTGGTAAACACCATTTTGCCATTTGTACGTTCCACGTTCTCTGCTGGCTCTCATCTTTCTCTGGGTTATTTCAAAATATAAATATTTTAATTCGTTTTTCTTTGTTTTACTCATCTTTCGTTTTATAAATATTTTCTAGAATCTTTTTTTTGCACATGCCAGCCTTACCCCCACCGTGTTGCCACGACTTTTGGTGGAGATGTAAGAAATCGTAGAACGTGCGCTACCTCGTTTCCGGTAACAGAATATTTGCCCACTTTAGAACTCAAACTCCTAGAATGTTAACCAATCCGCTGGCAGTTAAAGTAGGTGGAGCTTAACAAAAAAACCAAAAAATATCAACAACATTTGGTGGCATCCAAACTCAACTACGCCGAATGCCGCGAATGTTAAGGAGGTGGGCATTTGGGAGGCGGGGAGAGGGGCGCCACGTTGCCAACAAAAAACATTTAGTATGTATACAAAACACAGCAACAGCAACTACAACAACTACAGCCACAGAAGCAATGGCAAAAAAGGATGAAAATAAAATACAAAAATAAGCAAAAAATCCCACTAACATTGCAGCAACAAAACTTCGACGTCCTTCTCGACAGTGTTGATTTTTTGTTGTTGCTGTTGTTGTTGACAATATCAACAACATTTCTCGCCGTTTTTTCATCGTTTTTCTATACAACCCAACCAAGGTTTGTTGTTGTTGGCAGAGTGTGTTGCCACGCACATTCACTTGAAAACAAAAACACATTCACTCACATTAAACGAAAGGATTCTCTGGGAGAAGCCTTTATTTTATTTATTATATGCTGTTGTTAAATTTGTTGTTACTGCTGACAGTGTTGTGGTTGTTGTTGCTGTTGTTGGGCATTGCCTCGTCATTGTGGAGATCTTAAACAGCAGAGAAAATACAGACAACAACAACCAACACCTTCAATCATTCCTTCAGTTTGAGAAACTCCTTGGTTTCACAGTGCTGTCAATGTTGTTGCTGTAACTGATGTTGAAACTCTTCCTGCTGCTGCTGCTGTTGTTAACTGTTAATATAACTTTCTACACAGCAGTGATGTTCTGTTGCCATCTATCCCCTTATCAACGTGCAATATAATGCAAATAATTGTGTTGTGTTGTTTTGTTGCATGATTTCTCATACTCTCCTCCATTGTGTGTTTCTACTCTCTGGTGGTATTCTATTTTTGTTTTATCAGAAAATTTGTAAATTGTATCAGAAAAGAGAAAAAGGATAGTGGTAATACGATATAGCATTGGCAAAAACAAAAGCAAATAATTCAAGTTGAAGTTCTACTTTCAGGCGTCCTCTATTCAAACTAGGGAAACTTTTTTAATTAAAGTTTAAAACCTCAATACTGAGTAGATGTGAGAGTAAACTTTAATAACTTAATGTGATATTGTAGTAGAAAAAAGTGCCATTAGGATATTTTGCAACATTTAATACATCGTTATGAGACGATTTATGTGATAAAATATCTTGATCATATCGCAACAAAAAAAACCCTTTTGTTATTAATTTTTTTCTTTGAATATTATACGGAAGGTTCTAAGCTAATAGACAGAACGAGGCTTAGATGAAGCAGATTATCAAGATTACATCATTTGCCGTTTGGTCTGGGCGATATTAAAACTTTTATCCCTTTTTCCATTTTTTTTTTACCCAGAAACATAAATTTTCGCGATTATACCATTAGCCGATTAGTTTAGGTGATGGTACAACTTTTATACCTTATTGGTAATTTTTAACCCATAAAAGTACAAGTTTCGAAAAATCCTTTCTTAGCTGACGTTTGCTCGAAAAGGGGGAAAACCATCGCAAATTTCATCACCCTATCTACTGACGGTAGACATTGATTGATTGATTATGATAATGTTATAACAATCGTTCTATTAATATGACCGACGTAACAATTGTTTCAAAAGGGGCGTGGCACTGCCCATTTCCCAGCGAGACGTAATCCCTATGTACCATATACATATGTAACAATTCTCATCTTAAATTTAATGGCTCTCGAAGTATGACCGATTGAAATGTTGGTTTGTGTGGGCGGTGCCACGCCCCTTTGTCGTAGTATGTTTTCATGTAGCATATGATAGATACCCTAGGGATAGTACTACATAGTGCAAATTTCATTGCAATCGGTTCATTTATTTCGCCCAGATAACAATTTTTTCAAAAGAGGCATGGCACCACCCATTTTCCAGCGAGACGTAATCCTCTTTGTATCAGTAACATATGTAGAAAATCGTATCTTCATACCTCTAATGGCTCCTGAGATAAGACTGATTGAAATTTAGGTTTGTGTGGTCGGTGCCACGCCCCTTTGTCTAATTATGTTTTCATGTAGCCTTTGATAGAGGCCCTATGGACAGTATCACATATAGAATCAATAGCAATCTATCCATTTATTTAGCCTATATCAGTATTTTTAAAATAGGGGTCCACTTTCCACAAACAAAGTATTTTTTGTTATACGACCATTATAGGTACCAAATCTCATCTTAGTACCTGTAATGGTTCAAAAGATACAGTCATTTTAAAATTCCAGTTGTATGGGGCGGTGCCACGCCCATTTTACCCCCTTTCAGTCCGAATCCGAAAATCCCTTCTTAGTGCGCGCCTACGTCATAAAAGAAACCTACGTTCTAAATTTCACGGTTCTAGCTTTAGCCGTTTGGGCTGGGTAGTGATCAGTCCGTCACCCAAGCCTTTTATATATATAGTTTGGCACCGTAGCATTTTGATACTGACACTCTTTCGGGTACGATTATTAATTCGGTCGCGAAATTCAAATTCGAATTAATACGATCTTCCTGAGCAGCATATACCTGATACCTGAAGCTGAGTTGCCAAGTAACTCAAAAATCCAACACTCTTCCAAGTCGCAGATACGAAGCTGAGTTGCCGAAAAACGCGATTACAAACACTATCCCGAGTTTTACATACGAGACTGGGCTTGACAGCAAACGACACCTCCTCATATCTGTCACTGTTTGAGAAGCTTTTACTAGACATGCCGATTGACTCGACACTATACTGCGAAGTTGCTGTCGACATCAAGGGGGCCGGTATTGAAAGAACAAATAGACGACTGGAGCCGGGAATCAAACCACGGTTCTCCCGCCTGGTAGTCGCATATCCTAACCACTATGCCACGGACGGTTCCGGATTGCTAATACGAACTTAAATAACCTATAGTTACCAAAATATCACTGTCCGCAGTACCAACATGATCCTGACCTATTTGACCTCGATAGTTCCAGAGAAAAAAATATAAAGTTTCCGATCATCGACATACCTCAGCCACTTTACATATTATTCGAATATTATGCATTTAATTACTAAATTAATGCATATTATTTATTCGTTGAGTAGCCTAAATGGCATGCTACCACCGATGCGTCTTAGGGAGTAAGTAGGAAAAGTTCAGCACAAGGGAGCCTTAGTGGCTTTGGCAGCACCAAGAAACTGGAATCATTTTAAAAACAGGAACAAAATAAAAAACAAGAACCCCTCCCCCTAATGTTGAAGACTTCCGGTGGTCTTCAACATTCCTGTGTTACAAGGACTGTGATTTTAGGATATGTACCTGGAATGTCTAGACTCTCTACAGATATGTTACCTCCTCCACCACACATTAAGGCTAACATAACCGTCATAAAGAAAATGCGATGGACACAACAGGGATGCACACGACGAATGAACTGTGACATCTTTTACAGGTGCCTTACATAAAGACACAATTTTGTATGTGGATCCATAGTCTATAAGAGACTTCGACATCTTGTCTCGCGTTTTCACCTCGTATGTGACCAAATAGCCACTATCTGCATTAAGAAATACTTGTGTATCATGCTGATTTGTGTACACGCCCCGACGGAATATACGACCGCTGCACCGCGGAGCCACAGTCCCTCATAAAGATAACCACAAGGCAACCTTGATATACCCTGATATATCAGGAGTTAATCGATGGAAGGCATGTCTCAAGCACTTTGGGTGGGTTCTAGACATCACAATCATGCATACCTCCGAGATAGCCAATGCCTACTCCAATAAACTCTCTCAATTACTGCAAATAAATCCCCTAATTCAGATGTTCTTGACACACGGAATGATATGACCACATATCGAATGATATGACACATATACGACGACATAGTACGACGCTAGTGCGATAAGGAATATCGCATAATGTCTGAGGAATAGGACGCTGCATACAAAGAAAAACTCCAGCCAATGACAGTGCGTGAAGTGAGAGAACGATGCTATGAGAATAAAAGGATATGAAATGCCTAATCAGGCGGAAAAAGCGTTCACGGGAGAAAATAGAGATCTAGGATATTGAAAATTTCAATGATAGAGGTGCCCTGTAAGGACAGAGATGGAACTTTGGTCAGGGACAATCAGAGTGTGATGAAAATATGAAGAGAACACTTTCACACTCTCCTCGTTCCCGAAGGTAGCATAAGTGACGAAATCACGCCAATCACCGACGACGTAGTAGATTGTCCACCACAGAGCTAAAACGAGACCAGAACGGCTTACGAACAAAAAAAGCTGTGGCTGCCGATGAACTGCCGGCAGAGCTTTTTAAGGCCGGATGCGATGAACTGGCAACGTGCACGCACCAGCTTATAAACACGTTTAGGCTCACGGCATGCATGACCGATGATTGGAATCTGAGGGTTCTGTGCATAATAAAGACGATCCATGCGTGTGTCCCAACTAACGCGGGATCAGCCTTTTACCCATCGTTGTGTGTTATGTGAAAGAATAAAGCCCATCATACCGAACCTGATTGGACCTTATTAGAGTGGCTTTAGACCTTCTTTCTACTTCATACTACGACAAATCTTGGAGAAGACCCAAAAAATGCAAATCGCAAAGTGTGGTTTGTTACTGCGGTCTTTTCAAGCATTGAGAAGCAGTCGGCAAAGGTGGGTCTGGTGATTAATGAGGACAAAACAAAGTTATTTGTTTCAACGAATAGAAAGTCTACTCGTTTGGGACGCTGCGTGAACGTTGACAAATAAAACTTTGAAGTAGTAGATGATTTTGACTGCCTTGGCTCCGCCAAAAATAAAAAATAAATCATGAGAAGAGTATTAGTAAATTTCCAACTGTACCAGACACTGATCCTACTTGTCTTGCTCTACAGCGCAGAATCCTGGGTAATGACACAAGCGGATCAATTTATTGTGAGAGTTTGCATGAGAAAAATACTTCACAAAGTATGAGCTTAGAGTGTGACTATAGGGGATAGGTATGTTCGAGAAAAATGTTAGGAGGGAAATACTAGTCATACATTCTACCCCTCTAGGAGGCACCATGGGAGCGACAGGAGCTGATTGCATAAAAAAAATATTAAAAATAAAAAAAATTGCAAGGGGGCCACATTAAATCTTGAAGAAAGACGGTTGTGGTTGCAATTATTGTGGGGCTCGGTCATAAATTTTACTCCTCTAGAGCCACGTTTAGGGCATTTAGAAGCAATTGTTATAAATTTTATTTGAATCATTTGAACCCTCTAGGGGCGATTTGGGGGCAGTTACGAGACTCGCTGTGGATTTTTTTCAACAATGCGAATAGTTTATCTTTAAAAAGCGGGGGCTCGATTTTGATTTTAGACCAGCTATGCCAGCTACATCTTTTCATCAAGTAGCATACTTCGGGAAATTGGTTCACCTTTAAAAGGGGTGGTGGGGGGGGGGGGTCTTATTGAACTGTGAAATAAAGTCCCATTTGGGGGCAGCATTTCGTTGCCTTTTAGAAGCTTTACTTTCTACGTGGCCTATTTCTCATGGCCGATATTTAGATAATATGTTGGAGTTCTATTAAAAATAAATTGTAACACATTGTACCATAATAATTTTGGGACTCAACATATCGTCATTGTGTGCAAAATTCACAATGAGTCACAGAAAATAGTTCATATAACACAGTGCAACAGTGAAAAAAACACCCGAACGAGACTATATAGGTTCGATAGTACAACCGGAGCTGAGTAAAACCCTAGCTCAGTTTGGCTAGATTGGCTACCAAATTTTTTTTTGGCCCCCTAAACTTTTTGAAATCCCTTGGACCCCTTGGAAAAAGGTGACATCAATTGTTGGCCAACAGTTTCTACAGTTTTTAATCTAGCTCTTTCTCTTCTTCAACAAAGTTTTAGCTAATAGTCCGCTTAAGAAACTGATATAATAAAATTTCCCAAAAAAATTAGACTTCCCTCGTTTATTTTCAAAAAACTTCGATAAAAATTCTAATTTTGTCACTATTTTTTATATAAGTCGTAGGGAATCCAGATTTTTTGCATACTCTATTCAGTGAAATTGTAGTTTAGGTAACACCGAATAACTTCTCTGAACAAACCTATGCAATCTGAACAAGTCTAGGGATATTAAATAGCTCTCAAAACACACTATCTACTTTAAACAAATCAGTTTTTTAGGAGTTTTGGGCCATTGTGCAATGTTTTTACTTGCTATCTTTACCAAAAACGTACTTATTGTATAACTGAATAACTTCTGTAAACAATCAATATGATCGGAATACTCCACCCCCTTAATTGTTCACAAAGAGCATTAGGGTGTTCCTTATATGGCATTTTTTCGAATTTCGTTAAAAATATGTATTAATCGCGATGTTGGTCATCTATCTTCACCTTACGTTTCTTTTTGCCAATATTAGGAATATATTGTGAGAAATTTTGTATCGATAGTTGGACATTAGGGTGTGCCGCAATGAGGTTAAAGTATGAATTTGTTCTCAAATCAGTTTATTGCCGCTGAGTATTTTTCTTTCGTATATAGACTAAGTAGTAACAAGCCGTTCAATTGCTGAAATAAAGACCTAAAATAATATTTGTTTGCTTTTACCATATCTCTTATAGTCGCCGAGATATTTGATACAGAAGTTGGGGTATTATTAAAAAAATTATTAAAAATGTTGAAATTGAATTTCGATGTAGATTATTATGGGCAATTATATATTTCAACTGTTAAAGGTTAATCAAGTTAAAATCTATATGTTTAAAAAGTATATGTGTATATTATCACTATCTCTATCAATTCTCGAGATATCAGGCGTTAAAAAAGGAATTTTTGACTGTATGTGAAAAAAATTAGAATTTTTATCGTAGTTTTTTTGAAAATAAACGAGGGAAGTCTAATTTTTTTGGGAAATTTTATTATATCAGTTTCTTAAGCGGACTATTAGCTAAAACTTTGCTGAAGAAGAGAAAGAGCTAGATTAAAACTGTAGAAACTGTTGGCCAACAATTGATGTCACCTTTTTTCAAGGGGTCCAAGGGATTTCAAAAAGTTTAGGGGGCCAGAAAAAAAAATTGGTAGCCAATCTAGCCAAACTGATCTAGGGTTTTACTCAGCTCCGGTTGTACTATCGAACCTATATAGTCACGTTCGGGTGTTTTTTAAAAAGTTTGATTTTGTGTCATAGTGTAATCAGGCAAACACAATTACAATTTCGCTTACACATTATCTACAGTATATTGAATTATCTACAAAGTCTGACAAAAAACAAAAAAAAGGGAGCAAACATTAAAATAAAAAACAAAATGGCGGCTTAATTTTCTTTTTGTTCTTATCCTAGACTAAAATATGTCCTTTTTTTCTACAGTTTTGTAATTGCAGACACGCAAGGCCTTTTACCACACAAACACACACACACACTCGCATACTGCGAGTCCTGCCAACAAACAAACCATTGCTGCCATACAAGAACACACACCCACACAAACACAAGTACGCTCCTGCAACTGGGATCAGGATATAAGGATGACTTGTGGTGTTACAGAAACAAACAAACAAACAAACGCACACGTTTACACTGGACATTCTCATCGCCTTTTTTATTTTGAGCACAACAACACAAGACAAAAACGAGTAAAAAAAACTGTGCGAATATAAAATAAAAAAGGAAAACGAGGCAAATGAAACAAAAAAGCAAAAAAGAATTTAAGAAGTTCTGGAGCCTGGGCAGCAACGAAGAAATAATAAAATAAAATATAAAATAAGGGATAACGTAATGGTTGCGAACAAAAAACACGCACACACACAAACAAAAACGAAAAAAGTACAGTTGGCAAAAAAAGGTAGAATTGCAAAAAAAAACAACAAACAGCAAGATGACTGCAGCAGCTACAACAACATGACTGGACATGGAGCAAAAGCTCATGATTTATGTTTTCCAAACATAACGACATTTGTCGCTGTCTTCCACTTACTCTCTTGGCAGTCATCCAGAGAGCCATACTCCTTCACTCATTCCTTGGAGTTTAAGGTGCTGCCGTACAATTGCCAACAAGGATAAGAAGACGACGACGACGCCACATTGGTTCTCAGTCAGACACGGACATATGATTGCATACGAATGAATGGAAGGTGCGAAGTAAGTATAATTTATGAGATAAATTGTAAGAATATAAAAAGAGATATCAATGAAGCAAAAAAGAAACGAAAGCTAAATTAAAGAAAGTCCATAGAATGGAAAATAAATGATTAAACTCAGGGAACAACACAAAATATTGTGTGAATTATTAGTTGCAGGATGTGGTCAGGGGAATGCTAAAAGATAGTAGTACGTCTGAGCTGCATTTGTTGGGTTTTATCTATCATTTGCATATTCTGCAGAAAATATAGTATGCTAATGCATATATGTTATCGTCATATTTTTGAGAATAGGAGTAGTAATAAGAGCCTTAAGAATATCTTACAATTTAAACATTTGCAAAATTACTTCAATTGCGTTTCATTTCAATTAGTGCATTATGTTAGAGTGAAACAATATCATCATACACATACTTACCCCAATTTAACATTTGAAATTATCCAATATTTTATAAATAAAAATTACAGAAATTTCAGTCAGATGAGCTGACTCAAAAATTCCCTCACCCTATGTATGATACTGCTTAAGACACCAGTTAAAAACGTTTAGAAACATGTAGTAAAATTGTAGATTAGGTTACAGTCAACAAATGTCAGAAAGTTCAATTTAATATCATTGGGGCATTTGGTCATTTTGCATGGGGTCACTAACTGAGAATTAAGTAAAAATGTCATTAATTAATTCGAACCAAATCTCATACAGCTCATGATTCATTCGACGACAGTACTCGCCGTTTACGATGATGGGTCCAAATATTTTGCGGAGTATTTTTCTCTCGAAGACTCCCAGAATAGATTGATCCGCTTGTGTCCTTACCCAGGATTCTGCGCTGTAGAGAAAGACAGGTAGGATCAGAGTCTGGTAGAGCTGGATCGAGAGAGCGTTTGTTGTTAACTGCGGTTTGCGATCAATACTCGTCTTTTCATTTCGAGTCTGACATTTTTATTTTTGTTTATGGCGGAGCCAAGGTAGACAAAATCATCTACCACTTCAAAGTTATAGTTGTCAACGTTCACGCAGCGTCCTAGACGAGTGGACTCTTTGTTCGTTGAAACAAATAACTTGGTTTTGTCCTCGTTTATCACCAGTCCCACTTCAGCCGACTGCTTTTCAATGCTCGAAAAAGCCGCAGTAACATCTCGCAATCCACGTCCAATAATATCTATATCATTAGCGTATGCGAGCAACATGTGGCTTTTGTTAATTATGGTGCCATTACTGTTTACTGCTGCTTGCCGCATGATCATCTCCATTACAATGTTAAAGAGATCGCAGGAAAGACTATCGCCTTGTCTAAAGCCTCGCTTGGTAGAAAATGGCTCTGACAGAATTTTGCCAATTTTCACTGAAAACTTAGTGTCAGTCAGTGTCATACCGCAGAGTCAATTTATCTTTGCGGGGATACTAAACTCAACCATAGCATCCAACAATTTCTGTCGTATCGGACTGTCAAATACAGCTTTGTAATCGATGAACAGATGGTAGGTATCGATCTGCATTTCTTGGGTTTTCTCCAGGATTTGTCGTAGCGTGAATATCTGGTCGGTGGTGGATTTACCATATCTAAAGCAGCACTGATAAGTTCCATACAGGTTCGCCAGAATGGGCTTTAGTCTTTTACAAAACACACTAGACAGGACCTTGTATGCGATGGGTAAAAGACTAATCCCGCGATAGTTGGTACACACACTAGGATCGCCTTTCTTAAGCACGGGACATAGGACACTCAGATTCCAATCATCGGGCATGCACTCCCTGAGCCAAATCGTGTTAATGAGCTGGTGCATGCATGTTAACAGCTCATCGCCGTCGGATTTAAAAAGCTCTGCCGGCAGTCCATCGGCTCCCGCAGCTTTATTTTTCTTAAGCCACGCAATTGCCGTGCTGATCTCGTTTTGGCTCGGTGGTGGACAGTCTACTCCATCGTCGATAATTGGTGCGATTTCGTCACTTATGCTGCCTTCGGGAACGAGAAGAGATTGAAAGTGTTCCCTTCATATTTGCAGCACACTCTGAGTGTCCGTGACCAGATTTCCGTCTCTGTCCTTACAGGTGGGGATTCCTGTTCCAAAACCTTTACTTTTTACCTTTTGGTAGAACTTTCGGGCCTCAACTCTACCCCAGTAGTTTTCGATATCCTGGCTCTCTCTTTTCTTCCACCGACGCTTTTTCCGCCTTAACAGGCGTTTCATCTCCCTCCTTTTCTCTTTATAACTCTCCGTCAAAGCACGAGTCGCCATTGGCTGCAATTTTGCCTTGTATGCATTTTATTCAGACATTTCGCGACATTCCTCATCGTACCAGGGAATGTCTGAGCGTGGTTTTTCATAACCCAGTATGGTTGTTGCGGCAGTGGTAATAGAATTCGCAATATGCTGCCACTGCATGTCGGGAACATCAAAACTAGAAGGGTTTGTTTGGAGTAATGGAGAGAGTTGGTTGGAGTAGGCATTGGCTATTTCAGTGGTATGCAGCTTTGTGATGTCTAGCTTCCTTTGCGTTTGATTACGAGTGTTTTTAGCACTACTTAATGGCGTGCGTACCTTGGCTGCAACTAGGTGGTGATCCGAGTCGATATTTGCACAGCGCATCACACGCACGTCCATAACGCTTGAGACATGCCTTCCATCAATTACCACGTGTTCAATCTGATTTCTTGTATTTTGATCGGGAGATATCCAGGTTGCCTTGTGGATATCTTTATGCGGGAATCTGGTTCCAATTACAACCATGTTTCTTGCCGACGCGAAACTTACCAGTCTGAATCCGTTATCGGAGTTGTTGTTGTGTAGACTGAATTTTCCGACTTTGAACCAAGAGCATCGTCCCTTCCTATTTTAGCAGAACAATTTTAAAGTCATGTGCAGGGCAGCGGTCAATTTATCCTCCAGGCGCTCATAGAATGCATCTTTGATGTCATCGTCTTTGTCTTCCGTCGGGGCGTGTACACAAATCAGCGCAATGTAAAATTATTTCGCCCGGATGCAAATAGTAGCTATTCGGTCACTTACAGGGTTAAGGCTAGGTTACTCAACATTTCGCCTTCTAACTTTAGCTAACTTCTAAGCGGTTGCTTTAAAGTCATTGCCCGGGGAATACTTGGTCTAAAACCGGTAGTAGTTAACTGCTTGGACAGTGCCACAAAGGAATCGCTTCTGGTCACTCCCAAGTGAGTGACAATCAGTAACTTTCAACCTCTGGGCAAAGTCTCATTCCCCCATTCCCCGTATTCAGCACATTCAGACAGTGATTGAAAAGAGACAAACTAGGTAGTAAAAGTTGAAGTTATTGATTTTTGGGCAAAGTCTCATTCCCCCATTCCCCGTATTCAGCACATTCAGACAGTGATTGAAAAGGGACAAACTAGGTAGTAAAAGTTGAAGTTATTGATTTTTGGTCTTAGAACACCCCATGTAATATTTCCCGAGAAACATTTTTGTAGAGCATTTGAATGTTGTAAAGTTATATTTAAAGATATTTTTGTGACTTTTCTTGAAATAGGTACAAAAAGGTCACGTAAGAACTGAAGATAGAGAGTTCCATAAAAGTACCTTAAAAAAATGTATCGTTAAATCTTATTGCAGACATCTTATATGCACTAAAGGCGTACGGGTAGGAAACAAAGTTCTTTAGTACCTATCTAAGTATATTTTAGGTTAAACTAAAAACTTCATCGGTGATATGAAGTTCCAAATTAGAAATTTAAGAACACCCAAAGGATAAGGGTGTTATTGCATATTGAAATATTCCCCAAAGTAAAATAAACACAAAAAGTAAATTAAACTATCCCTAAATAATTTAATTTTCCACCTCCCATACAAACTTTTACTTTTTGGGGATCTCTCCCTGCGATTGCAGCTGTAGTGTAAGGTATGCAAGCTTATATCCTCTAAGCGGAAATTTATTTATAAGATGTGAAAATCGCTCAAAAACTACATCCAACTCCCATACATATTGTCTTTTTTTGGGGCGCCCGTCCCTGCGACAACAGCCTAAATTTAAGAGCCATCAAGCTAAAATTTATAATGCAAGCTTCTATTTTCTAAGCGGAGCTGAAATAAGAAAAAAGAAAGATCGGTCAAAAAACATATAAACAACCGCTCTTTGAGGTTGTGTTCCTGTGTTTACAACCGTATTTTAGAGCAATTGAGCTGAAATTTGGTATAGGAGTTTCTATGTTCTAAGCTAAGGTTAATTTCTAAGATGAGCAAAAGCGGTCACAAATTACTCCAACTTCCCATTAAAAACTTCCCCATTTTGGGTCTGTACCCGCGATTGCAGCCGTAGTATAAGACCTATGAAACTTTACATACAAGCTTATGTCTATTATGTAGAGGTTAAGTTATAAGATGAACAAGATTGGTAAAAAAAGACTACTTCCACCTTCCATACACCTCCCATACAAACTGTTTATTTTTTGGGGTCGTTTTCTTGCGTTAACAATCGTATTTTATTGATGTGAAATTTGGGATGGAAGGATGTATCCTTTTATCTAAAGTTTATTTCTAAGATAAGTAAGGTCAGTAAAAATATACTTCCACCATCCATACACATTCCATCCAAATTGACCTTAATTGAGGGTACGTCCCTGCGACTAAAGCCGTAGTATGAGAACCACTATACAAACTGCCCCGTTTTGGGGGTGTGATCCACCGTTTACAACCGTAGTTTAAAAGCTATCGAGGTGAAATATGATATGAGAGCTTCTAAGTTAAGTTCTAAGATGAGCAAGATCGCAAATTTCTCATCTCCGCTTTTTGGGGATAAAAAATATTAATATTCCGAATGACGAAAGTTGACTTTTATTAAGAATAATTTGGCAAATCACATCAGAGACCCCAAAGACACACTAAATCAAAGTTTGCAACTCGTCGAACTTTATTTCCATAACAATGAATAGCAAACGCTACATCTAAATGATGCGTGAGTTTTTTATTCCGCATGTCATTGCATCGGTACGAACTTGATGGCACACAGTGTCGTGATTTAATATAAGCGGCGGGCAAAAATTAAAGCAGTTATACCAGAAGAATGGTACATATTGTTTTTATAAGTAGGAAAGGAAAAAACCAAAGTTTTGTGAAAATCGGCCCAAGGACACGCCCACCTCCCATATATCCTGCAATGGAAAAAACTTATATTTTTCAAACTTGTTGTTGCAATTGAACCAAACTAATATAATATATATAACTGTTTTGAATAATACGAAATTATCTAAAAGAACACGCCGTCCTTCCATATATCCTGACATGATTTACCAAATGTGCCAAAAATGCGAGCTGCCATATCATTACATTCCAATAAGTTTATTCAATCCTAAATAATACTGGGACCGGCCGTGGCATAGTGGTTAGAACACGCGACTACCATGCGGGAGATCGCAGGATCAAACCTGGCTCCAGTCATCGTAAAAAAAGGAAAAAATAAATAAAACTTTCTTTCATTGTCGGCTCCCCTCGAATGTTGTTGACAGCAACTTCGCAGTATTAAGCGTCGATTCAATCGGCGTGTCTAGTAAGAGCTTCTCAAACAGTGACGTTCCCATTCGTCGATAAACAAGTAGGTGCCGTTAGTTGTGAATCTAAATCACAACAACGCGAGAAGCTATCCCATACCTCATTCATGGTGTGCAAAGGGACTATTAGCAACTTATATTCCTACTAAGCAAATGATACGTGGGGGTGGTGTTGTTTGTTCGGTTTAAATGTGTAACCATTGCGTATGATTGATATACATACACGTATAACAATTATAACTCATACGATAGAAAATTATTAAAAACAAAAGATTTTGTTGCAGTTTTTAATATCTTTGCAGATTAGTTTTTAATTTTATTTAAAATCACTTCCTTTTTTTAACTCTAAATTATATATAGTACCCAACTCGTGGAACTGTACTCAATTTATATCAGATTGTAATACACTTTGTATTCATTTAATTTTTGTTAATATAAATGGCCACATTTTTCACATGTTAAGACACCAAATGCGCACATCATCATTTATCAGGCTTAACGCGCAAAAGGATACCCACAACTCAAGGATAAGTTGCCATCCTCGTTGTCCACATCCAAGATTCCTCTTAAACTGCCCACCCATTTTTACTGTTTCAATAATGTTGGCGGCGGTGATAAATGATGGTGCCTGCCATAGAAAATAAAAACACAACGGAAACAAAACATGGCATCAGATATTTGCCAAAATACAAAGGCAAGATAAAGCGACAAGAGGGACGACCACAGTCATTGTAGTAACAAGAGGATCCTTAACAACAACAACAACGAAAAATAAATAAATAATTTTGAAAATAAAATTAATTTTCCTTCACCACCACCACCACAATGTAGTAAGTAAAATAATAACAAAATTTAAATAAATTACAGCTGTCTAAAGCTCTACACAATAATTGGCTTAAATAACCGGAAAGACAGTTAGGGGAGGTGGTGGTGCTATCTGGGGGTAAATCGAATAATATGTGTCCGCAGCCAAAGCCAGAGGAAACATTTGTTTGGTTGGTTGGGTTTGCTGTAAGTTAAAACTCCTAACGTAAATAATGTTTAATAAATGAGCTCTGTTCACATGAGTTTTGCCATTTTGTTTACCATATTCACTGGCATAGCCAGTACCACCCCCACACTCTTACCACAATACCCCTACCCCTAGCCTTTAGCACGTTTGCAACTCCTTGATGTGCACTAGAAACAATAAAGCTTTGGCCGCCATCATATGTTAAAACGGAAGTTTGTTAATGAGTATATACGTACGTTTGTATTTGTATGTGAGTGGTACACATGATACGTACAATACCCTCAGTTATATAGAGCTACATAAGTATATGATAGCGTTTTACATGTTTAAATTCAATGAAATCCAGTGTTTTTCGCTTGGTTGGTATATAACAAAACACAGCGCTGCCTCCTTGTAGGCATCATCATTCTCACATGTGTGTTGTTGTGTTTTGTGTGCGCCTCACATTTTTTGTTTCAAAATTTTATTTATTTTTACATAATTTTTCATTTTAATGCGTTCAGTTGTTTGCTTGTGGGCTGTGTTTGTCCTATACCTACTACTACGGCTGCTATACTTCATTACTATCATCATCAACATCACGGACATCATTCCTCCTCAGACGCCTTGTGCGAACAACTCAACTCACACTTGAAGATACTCTGTGCGTTGTTGAGGTTGATAATGTCTACATACTTATGTACAGTAGGAAGTAAAAGTAGTTTCAAAATTTAAACTCTGTAATTTCTTAGCAACTGTTAATTTGGAGGTGTATTCAGTAGCGGTTTGAAAAAATTTCGCGCTACTCGAGTACATTCAACAGAACATCAACATAAAGGTAGAGTTAAAGATAGACGGAGAGATCCAAAGGTTCCTCGTCTACATGTACTTTTTTGTAATACGATGGTGATTCTACAAACACGACAGCTTTTTCTATGCTACTGCCAATGTCCCAGCAGCAAAAAAATTAGGCCTTGCATGCCTTCTTGCAGGCCATCAAAGACAGCCTGAAGCCCTACCCTACAAATGCAACCCTAATTTCAAATTAACATCCCAGCGACTAACGAAATGACCTAGAAAGCTTTTAGAACGCCTTCAAGTGCAATCAGTAGGCCTTCCCTCTGCGTACCTGCTTCCTTTCCAAATAGCATAGAGTGTCGTTGGAAGGCAAGAACTTGCAAATTAGAAAAACTTTGCAGTTGTTCATCACAAAATATTTCCAACTTCTATACGTATGTATTCCTCTCTATACTAATACTTATTTTTTCCCACGACAGTAAACCTTGCAGGAGTAAGTCAGCCATGTTGTCATCTATCCTATGAAGATGCATTCGAACTGTGCCAAAGAAACTAATTATAAATTGTTTTAAGAAAAACAAACAAATGCCTTCCTAGTGTATACACATTCTCATAGAAGGGAGATGGAAGTCCTTTATTCTCCCTTTACAAAATGGGCTTGCAGTTTTGCTCGTTAAAGAGTAGAGTCAACATATGCTCAGGATATTTTAGAATGGAAAGAGAAGGTCTGTTTTCAGACATGTGGAAACAAGGTCTGATGACATGAAGTCGATTTCGCCGCTGGGATAGGGCACCTTTCATTTCACATTCCATTTCTTATGGAAGTCCTTCTAGTAAGACTGTAACAATGCCGCCTTCTAGAAAGCGCTCTCATTTAGGCCTTTCAGTAGGACTTTACTCAGAGGTTGAAAGTTACTAATTGCCACTCACTTGGGAGTGACCAGAAGTGATTCCCTTATGGCATTGTCCAAGCAGACAACTACTTCCGGTCCTAGACCAAGTATTCCTCGGGCAATGACTTTAAAGGAACCGCTTTGAAGTCAGCCAGAGTAAGAAGGCGAAATGTTTAGTAACCTAATCGGCATGCTACCACCGATGCGTCTTAGGAAGTAGGTAACAGAATTTACTGAAGCTCATCACAGGCTCTCCTAGTGGCTTTGGCAGTCCCAAGAAACTAGGATCGGGCGCTGTGGCCTAATAAGCCACTCTCCTTAAACAAAAATTTATTATGAAAACACTAAGAGATGGAAAAACAAGAACCACCCCAAATGTTGACGACCCCCGTAAACGATATAAGGACCATGATTTAAGGATATGCACCTGGAATGTCCGAACTCTATACAGAGATGGTGCCTCTATCCAACTGGCGGGTGTCCTCGACAAATACAAGGCTGACATCGCCTCCTTACAGGAAATGAGATGGACGGGACAGGGATGCACACGACGAAAGAACTGTGACATCTTTTTCAGCTGCCATGCAGAAAGACACGAATTTGGATGTGGTTTCATAGTCGGCAAGAGACTTCGACACCTGGTCTCGCGGTTTAACCTTTAAGTGACCGAATAGCTACCATTTGCATCCGGGCGAAATATTTTTACATTACGCTGATTTGTGCGCCTAGAGGAAACATTCGACCGCTGCCCTGGCCACGACATTAAAATTGTTCTGAAAGACTTTAATGCAACAATAGGAAGGGACATCTTCACTTCGATCGATAAATTCAGCCTGCATACCGACACGTCGGACAACGGGTTTAGGCTGGTTAGCTTCGCAGCGGATAGGAACATGGTACCGATTGGAACCATATTCCAGCACAAAGATATCCACAAGGAAACTTGGTTATCTCCCGATCAAAACACCAAAAATCAAATTGGTCATGTGGTAATTGATGGCAAGCATGCATCTACTGTCATGGACGTGCGTGTGATCCGTGGTGCTAATATTGGCTCGGATCATTACCTGGTTGAAGCCAAGGTGCGCACAATATTGAGCAGAGCGAAAAACGCACGTAACCAAACACAAAGAAAGCTGGACATCGCGAAGCTGCAAACCCCAGAGATAGCCACTGCCTATTCCAACCAGCTCTCCCAGCTTTTACGACACAACGCCTCTACTTCTGACGTTCCCGATACACAGTGGCAGTGGCAGCATATTGGAGCTGATAACGAGCATGCACCAGCTCCTGCGCACGGTTTGGCTTAAAGAGTGCATGCCCGACGATTGGAATGTAAGCGTTGTATGTCCTGTGCCGAAAAAAGGTGATCCAAGTGTGTACTCCAACTACCGCGGGATCAGCCTTTTACCCATTGCATATAAGGTCCTGTTGAGTGTGCTATGTGAAAGACTAAAGCCAGTGTTATCCAACCTGATCAGGCCTTATCAGTGTGGCTTTAGACCTGGAAAATGTACAACTGACCAGATTTCCACACTTCGGCGATTCCTGGAAAAGACCCAAGAGAAACAGATCGACACGTACCATCTTTTTGTCGACTATAAAGCTGCCTTCGACAGCCCGATACGGCAGAAATTACTTGAAGCCATGGCTGAGTTAGGTATTCCAGCGAAGCTGATGCGTCTTTGCCGAATTACGCTGACTGACACGAAGTCTTTAGTGAAGATTGGCAAGGACCTTACGGAGCCATTCTGTTCCAGACGAGGCCTAAAACAAGGCGACGGCCTATCGTGTGATCTCTTCAGCATAGTGATGGAGATGATAATGAGAAAAGCTGCAGTAAACACGAGTTGCACTATATTCAACAAAAGCCACATGCTACTCGCGTACGCTGATGACGTAGACATCATCGGTCGAAAACTGCGGGATGTGACTGCAGCCTTCTCAGGTATACCGAAGGAATCAGCGAAAATGGGCCTAACGGTGAACGAGGACAAAGCGATGTTATTAGTTTCAACGAACAAAGAATCTACTTGTTTGGGAAACTGCGTGAACGTTGACAACTATAATTTCGAGTTGGTCGACAATTTTGTCTACCTAGGCACCGCCATCAACAAAGCAAATAATGTCTGCCTAGAAATCCGGAGAAGAATTCTGCTTGCAAATAAATGCTACTATGGACTAAGCAAGCGATTTAATGACAAAGCCCTCTCCCGACGAACAAAACTCCAGCTATACCATATACTGGTTTTACCTGTCTTAATGTATAGCTCAGAATCCTGGGTTATGACACAAGCGGATGAATCGGCTCTGGCGGTATTTGAGAGAAAAATACTCCGTAAAATATATAGGCCCATCATCGTTAACGGAAAGTATTGGCGTCGTATGAATCATGAGATGAACGAGCTGTACACTGACATCGACGTGGTCAAACGCATTAAGGTGCAACGGTTGCGTTGGCTAGGTCATGTTGTACGCATGGACGAAAATGTTCCAGCTCGAAAAGTCTTCGACGATGATCTCGATGGACGGCGCAGAAGAGGGCGACCAAAACTCCGTTGGAAAGACCAGGTGAGTGAGAACCTTTCAGAACTCGGTGTGACTAACTGGAAGTGGCCTTCGATAGCTCAGTGGAAGCGACGTAGACTAGCAAGCCGAAGGTGCTGGGTTCGATTCGCGGCCTGGGCACTGGCCAACCAACATCGATAAAAAATTAATTACTTTTCAAATGCTTTCGAGTTCTCCAGCCAACAAAACTCATCCTAGACGCTTCCACTACAAAAAAAATCCAGATTGCGCAAGGACCAAGGAAAAAAGGAAAATGATTTATCAACATCTCATATAAATCATAAAGCCATCTCTGGTGGAATTTGGCGGTTAAACTCACAACAACAACACCTAACAATCCTTGAC
Source organism: Muscina levida (assembly GCA_964034835.1). Classification (NCBI taxonomy): domain Eukaryota; kingdom Metazoa; phylum Arthropoda; class Insecta; order Diptera; family Muscidae; genus Muscina; species Muscina levida. Next base: position 44,656,070 of record OZ035880.1, on the reverse strand, counting down.
ACAAAACCTTGTTATCTTCAAAGGAACGAAACAGAGTTACCAACAATGATCGTATGATAATCGGATTATATGCCCGATCGAGTGCCGATAAATTGAAAATCGGTATAAAGAATTATCAACTCAGCTAACCAGCAGCTGTTACAACAACAACAACAACAACTAACTGCAAAAGAAGCGCAGAAGATCGAGGCGCTTATAATATTTTTCTACGTGTGGTATATAATCCACTGGGATTGCATAGAAGTACCAGCTAAGTATGTAAGTAAGTAAGTAAGTAGATAAACAAACTTAATTACCCTTTGCACCCCATTAATGAGGTCTGGAAAAGCTTCTCGCGTTATTGCTAATTAACACGCTATCTATGTAGATTTACAACAAACGCCACCTACATGTTTATCGAAGAATGCGAACGCGAAGCTGTTACTAGACATGCCGATGGACTCCACACTATACTGCGAAATTACTGTCTACATGTTGTAGAGGTGGCCGGCAATAAAAGAAAAATTTAGATGACTGGAGCCGGAAATCGAACCCCACATGGTAGTCTCTCGTTCAAACCACTATATCACGGCCGGTAATAGCAGATTAACCCTAAAAAAACCGCAACTTTTGACACATCCCTGCTAATGAAAATTTGACTCAGGAATGAATATGGTCTATGTCGACTGACTCCTGTTGATACGCCCCCACAAGGTAAATATTAATTGAACGTTAACTTATAAATCAAAATGGGACACGTAGCGCTGCCCCTTCTGGTACCTCCTATACAAATTTGCCAATTTCCCGAAAATATTAATTTTCCCAATAATTGGGTATAATGAATGACGTATTCGGGACCGGCCGTGGCATAGTGGTTAGAACACGCGACTACCATGCGGGAGATCACAGGTTCAACTTCTGGCTCCAGTCATCTTAAAAGAAATAAAAAAAAAATTTTCTTTCATTGTCGGCTCCCCTCGAATGTTGTCGACAGCAACTTCGCAGTATTAGTGTCGATTCAATCGGCGTGTCTAGAAAGAGCTTCTCAAACAGTGACGTTCGCATTCGTCGGTAAACAAGTAGATGCCGTTAGTCACAACAACGCGAGAAGCTATCCCAAACCTCAATCTTGGGGTGTAGAGGGAAATTAAGTAAAAATGACGTATTCGGCACTCCTATTTATTTTGTATATGCCCTTATGCCGAAATATATTGAATTTAATTTTTTACATTTGTTGGCGAATTATATCATTACAAAATTCAATCATTATATCATGGATAGGGTGAGGGTAATTATTAGTCAGTTCATCTGACTAAAATAGCTGTACTGGTTTAAACAACTAATTTAAAAAACACTAATGATAGAGTCTTGTGTTTTGAAAAATGTCACCTTATTTTTAAAAAAAAAAACTTAAGTAAAGTCCCTGCACTGGTGCTGGTGCCAGAAATTACTTTTATTTTCATATCTAGCTATTGATATATGTATGCTCAATTTTTTCGGTAATACTATTAGAATTTCATACATTTGAAATTTATAGCATTTACCCAATATTTGCCCAAATCTAAAAGCCTCTAAAATCTAACTTTTTTTTGATTCCCAATGGAAAAAAGTAATGGGATTATATGGGAAAGACCTTTACAATTTTGCAACTGAGATTACGTACCTGTAGTTCTGTTGTCAGACTGATTCTATACGTATGTGTGCAACTACAATTACCATTTAGATTTTTTATAAAGAGCCGATCGGCTCAATGAAATCCTAAAACATCTTACCTAAATGTTTCCACTGATTCAAACCAACTATCAGCGTATTTCAACCACTGCTCATCACTTTTGCCCACCACTGTTTGCCCATCTGCCGGCTGTGGCATAATGTGGTGGTCGTACGGGTATTTCGTACACATGTGTATTGCGTGAACACACAAATTACCTTTTTTTGTTGTATCCCTCCCGTCTCTGACGACGAATTCCATTGAATGCGTGTGCAGGATAATTCATCTGGCCATTCATGTGCTTGCGTGTGTTATTTGTTATTCAAAAAAATACATACACATGCATTTGTTTAAGTGCGTGTGTGAGTATGTTAGTGCGAACGCGTGTATATTCACATCCGTTTCTTTTTTGTTGTTATATACATAGACTTTTTTTGTTACATAAACTTATATACAAATGCCACATTATAAATACACATACAACGAGTACGAGTAAAAACAAAAACAACTAAATGTAGCTATGGGTAGGAACAGTGTGTGTGCGTGTGTGAGTGTTGCCTATGTGAGAGTGTGTGTGTGTGTTACGTTAATATGTGTTTGTTTTAAGTATATAATGCATGTGAGCCTATTATAACGTGTTATTTATGACGCTACTTATGGTTACGTCTTTATGAGTTTATTGTATTCTCTTTTGTGTACAATTTTCGCATTTATTTTGTTACCAAAGGGAAATTTTGTAATCACGATCATGTAAATAGCATCGAATCAGAAATATTTATTTAGTGGAATCTACATTTACAAAGAATTTGCGTTTAAACTTACTGGAACTTTTATTTAGTAACAACTATCCCTTAGGGCGTATTTTCAAATGAATTTATTTTATATCCAGGAGCTAAATATATATAGCAAAGACTTATGTGAAATTAAAAAATTAACGTACAAATAATTAAACAATTCCTCCTTTTTTAAAGTCATGCAATGCAGGAATTTATTTGAAAGACTATTGGTCAGACCAAATGGCAAAAAGTGGAATCACAAATATCCACTGATTTTATAAGGTTCGACAAAAAGTGCATCAGCCAATAAATGTGGGAACTGGGCGTATCCCACTAAGCAACCATAAACTTCTTAAGTGAAAAGACTCAAGCATTCTTTAATTTTTTTTTTCAAAAGATTGATGAGATTGCTTTTTAAACTATTTGGGACCAATTTTGCTAAAAATAATAGGTTACTAGTTACACAGAGAGTTCTTGACCGATCTTGTTGAAAAATTGTGTCTTTACTACTATCCAATAGGCCTGACATTGGTGCATATTTTATCCCGAACGGACGACATCGCTTTCAAAAGTTTGGTAACTTTATATGATATCCCCCTGAGGCAACTACAGATTTTTTTGTCTTTATGTCAAATAAGAGTGCATTTCTTAAATACGGCAACAGTTGTTGTTGTTAAAGCTTACTAAAAAGTAGCAAATGTTTCAATTTTGTTTTATGCAAGTTTCCAGGATTAAGTACAGAACCAGTACAGAAATTTCAGTCAGGTAAACTGACAGATAAATACCATCAATCTATATAAGATATTGTTAAGTCTTTAGTTATTGAAATTAGCAGATTTTGCTCTTGTTTGTGTTTGTCGATCTGTGATGAGATATTTATATGTTTTTCATTGTTCGGTTTGAGATCTTTTCTATTATTTCTAATAGATTTTGTTCTACAAGAGTTGTCTAAAATAGATTATGTTGACAGCTGGCAGGGCGGATATATATTTTAATAGTTCCCAAACTATCCCATCGGCACCCTTTGGTTTGCCTTCTCCACACGTTATCACAACATTAACATTTTTTATTAACATTAATTATATATTAGTATTTGACTTCTTGTGGAACGGCCGTGACATAGTGGTTACAACACGCGACTACCATACGAGATCCGGGATTCCCGGCTCCAGTCATATACATTTTTATTTCATTGCCGGCGTCCTGGATGTTGTCGACAGCAACTTCTCAGTATAAGCGTCGAGATAATCGGCATGTCTAGTGAAAGCTTCTCAAACAGTGACGATCGCATTCGTCGATAAACAAGTAGGCGCCGTTTGTTGTGAATTTAAAATAGAAAGCGTGTTAATTCACAACAGCGCGAGAAGCATCCCATACGTCATCCATGGGGTGTAAAGGGCACTAAAGCTTTTGTGGTGTGTAAGCGTTCGCAGATAGGACTTTCGGTCATAATACCAGCGGTCTAGAGACATTTACCAAACCCTAAAAGTTTTACTAATTTTTGTACCATCAGAACAGCGTGTCTAAGAAAGTTGACTAACTTCAGTGTACATAAAAAAAGAAATTTCTGTTATTTTCATGGGAGGTACCAGAAGGAGTGTGTAAAATATTTAGGTCTTCTCATATTTTGCCTCTTACCACAAGATAAATTCACTGAACAAATTGCATTATCCTTCATTTTAATTTTCCAAAAATAGGTTATATTGTATGGGAAGTACCAGAAGAGGTCAACCGATATGGTCTAAATTCGTTCCCCAGTCAATTTTTCATAAGTGTACATCTTGCGCAAAATTTGACAAAACTCAGTGTACTTTTAAAAAAGATATGTATGCAAAACGATGAGTGTCAATTCGGTCATTTGTATTGGATGTACCAGAAGGAGTTTGGCAAAGGTTTTGGTATTATATGACTTTGTCTGTTATTACGAGAAAATTAAACAAAACGAGATCTGCACGGCATAAAAATAATGAAGCTGCGGGAGTCGATGGACTGCCGGTAGAGCTTTTAAAAGCCGGCGGCGATGAGCTGGTAATATACATGCACCAGCTCATAACCACGATTTGGCTCAGGGAGTGCATGTCCGATGATTGGAATCTGAGTGCACTATGTCTCGTGCTCCAAAAGGTGATCCAAGTGTGTGTACCAACTATCGCGGGATTAGCCTTTTACCCATCGCATACAAGGTCCTGTCTAGTGTGTTATGTGAAAGATTAAAGTCCATTCGGGCGAACCTGATTGGACCTTATCAGTGTGGCTTTAGTCTCGGTAAATCCACAACCGAACAGATATTCACACTACGACAAATCCTGGAGAAGACCTAAGAAATGCAGATCGACACCTACCATCTGTTCATCGATTACAAAGCTGCATTCGACATTCCGATACGACTAGAGTGTTCAAAACCGAAAATCGTCTAACCGATTGTTTTCCCCGAAACCGTATGCCGGTTTCTTCTAAAATGTAATTTTCGAATACCCGGTTTAACCGGTTTTTTATTTCGGTTAACCGTTTTTTCAAAAATTACGTTTTATACAGAACATTGTCAGGATTTTTCTAGGTTCTATCAGCATAAATGGTTGTTTATGTTTATATAATTTTCTTTGGAAAAATCTCAAAGGATGCTTTCTATGAAATTTCCTTAGGCAATACGAAAATTTGTTTGGAAATAGTTGCTTTTGAAATGGGAGTTAGTGTATTCATATTGAAAACTTTCACTTGTCGTTATTTCCTTAACCAAGCATCCAATCGCAAAAAAGATTATGAGAACAGGGAACTGGGAACCCGTTGATATTCATACGAACAACTTTAAGTCCAGTCATCTCCTAAACCCCGATCTCAAGAAGGTGTTGTTTCATGGTAACTATATAGTAGGTGGGAAATCACCAAGTTACACCTAGAAATGAGTGTGACACCATTGATATTCATATGAATAACTTGAAGTACCTTTACCTCCGACACTAAGCGTCCAATTGTAAAATGGAATTTAATTTGGGTTGAAATCGATACCATTATTATAAACCATACTAAGTGTAAAACGTAAGTTTTACAGGAATCTTACATATTGCACTTTCAAATTTCCAAAAAACCGAACGAAACCGGTTAATCCGGTTTTTTACTTAATCAGAAATTCGAAAACCGGATTGTTGAAAAAATGTATTTTTCGAATAAACCGGAAACCGGTTTTCTGAAAAATTCAAGTATTTGAACACTATAGATACGACAGAAATTGTTGGATGCTATGGCTGAGTTTGTGATCCCCGCGGGATGTCAATGACTGACACGAAGTCTTCAGTGAAAATTGGCAAAAATCTGTTAGTGCCAATTTTTACCAAACGAGGCTTTAGACAAGGCAATAGTCTGTCCTGCGATCTCTTTAACATTGTAATGGAGATGATCATGCGGAAGGCTGCATTAAACAGAAATGGTACCATCTTCAACAAAAATCACATGTTGCTCACGTATGCTGATTATGTAGATATTATTGGACGTGGATTACGAGATGTAACTGCGGCTTTTTCGAGCATTGTAAAGCAGTCGACTGAAGTGGGTCTTCAACGAAAAAAGAGTTTACTCGTTTGGGACTCGGCGTTGACAACTCTAACTTTGAAGTGGTAGATGATTTTGTCTACCTCGGCTCCGCCATAAACAAAAATAATAATGTCAGTCTGGAATCAATAGACGAGTATTGATCGCAAACCGCTGCTCCTATGCGCTGAGCAAGCGTTTTAGTGATTAAGCCTTCTATCGACGAACGAAGATCTGCAGCTCTGCATTGCAATATCCTGGGTAATGACACAAGCGGATCAAAATATTCTCAGAGTCATCGAGAGATACTATGCAAAATATTTGAACCCGTCGTCGAATGAATCATGAGCTGTATGAACTGTACAACGGTATCGACGTAGTCAAGCGCGTTCAACTGGACCGAATGCGCTGACTTGGACACGTAGTACGAATGGACAAAAACGCTCCGGCTCAAAAAGTCTTCGTCAATAAACTCGATGAGCGGCGCAGTAGGAGGCGACCAAAACTTCGATTGATGGACCATGTGAAAGAGCTGTTAACAAAGCTTGGTATGACGAACTATCTACGTAGTGCAAAAGACCGAAGCGCTTAGAATACTTTTCTACGTGCGAATTACTTAATTTTCCTTTGCACCCCATGTATGAGGTATGGGATAGCTTCTCGCGTTGTTGTGAATTAACACGCTTTCTATTTTTAAATTCACAACTAACGGCACCTACTTGTTTATTGACGAATGCGAACGTCACTGTTTGAGAAGCTCTTACTAGACACGACGATTGAATCGACGCTTAATACTGCGAAGTTGCTGTCAACATTGGAGGGGAGCCGACAATGAAAGAAAATTTTCTTTTTTTTTTTCTTTTAAGATGACTGGAGCCAGGTTTGAACCTGCGATCTCCCGCATGGTAGTCGCGTGTTCTAACCACTATGCCACGGCCGGTCCCACTACGTGCGAATACTGATAGATAAATTTCTATTGTCGCTGCCATTAAAGAAGAAGAATCGTAATTTTTACAAATACACAGTATTATCCTCATTGTTATATCAATGGCATATAAGCTTCGGCTATGCCGTATAGGGTATGCAAATCTATATATATATATAAAAGGCTTGGGTGATTGACTTATCACTCCCCAGTCCAAACAGCTATAGCTATAATATTGGAATTTTGAATGTGGATGCCTTTTATGACGTAGGCACGCACTGAGAAGGGATTTTTGAAAATTCGAACTGCAAGTGGGTAAATAGATCGTGCAACCGCCCCATACAGCTTGAAATTTAAAATGGCTATATCTTTTAAACCATTATAGCTACGAAGTCGAGATTTGATACATATGTTGGTCGTAAAAGTAAAACTACTTTCACTGTGTGGTACTGTCTGTAGGATCGGTCATATCTCACGAGCTATCAGTAGTATAAAGGTGTGATTTGCTACAATTGTATTTTATTTGTATTACGTCTCGCAGAAACATGGTGGTGGCTCGCTCCTTTTGAACAAAAAAAAATCTTTATATCGATCACATGAATGGACCGATTGCAATGAAATTTTTACTGTGTGGTAATTGGAACAATGGGCAGGCACTCATACAAATCAAACCAAAATTTCAATCGGTCATATCTCACGAGCTATTAAAGGTATGAAGATGTGATTTGCAACATATGTTACTGGAACAAGGAGGAGGTCGTCGCTGTTGAAAAAATTGTTATGTCGTTCATAAAAATAGACCGATTGTAATAAAATTTTCATTATCTTTATATTTAAAATTGCTTGGTGACTGACTAACTGACTGGGTAAAATGACTGTAGATAGCATGTTGATATTTGGGGTTTGTTCCCATTTTCGATAAATGACCAAAAGGTATAAAACGTGTACCAATACCCAGAAAAATCGGCTAAAGCTATAATCGTTTATAGACAAGCTCCCTATAGAATTGGAGGGGGTACCATCCCGTCTTGGTTGTGTAGAGTAGATATTTTGAAATTCGCCCAGAGCAAATGCCTAAAGCTACAAACAATAAGATATGGGTACCCTCGCATCCTATGAATTAATTACGCGGGACAATTGGAATTTTTGAAATTCATTTAGGGATAAAAAGGGACTAAAGTGTTAGAATCATTAAATGAACTAAAGCTACAATCACATAAATTGGGGCTATCGTTCGTCTTCTGAAGCAGTTGTGTGATAAAAAAGATTTCTCAAATAGATAAAAGGGGCCAACAATTAGGGTTCCCGTTGATTTTATGATGTACTAGTGGGCCTGGCAATGCTTCGCTATTGCATATTAACTTGTAATATATTTCACATTTAGGTCTACAAAGTACTTTGAAAACGGTACTTAAGCTCGACAATAATATGTTGAGTTTATTTACTTATGTAACTAATTTGAAGTAACTCCTTAACATGGAAGTTAACCAATTAAGTTGTATTGTTGTAAATGCTAATAAAAAGTTCATCAGCAATGTCATATCTATAGCGCCGACATGTAGATTACGTTTTTTCTGTATGAAGAGAGAAAACCAATTCTTCCACAAATCGGAAACAGACATTCTTCTAAGGATCAAAATTATTTATTTTGATCCGTAGTAGCGGGAACCATCTGTTTACTAACTATCTCTTTGGTCATAAAAAAAACATTTTTGTTATGCCTTCTCCTATTGACCGCAAATGAAAATTCCATTTGAAGCTTCTTGCCTTTAGCCATAAAAACTTCTTTTGTCATGTCTTCTTTTCACACGGATCAAGAATAATCCGGAATACTTTTTTTGTATTGAACTCGTATTACCATTTTTTGAGATAATACGGTCACCAACGTTTGGCTTAACAAAGTGATGCTCTCACGCGCTGTATGGCATGTTACACCGTCGTGTTGGAACCATTTCTCCTTCAAATAATGTGCAATGACATGATAAATAAAAAAAAAATCAATTGATCGTCCACTGGCTCTAGTTCTTCTACCAGTTGGATTTTATATGAATGTAGGCCAAGACCTTTCCTTAGCATTTGCAGAGACCGAGTTGCTGAGAAAGACGTCGGTTCGATAAATTCGAGTTCCCTGTCACACTAACGTCTACAGCGTCGATGGCTTCTATTAGCTGCTCAGATGGATCAGATGGTGATGCACCATCAACTTCACAAAGGGCTCCATAAATTTTTGCGAACAGAACGTGTATAATAAAATAATAATTTTGCAAAGTATACTAAAAGAAAGTCTATCACAAGTATGACAGCTAGATTTTCACTTATACCTATCAGAAGTTCTATATGTCAAGAAAAATACCCCATGCATAGGATATTTACAATTGTTTGCTAATGTTACCTCTGATATACTATAACAATTTAACCATTGTAGTATAACTACAATAAATATTGCTTAATTTTTCTATCTATATGATTTATTATTGATTCGCTCTCCTGAAAAGTAATTGAAAAATACAGGCCTGTAAAGTAAATTAAAAAAAAATCAATATTTTAGTCTGCGCATCCTCAACTGCCTGGTGTACGGTCCATTATTTGATACAGTTAAAAAGTTAACTATTGAAGTGCGTGGGCAGCGCCTCGGCACTTTTAACTTATTTAGTTCGAAATAGCCTAATCAGTAGGGCGTATCAATTAGTTCGCGTCAAAAAAAACAACGTGTTAATCGTATATCAGTACTGGAATGTATGAGGAATTCTAAGAAAATTTCACTTATAAACTATATGTCTAAAGTCAATTCCTTGTTCGCGCCGAGAAGCATGAAGATTTCAGGTAGAGATATTTTTTTTAGCAATAAGCAATTATTCAGTTACTTCAGGCCTATGGACCCCGGCCTACATACCATTCCGATGTTTGGAGACCAAGACGAAAAGAATAGTAAATTTTTTATTGGAATCCCGCCCAATATTCTGAAAAATGATTATTAAAAACTTAATATCTGTATGCCAACTCTCAGAGGCCATAACTGTTAACCAATACATAGATTTGTATCTGTAATACCTCATTTAGTTTGCTGGGAAGTCAGTTTTACGCAGAAGGTCTCAAAAAATATATATCTGAAGTTTTCGGTTTGTGCTTATTTAAAAACAAAAAAAATATCTATTTGAAATCTTCATGCTTCCCAACGCGAGCTAGGAATTGATTTTAGACACAAAGTTTATTGGTTAAATTTTCTTAAAATTCATCGTAGATTCCGATTTTGGTTACGATTTTTGCGAATAAAAAAATTGGCCCACCATCTCTAGGCGAACAGCAATATATTGTGGAATTTTGACAGTTTTAACCGTTTGTTTTATAAAGGGTGTGGAACAGCCCATTTCCACCCTTACTGTAATTCATACTGCAACAACAACATATGTAACAAATCTCATCTTCATATCTCTAGGCGAACAGCAATATATTGTGGAATTTTGACAGTTTTAACCGTTTGTTTTATAAAGGGTGTGGAACAGCCCATTTCCACCCTTACTGTAATTCATACTGCAACAACAACATATGTAACAAATCTCATCTTCATACCTCTGATAGTTCTTGAGATATAGCCTTTTTAATTTTTAAGTTGAATGGGCGGTGCCACGCCCCTTTATCCAATCACAACCAAATATAGCTTGGGACTATCAACAGTACCACTTGGTAAAATTTTCGTACCAATCGATCTATTAGAAAAACCGTTAGAGCGATTTTTGAAAATAGAGTGTGGCACCGCCCACTTCCTCCCTGGATGTAATTAATACTGCTACCGGCTCGAAGGACCACGAAGTGATTTAATGAGAGATTAATCCAGGCTAAATCTCTAGTGTTGTTGCTGAGCAGTGCAACTGGTATCAGTGGGATCTGGTGGACTGTATGTTGGAGAATTGTTGTTATAATAAATTTAGGACCAATTCTTGCGTGCCGGGCAGTAAGTTCTGGGCTTAAGAATTGGCGCTATCAACGATTGTATAGTTTCTCAATTATTGAGAAATCATACAATATGTTTTAGAATGTTTAAATGTAGGGAAGAGAAATAAAACCCAAAATTAATTAGTTTAATTCAGTGGTTTATTAGAGTTAGAAGATGTGCTCACCGTGCGGGTTGTGCTGACGAAGTGGACGATTGGACGGAAGCATCTTCGCTCGACATTTACATTTTCTTTTCTTATATCTTTTATCCATTTAGTAACAATTCACAATAATATTTATCGATAACAATAAATTTGTAATGTACTATTTTAAACTTATACTAGTACCTTTTAATTCATTCACTATAGGTTTTTTTATATAGTTGACAATTCAAATAAAACGTATTTAATAAGTGTAAACTATGAAGTTTATACAAACATATATACCAAATCTCATCTTCATACCTCTGACAGTTCATAAGATATAGCCCTATCGATTTTCAAGTTGTATGTTCGGTGCCACGCCCCTTTATCCAATCACAACCAAATATAGCCTGGGACTATCAACAGGTCAACAGTACCACTTGGTAAAATTTTCGTATCAATCGATCTATTAGAAAACCGTTAGAGCGATTTTTGAGAAGAGGGTGTGGCACCGCCCACTTCCACCTAGCTGTAATTAATACTGTTCCAACAACATATATCCCAAATCGCATCTTTATACCTCTGATAGTTCACGAAATATAGCCATTTTAATTTTCAAGTTGTATGGGCGGTGCCACGCCCTTTATCCAATTACAACCAAATGTAGTCAGGAACTATCTACAGGTCAACAGTACCACTTGGTAAAATTTTCGTATCAATCGATCTATTAGAAAAGCCGTTAGAGCGATTTTTAAAAAGGGGGCGTGGCACCGCCCACTTCCATTTTGGCTGTAATTAATACTGCTCAAACAACATATATACCAAATCTGATCTTCATATCTCTGATATTTCATGAAATATAGCCTTTTTAATTTTCAAGTTGTATGGGCGGTGCCACGCCCCTTTATTCAAATACAACCAAATGTAGTCAGGAACTATCTACAGGTCAACAGTACCTCATAGTAAAATTTTTGTATCAATCGATCGATTAGAAAAGCCGTTACAGCGATTTTTGAAAAGGGGGCGTGGCACAGTGGCACCGCCCCATACATTTCTTGGAAAAAATAGAGGGAGTGGTCGTACAGCAATGAAATTTTTCAGAAACACTTATCTGGGCTAAATTAAGAAATTTTGAAAAAATATTGGAAAACCGCCTACTGCCACACCCACCACCCATATAGCTGCACTTGCCAAAATTTGCATTTTTGAACCTAGGGACTCGAAATTCGGGACACTTCTTAATTGAGTTATCCTTATGAAAAAAAATTAAACATATTGGGGTTGCCACGCCTACTTTAGATTTTACGCCCATTGAAAATTGTAGATTTTAGGTGTTTTTGTTCCCTGTCTAGAATCATATGAAAATTTCATATAAGTTAACAAATGTTAATGTTTATTCAAAAGTTAAACATGTGTTGTCCTATACAAAAGAAGAGAATATCCCCAACAACCCTCCGCGAAAGATATTAGCCTTCAAATGCACCGAAAATATCACACAAATGCATGCATTAAAATCGATGTTTCTAAGAGGGACGGTATTTGGCGGTTATTTTTTTTTTAATTGAAAGTACAGCTTCGGACCTTTAATTTTTTTATAGTTAGAGGGCTAAGCAAGACAAAGCACATAAAGTTTTTTTCCATCAAAAAGTGAAAAATTGATATTTTTTAGTATAATTTTTGATAAATTATAATAATTAGTTTACCTGTCCAATTTCAATAATTTTTTTTTTTTTATTTAAGTGTAAGTGTTATATTTTCACTAAAAAATAAAACAAAAGCCATAGCTACAAACTTAGACACACAAAAAAATCTTTATTTGGACAATAATTTTAATCTAATTTCATTGAATAAATTTCCGTTGACTTCTCTTAGTTTTTTTAACTACAAGATTGCACTTTTCATAAAAAACCTTGTTGAATTTTTTTTATCCTAATACTTCTTTACAAAACCATATCATTAAAATTTTAATATTGGAAAGTTGAAAACCCCAATTTTTTCCGCCGAAATGCCACTGTGCGTGGCACCGCCCACTTCCATCCTGGCTGTAATTAAGACTGCTCAAACAATATATATACCAGATCTCATCTTCATACCTCTGATAGTTCATGAAATATAGCTTTTTTAATTTTCAAGTTGTATGGGCGGTGCCACGCCCCTTTATCCAATTACAACCAAATGTAGTCAGGAATTATCTACAATCGGTCTATTAGAAAAGCCGTCAGAGCGATATTTGAAAAAAGGGGCGTGGCGCCGCCCACTTTTTGAAAAATAAAACCTTTTAAGCCATCCGGAAGCTATAGCGAACAATAGCGTTTTTGAGTTTTAGCGAGACAACTGGACAGCAATTCTTTTTTATATATAAGATTTGTACGATAAGAATATATTTTGAAAAATTTTACTTTAAGAGCTAAAAAAGTACAAAGCGACTGCGCCGCCCAGTGTAAAAGGCTAAAGCTACAGTTTCACTCGTGTTATAGAGAAGTTGTGCAACTGTAACTGATTTTTCAAAATTATGTATTTTTAAGGCCTCAAAGGAGCGAAACTTAAACTATTGCCCAGAGCAATAGTAGTTGTGGTACATTGCAGAAAATCTTTATTTTGTGGATAAGCCTTTACCAGAAAATAAAAAACAAAAATATCAAAGAAATATTTTATCATCTTCCTTTTTCTACCAACTCAGTAAATTTAATCAAATTTGTCATTTAAACTGACATTTATTTGCAAAATAAATTAAAGTTTGACAGCGAAGCAAATAAAAGAGACTCCAGCAAAAAAAAAACCTTCCACCAATCAATTTTCATTTGTAACAAAAGAAAAGAATAATTAGTGAAACATTTTCCAATTACATATAGACAACTTCGGTAAATATGTATAAAAAAAGTACAAAAACACAAGACAGTCCATACCAATCTGCTGCCAAGTAAATTTGTTCTTTTGCCACTCCAACAAAAAATTAATGCAAAAACAAAGACAGCACAACAACAAGAGGTCGGAAGCAAACGAAGGCTGTTGGGCAACGTGTAAAGGAAACGGAATATGGCTTACATTTGAAATACCAATAAAATAAAAAGAACTAAAGCAGCAGCCATTAACACATGGCTCCTGCACCAAGAGCAGAGCGGTGGACTATGATCCCCATACCACCCGATCCGTGGTTACCTTATGCACTTCGTTCCTCGTCCAGCATCTCTAGAGTATAAAATTTTAATCAGCAAAAGGCATTTATCTTGTAAGGGAAGTGATAAAGCTGACAAGGGTTGCAATTGCCAAGAAGTGTGAGATAGTTTGTTTTGTTAGACCACGACACATGAGCAAAGTTGGTGGAACTAGGGTTCAGTCTTGTGATGTTACGTTAAGGGTCTCTAAAGAAAAGTGCAAAACAACAGCAACGTTGCCATATAAAATGCAAATAATAAAATTCAAGTCAACTCCACCTTCTCTTGTGCACAATTATTTTTTTAACTCCCAATGCAGGGGTGGTTTGGCACTGCTTTGTTGTTAGCTGGATGGTTACCCCCATCCTACCCCCTCTCAGTTCCGTCGAGAAAAACACATTTATTTCAATGATTCGCAAAAAAAGGAAAACATCAACGACAAACTTTGCTGAATACCTCTTGTCCTCAAACCTAAATCCAAGGATTTTGTATTTCCTTCTTGACGTTGCAAAACACACATTTGTATATATTTCAATTCGTTCTTCATTTTTGTTTCACAAAAGTTTGCCCTCATCCTTATCCTCCCGCCACACACTCCAGCGTTGCCATTGGAGAATAGGGTAACTTTTTCTACATACTATTGAGATAAAGTTTTGCGAATTTTGTTGTATTTGCGAGCAGCAAAAAAAAAAACGAAAAAAAAACAAACTTTTAGCCAAATGTAACAAAAATTAAATTTACATTCTCATGGCTTAAATGGCAGCTCAGAGTGAAGGGAGCGTTGAAAACGTTGAGAAATAGAAAGACCCCATAACGAAAAAGGACATTAGTTATGCTTAAGGAAAATTTTATACGACATATCGTAGTCATCTGTGGCTGTACTTGAACGGGTAAAACAGTGGAACAAAATTGGGGAATGCAATTGAATGAATGAATGATTACACTATCGTATACATTCTACTGCTTCTTATTTGGCAGCAGCAACAGTCGCACGTAGAAAAGAATTCCAAGCGCTTCGGTCGTTTGTAGATAGTTGGTCACACTATATATAGTTCGTCACATTAAGCTATGATAACAGCTTTTTCACATGGTCCATCCACCAAAGTTTTGATCGCCCCCTCCTACCCCGCCCATGGAGTTTATTGACAAAGACATTTGAGCTTGAGCATTTTCAATTGTTCGTACAACGTGTCCAAGAGCATTCAGTCTGCTTGAACGCGCTTGACTACATCGATGTCGTTATACAGCTCATACTTATCATATTACATTCGACGATGGTATTCTTCTTTAATGATGATGGGTCCAAACTTTTTTGCAAGCTTTTATTATCTCGAAGACTCCCACAATAGATTTAACCGCTTGTGTTATTATCCAGGATTCGGCGCTGTAGAGCAAGACAGAAAGGATCAGTATATGGTAGAGTTGGATTCTTTTGTTCATCGAGAGAGGGTATTGTCATAAAATCGCTAGCTTAGCGCATAGTAAAAGAAGTAGCATATCCTGATTTCAATTTTTATTTTTGTTTATGCGGAGCCAACAAACAAGTTGGTTTTGTACTCATTTATTACCAGACCCACTTCTGCAGACTGCTTCTAAAGGCTTGAAAAGGCCGCATTAACATCCCGCAGTCTACGGCCAATGATATATATTTCAGCGGCATACGCGAGCAGTATGTGACTTTTGTTAAAGATGGTACCAATCGTGTTTACTGCAACCTTTCGCATAGCCATCTTCATTATTATGCTAAAGAGATCTCATGGCGCAGCCAAGGTGGATAAAATCATCTACCAGTTTACAGTTATAGTTGTCAACGTTCACGCAGCGTCCCAAACGAGTAAACTCTTTGCTTGTTAAAGCAACTACTATGGTATTGTACTCATTTATCGCCAGACCCACTTCTGCCAACTGCTTCTTAATGCTCAAAAAGGCCGCTGTAACATCCCGCAGTCTACGGCCAATGATATCTGTGTCATCGGCATACGAAAGCAGCATGTGACATTTGTTTAATATTACACCAGTCGTTTTGCCGCAGCTTTCCGTATGATCATCTCAATTATGATGTAACAGAGACCTCATGACATACTATCGCCTTGTCTAAAGCCTCGCTTGGTAGAAAATGGCTCAGTCAGATTTTTGCCAATTTTTACTAAAGACTTTATGTTAGTCAGTGTCATCCCGCAATGTCGCATCAGCTGCGCGGGGATACAAAACGTAGCCATAGCATCTAATAATTACAGTCGTATCGGACTGTCGAATGCAGCTTTATACTCGATAAACAGATGATAGGTGCCGATCTGCATTTCTTGAGTCTTCTCAAGGATTTGTCGTAGTGAAAATATGCGATCGGTATTGAACTTACCATGTCCAAAGTCACACAGGTCCACCAATAAGCTTCGCTAGGATGGGATATATTCTTTCACATAACACACAAGACAGTACCTTGTGTGCGATGGGTAAAAGGCTGATCCCGCGATATTTGGTACACACACTTTCATCGCCTTTTTTAAGCACATGACCTAGAACACTCACGTTACAATCATCCGGCACGCATCTCAAAAGTCAAATCGTGTTTATGAGCCGCCGCACGAACATTACTAGCTCGTCCTCGCCGGCCTTAAAAAGTTTTGCCCGCTCTCCATAATCTCCTTAATTATTTTATGCCGTGCAATTGCTATACAATCTACTCCATCACGAGCAGAGAACAGAAGTGTTAACTTCGTGTTTGCAGCACACTGAGTGCCTGTGGTAAGATATCAACCCCTGTCCTTACAGGTGGGGATGCCTGTTCCAAATCCTTTGCTTTTTACCTTTTGGTAGAACTTCTAGACCTCATATGTAGCCCCTTCATTTCCCATATTCTGGCACTCTCTTTTCTTCCCTAGATGCTTTTTCCGCCCGAAGAGGCGCTTCACCTCCCTTCTTTTCGCATTATATCACTCCGTCACCACATGCATTGCCATTGGTAAAGCCCTTTTCCTCAGACATTGCGCGATATTCCTCATCGTACTAGGGTGTGTCTGAGGTTGTTTTTCCATAACCCAGTATGGTAGTTACGGCAGTGGTCATAGAATTCGCAATATGCTGCGCATTGTGTCGGGACCATCAGAATTAAGGGGGGTTGTTTAAAGTTATTGAGAGAGTCGGTTGTAGTAGGCTTTGGGTACCTCGGTGGTATGCAGTTTTGCAATGTCTGTTTTCTTTTTCCGTTTCGTTACGAGCATTTTTAGCACTACCACATGGGGTGCATACTTTAGCTGCAACTAAATTTGCACCATGCATCTCATTCACGTCCATAACGCTTAAGATATGCATTCCATTGATTACCACGTGATCAATCTAGTTTCTTGTCTTTTAGTAATGGGATATCCAGGTAACCCTGTGAATATCTTTATGCAGGTATCTGGTTCCACTCACTACCACTTTTTTTTGACCGCATCGAATCTAACAAACCTAATTGCCAATTGCTGAACCATGAGCATTTCCCTTCCTATATTAGCATTAATATCTCCCAGAACAATTTGAATGTCATGGGCAGGGCAGCGATCATATATTTCATCCAGGCGCTCATGAAAAGCATCTTTAATGGTATTTTCTTAGTCTTCCGCCGGAAAATCTACACAAATCATGGTAATGTAAAAATATTTCGGCTTGATAAGGGCAGTGGTTACAGGGCTAAGCCGCTACCACGTCAGATAATAGTTTTTTAGGGCTGCCAAAACCACTAACAAAGCTTTTGTACTTCAGTAACTTCTGTTACCTACTTCCTAAGAGACATCGTTATCATCTTGCTGTACCGCCCACAATTGTCTCTTTGAGGCCTCATCCTAAAAGAAAGTGGGAATGATGATTCCTCCAGCCCAAAAATCGAACCAAACAATGAATTTTTCTTTATGCATTTAAATATAGTTCAAGATTCTCTGCAAGTCACTCGCCAATTTAAATGCGGCAATTTTGTTTATTGATGTATGTATTGGGCCAAAAATGTGTCTCGCCACGGAACAAAATTCGGAAGGGAAACAGAGGATCTCATTGAGCTGTTGCATCATTCATAGGATGGAAAAGATAACTATGTATTTATAAGTCTTAACCTCGTAACAACAGTGTAAAAATAACATCTCTAAACATTAGCAGTTTTTCTTAGCCATCGTACACCAATGATACCACAGTTAATTTCATATTCTTCATGTTCCCCCGTTGTTTCTTTTTTTTAATATTTTATAATGTGAATTTATATTTGATACAAAAAAAAGCATAAAATGTTAAAAGAAAAACTAAAACCAAGCATACACATTGCATATTTACTTCAGAATATATACCAAAAACCAAAACTTTGACTAAATGTAAATGTATTTAGGACGCTGCTCAAACAAAAAGGACAAAGTTTTATTTTTGGAGCATGGCAATGTATTAGTGTATTTGTACTGCTGTCCGGTAGTTTTTGTTTTTTTTTGTCGCTCACTCTACTATCACATAAATATCCTTAGAGATTTAAGATTGCTTTGTCATTTGCTAATGTAAGGAGAACGAGCGTCAGCTACAGGACGCCGTAGCCCTGACACACGGCTGTGGCCAAAGGACCACACAAAGGAATGGAAGAAGACGGTACAAGCGAGAAACATTGGGGGTTGTAAGTACATACATACGTACATACAATTACACGTACACCACACTTTCTATGTACGTATGTACTTAAGTTTGATTATGTACACAGGGCATTCGTTGGCATATCCTTTAGATGTGCGCTCAGCAGCAGCAGTAGAAAAAAACAAGACGAGGGTTGTTAAATTAAACAAAAATGGCGTCCCTTTTGCCACAAGAAGATAAATTAAACTTATTTCAATGAAAATGGATTAACATTGAGTTGAGAAATTGCAAAGGGGAATTACATTTTGTGTGGAAAGTACAAGAGCCGTAATGAATGTTGAAAATCTAAAGAACTTTAAGATATGTAGACAGGTTTTGTGGATAATTTTTGTTACAGCAGGAGGTACAGTGAGTGAGTTAATCTCATTCGGCTATGATTAAAGTTCAATTAATGTTGCTTAATATCTTTATGATAATTTTACTATATGGGTATTTTCCAGCGGAAGGACGGACGATTTCATAGTAAACCAGTAGAAAAGTTTCAGTCGGGCGACCCGACTTACATATACCATCACCCTCAGTAAAATAAAAAAAATTGCTATTATATTGATATTATTACTCGAATTCTAAAGTGGGTGGAGTGGTAAATTTGTATGGGAGGTAATAAAAGAGGCGTGTCTAGACTTATAGGTTTATCCTCCAAAACTTTATCCTGTTATAGCTTTACTAAATACAAAGTTTGGGCACGATAGCGTTGGATGTATTGATATTATTACTCCATCTCTGAAGTGGGCGGAAAGGTACATTTGTATGGGAGGTCCCATAAGGGGCGCCGATTGACTTCCAATTTGTTCTCCAAAATTTTATCTTGTTATAACTTAATAAAATACAGAATTGGGGCACGATTGTGTCAAGAATATTGATATTATTACTCCATCTCTAAAGTGGGCGGCGTGGTACATTTGCATGGGAGGTACCAGACGGGGCGTGTCTAGACATCCAGATCTTTTCTCCAAAACTTTATCCTGTTATAGCTTTACTAAATACAGAATTTGGGCACGATCGTGTCAAGTGTATTGATATTATTATTACATCTCTAAAGTGGACGGAAAGGTACATTTGTATGGGAGGTACCAGAATGGGCGTGTCTAGACTTCCAGATTTTTTCTCCAAAACTTTATCCTGCTTGAACTTTACTAAATACAGAATTTGGTCACCATCGCGGTAGTTCTTATAATAATATAAATCGATTTCTAAAGTGGGTGGTACCAGATGTGTGTGGGTGGCACCAGATGGGGCGTTGGTAGACTTCAGTTTTTTTCTCAAAAACTGTATCCTGGTATAGCTTTACTAAATTAAGAATTAGGGCACGAGCGCGATGGATTTATTGATGTTATTACACCATATATAAGTGGGCGGAAAGGTGAATTTGTTTGGGAGGTACCAGAAGGGGCGTGGCCACACTTCCAATTTTTTTCCAAAACTTTGTCCTGTAATAGCTTTACTAATTACAGAATTTGGGTACGATCCTGTTGGGTGTATTGATATTATAACTCGATTTCTAAAGTGGGCGGAATGATGTATTTGTATGGGAGGTACCAGCAAGGGCGGAGCCATGTAGCCCATTTGCAATACCGTAAGTAGTTTTGGGGAAATTTTAACTCGTGCAAAATTTCAAGACATTTGGTTGCGTCTTTCGAAAGTTATCGTGCGAACCAGCCGGACAGCCACCAGACAGACATACAGACAGACAGACGGACATGGCTCAAATGACTTAAAAAGTCATGAATCGAATTTGGTTCTAAGAAACTTAGGGTCTGAAATGGCTCCTTCTATGTGTTACACTTTTGGGTCGTATCAAATGATACGACCCTAATCCCTAAGGGTGATGGTATAAAAATTGCTATATTTTTTACTTTTTGTTTTTCAAATCATATCATAAATTGGTTGAACTTTAACTAAACATACTTTATATATCGTTTGAAAGTCTCTTCTTTTCAAATCCGCTGAGAAACTAAAAATCGGTTCATATTTATCAGCACTACTGGCTTATAAGTGCGTAAAAGTTAGAAAAACCGGTTTTTTACCCGTAACTCAAGATTTTGGGGGTTTTGGGAAATTTGAAAAACAGATTCGTGTAGTGCTCAGCAGCACCTACCAGAAAAATAGTATGATTTTCCAGGTATTGTTTTTTTAGTGGCTCTGTGTTATCCATAGAAAAATGCGTGTGTCCGCAACGTGTGACCGCAACGCACATTTAGATTGAAGTAGCATAAAAGGTAAAAGTATTTTAAATGTGAAGTAAGTTGTTTATAAAACCCTAATATGCCTTTTATATTTCACAAAAAACAATATACTGGTCACATAAGAAATTTCGCTAAATTTCACAAATTTTCGTAGACATTTCACGTTGCTGTGGAAAATTGTGTGTATCCGTAATGCACTTTGTGTTAGTCATAATTTTGAATACAAGATTTTAAGTAAAGTTACATTAAAAGAACATTATAGTACTGTCCAAAATCTAAATTTTTTAATAATAACATAATCTTCAAAATATTTGAATATTTTCGAGAAAACTACAAAATAAGAAAAAAACGTGCGTCCGCAACGCCAGGAAATACCCATATTTCAAACACAAACTCTTAATATCTACTACGTATTTAATATTCTCTTTATTGGAAGTCGATGTTTTTGATAAAATAAAACATATTAAAAATTTTCCATACAGTAAAGAATATTATTATGAAATATCTCTGTTTCAAAGAAAAAGATATAAGGGCCGTTTGTACCGTTTATTTGGCCGTTTATTAAGATCAGCGATAGGCATCCTATAAACTCACGAAGCCGGTAATAATCGTTGATTTCACATATCATCAGTATCTACCTGAGTATTGTGAAAGCAACACCAGGCATGCATGCTTCATATTCTTATATACAAACATATAATATTTGTATGTGCGTGTATTCGATTTTGCCTAACACTTTTTTATTTCAGTGGTTTTATATCGCTGATGATAACAATTTCTATGTGGCTAGGATGAAGTCCATCCTGGAACGGGGAGCGTTAATCGGACAAGTTGCAAATAAAAGCTATTGCTGTCTAGTTTGATACTGCATGAGAAGTTTCCACGAAAAAAAAATACAGAATATGATGCTTAACATTATATAGTTGTCATTTGGAGGTTTTAAGAACCAAAATCTCACTCCTCGTTTTTATCGCCATTATAGTTCCACAGTTGAGTACCGCTATGAAGTCTGGTAAGATTTAAAAATCCTGTATTTTTTAGTTCCACCGGATTGATATATATTTTTTTATAACTTTTGGATTTTGTATAACATTACCCTTAGGGATGAGGGTATATATCATTTGATACGAAAAAAAGTGTAACGCATTAAAGGAGACGAGTTAGACTTGTGATAGAAGGCAAAACTTCAGAAAACCTAACTTTTTGATACACCCCTTCTGGTACCTCCCATACAAACGGCCGAACCCACTCCCATAGTCTGACATACATATATTATTTGTAATTTTGCGTAAGGTGTACGGTTAAAAAGATATAAATTAAGAATAAATATGGACTATATCGAATCGCCCCTTCTGGTACCTCCCATATAAAGTGACCTTGTTTGTAAAATTTATATATCTCCCATAACTTCTAAACCGGCACCTGAGGGATAATCAAATTTGGTCAGTTAATTTATCTTGTAATAGGAATCAAAGCCTCAGCAACCCTAACTATTTTGCACACCACTTCTGGTACCTCCCATATAAATAACTCATATTTCCCATTTCACATATAATATCATTTTTGTATGTACACTGAATTCACATAAATTTTGCCAAGGTAAGCGATAATTGAACGCTGATTTACGAAAAAAACTCAGACACGTTGTGCTACCCCCAATTGTACCTTCTGTACAAATAGGTCAAATTTTGTATGTTTTTGCTCTACATGCAGACAAAAAATAATACATAAGTAATTTTGTTTTAAAAATCTATTAATTTCAATAACTAAAGACTTAAACAATATCTTATATTGGGTGAAGGTATTTATCAGTCAGTTTACCTGACTGAAATTTCTGTACTGGTTTTGTAATAACTTCAAATTCAATGTGATTCGATTCATTCGCAGTTTTTGTCGTCATTTTATGTAAACCTTAAACCAGTTCAGAGACGCTGTCAAGTAACCGAGAGGTTTACCCAACCCATTAGAAATTAAGTAAATCGATGTCAACAACTAAGGATAATTTTGTTATTTGAATGACAAGTACGAGAACATGTGGAAAATGTTTCGGTTTTCTGATGATAACAAGATAATTAGAACCGGCTGTGGCATAATGGCTAGAACACGCGACTATCATACGGGACATCCCGGGTTCAATTTCCGCCACCAGTCATCTACATTTTTCTTTCATTGCCCGCCCCCTCGTTGTTGTCGTCGGCAACTATAAAGACACGTTTAAAAGTATAAAGACACGTTTATGTCGAACGCCAATACACAATAGGATGGCTCAAATTTCAACGAGTTATTCAGATAAAATTCTAATAGTGCAGAAAACTTGCAATTAAATAGTAGGTCAAATTTTTTTCTTATGTTCCAGTATCGTTGTTGCCTAGTTTTAAAATTTAAATGTACATACAAAAAAGATCTATTATCGAAAAGATCGAATATTCACTTGGTTTTTTTTTCTATCAGCTCGTCATTTCACGAAATACAGCTATATATAAAATTAAGGCACTTCCACTACATATATTTGAATAAATTTAAAACAGTTCACCACATTTGCCTACAATGGTTTAAAATTTGCCGAGTACTTTCAGAGATATCGTTCTTTAAAAATTGATGAAAATTAAAAATATGACAAAAGTTTCAGTATTGGCCTAAAATCATGTAGCCAAATATATTTTGAATGAAATAAGCTTTATTTCATTGAAATCGGTAAACAACTTTTGATTTTATTCACAATTTACTGAACGAACTGAATTGGATAAAAATCGCGATTTTACACTTTAGAAATCGATGAATATATCAGATCGTGCAAAAGTTCTGTATTTAGTAATTCCATACAAGGATAAAGTTTTGGAGAAAAAACTGGAAGTCTAGCCACGCCCCCACCTTAGAAACAGAGTAGTAAAATTTATACATCCAAAGCGATCGTGCCATATTCTGTATATTGTTCATTTGTTCGTAATCGCCAGGAGAAGGTTTATGTGAAAGAAAATTTTTGGGAAAATCCTCC
The DNA here is from genome assembly GCA_964034835.1 of Muscina levida. Classification (NCBI taxonomy): domain Eukaryota; kingdom Metazoa; phylum Arthropoda; class Insecta; order Diptera; family Muscidae; genus Muscina; species Muscina levida. The sequence continues at coordinate 44,632,098 of OZ035880.1, read as the reverse complement.
GGAAAAGTCGGGAAATTGGAAAAACCAAAAATTTATTTTTTTGTATGGAATTTTGTGTGCAATTGTTACAGAAAATTTTTGTTGAAAAAAAAGCCGGATAAAAAAATTTGCATTGTTTCGCTCGATTTGATAAAAACCGCAAATTGAAAGTTTATTTAAATTGTTTCGTAGTGACGTTTCGAATGGGAAAATAATAAATTTTTGATAAAAAATTACGAAAATATGTCAAAAATTTGAATTTTTTCGCCGAAATTTTACATTTTATCATATATTTGATAATTTTGGACGAAATTAATGTGAAAAATTTCGGATAATAGAAAAATTCTTGGTGAAAAACTTGAAAAATTCTTTAAAAATTTAGAAAAGTTGGATTTTTAACAAAATTTGCATTGTATCGCTTGATTTAATGTATTCAGTCGGCATTTAGGTGGAACATTCGTTATGATGCTTGGAAAATCTTGGAATAATCTTAAAATATATTATGTTAAAAGATTAAACGCGAAATGATCGAACAATTTTAAAATCTTCTGCATGAACATAACGCATTGGTCCGTTATATATTTAATTTATCTTAAGTTTTGCCTAAAGTGACATTTAAGAAATAAGATACAATTTAAGTGCTTGGGTGTATACCTATTTTTTTCTTTGGTTTTTATAAAACTTGACATTGCAAATCCCCTTTCACTCAGTGTACTATTTGGACTTACAGTGTACAAGGCGTTTAATAATCTGACAAGGTTTTGAGTCCTTTTGCCGCTCTTATCCATATATAAAAAATCAACTTTACTTGAATATTTTAGAAATGCGTCACTAATTGGGAGTTTACTCGTACTTAAATACAAAATGAGAGTATTCAGGGTTTGAACATATCGTTCTGATATACGTCTTTTGAAAATTGCATAAAAATTTATTGATAACTAGCTGACCCGGCAAACGTTGTTCTGCCATACAACTTCTGACTCGGCGAACTTCGACTCGCTCCAAGTTAACGCCTTCATATAAGCTCCAGGGTAATATTAAAATACATATAGTTCAAATTTTAATGTGACATTTGAATTTAATCGAAATCCGTGAAGAGCGGTCTGATAAACAATGTTTTTCGATTTCCGGCGCTAAAACAAAAAATGAAGACAGTTTGATAACACGTGAAAAACTGAGAAATTCGAGGTTGATCCCACAAACTTCCAATGATTGGCCTTGTGATTTATTGATTGTCATCGCAAAAACCAATCGAATGGGGAATTGAATTCGCTAGAATTGGTAGGGAAAATCGGTTGGAGTAATAGAAATTCGAGGGATAAGGACTTCCTCTAATTTGAAAAAATTTTACAGGAATGTCATCAATCCAGTTGAAACGTCAAGAGAAATTTGGCCATAACAAAACGCCAGTATATATTTTGAAAATGCAGTAGCCGATGGGAAGTTTTGCAACGTGACTCTTATGCTCGTAGTTAATTTCAGCTCCTTGTCATTCCGCCACAAATACATTAATTTCATCAGCAGCAGTAGATTTTGGGAATGGCAGTGGCAGCATATAGTGCAACAGCTAACGCAATTTGCTATCCATACGCATAAAAGTTATTTTAGCTAAACTTTTTATTCGTTTCTTTTCCTGATGACTTGTAAACAAACCTGTCGTTGTATTGACCATCTTTAAATTGTGGTCATATTCACCTTCTCCACTGCAGAACATCAACGGGTATTAAAGTATATCATATGACCGATGATTCTCCCAAAGCTTGAGAACAATATCGTGTGATTCCACATTCTCACTCTGCAATAGCTGTGAAGCTAATAAAAATGTTCGATCGCAAAAAGGAAACAGTTGGGATCTCATCTTACAATAGATTGAGATCTCACCTCGAAATGAGTAGCACGCCGTCGATATTCATATGGAATGGTAAAAAGGTGGTTAACATGTATGTGATCAAATCGATACCTTAATACTAAACCTAGGTATGTGTAAAATGAAAAGATTGCACTTATATGTTAAGTTAAAATATCCTAAATCTACTAAATCATGTATTCGAAAACCGAATTATTGGAAAAATGCATTTTTCGAATAAACCGGAAACCGGTTTTCTGAAAAATTCAAGTATTTGAACACAATACAGAAAATTTTGTAATTGTTTATCGAAGTGAAAATTGCACAACGTTGATCTAGTTCTATTGACGAATCACCAACGAAATAGATTTAATGGAACTTACAATCTTTGTTTGGTGGTGGTGACAAAGCGCCAGCTCGATGATGTATTTGCCCTTGAATCTGAATGTGTGGAAGCAATTTCGAGCAAAATGGGAGGAATTGTTTTCAATAATAACACTGACACAAAATCAAACTTTTTCAGAAACACTCGAACCTTAGTTTACACTTTGGTTTAGATATTCCTAGAATATTTAATTTCATTAAATATTATGTTTTCGTTTTTTTTAAGCAACGAAAAGAAATAAAATGTTTTTGCGACCTATTTCAAAAAAGTGAAAAAAATATCAAGTAATTCAAAATTTTGCAGAAAAAAATTAAAAATTTTCGTGTTTTTCGGAATTTTCCGAGTTTTTCACCGAGAATTTGTCTATTTTTCCATTCGGAAAGTCATGTCGGAATAATTATCTAAATTTTACAGTTACATCGTCCAAAACTACAAAATCATACGACAAAAATCTAAATTTCTTTGACAAAAAAAAATTAAAAAGTTTAAAATTTTTCGGAATTTTCCAACAAACTTTTTCTATTTTTCCATTCGAAAAGTCATTCGCAATTATTGCACACAAAATTCCATACAAAAAAGCAATTTTCGGTTATTCCAATTTCCCGGCTTTTCCGGAGGATTTTCCCAAAATTTTCTCTCACATAAACATCCTCCTGGCAATTGCGAACAACTGAAAAAAAATTTCAGCAAATCGGTCCAGCCGTTCTCAATTGATGAATTACTATAAATTTTTTACACCAATTTTATATAAATAGATATTATTTATCTCGTTAAATTTTTCAACCAACATCAAAAACATCAAATCATGCGAAACTTGCAAAATTTCGTCGATAAAAAAAATCTAATTGTTTGCGCTTTCGGGAATTTTCCGAGTTTTTGGCAAAATGTTTCGTAACAATTGCACTCAAATTTCCCGGCTTTTCCTAAGGATTTTCCCAAAATGTTCTGGCATAAAAAATTCCTGCGAATTACGAACAATTGAAAAAAATTTCAGCAAAATCGGTCCAGCCGTTCTCAATTGATGAGTTACTATACATTTTTGCCACCATTTTTATATATATAGATTGCTAAAGTCGAAGAGTTTGCAGAAAGTTTTTGTATAGACATTTCCAAAGGTTTAAGGGTGTCACTAAGCACAGACAAAGTTGCGATATCATTTTCACTAAATGGTGTCAGTCCTAACTCCAATAAAGTATGATTCACACATTTATGCAATTTTAAAAATTGAGAAACCATATTGGCCGTAGAATTCCAGTGGTGCTTAACATCATGGATAAGTTGAAGCTCCTTATTAAATTGGTCTTTTACAAACATTTGTAATTTCTTTCGCTTTTCAGCCGACTTATTAAACATTGAAGATTTATAAAACTAACAATTAGGTTGTTCTTCCGAAACACTGGAAAAAACAAGTACGAGAACACATTTAACACAATTATGAATAAATTTAAATAAAAAATATCGAATGCCAAAAAACCGAGATTCGACAAAAAAATAACCGGATTATTCGATATTCGAAAAATAGGGATTTAAAAAAACCGACGGTTTTTGTGAGTGAAAAAAACCGAGTAGCCGGTTTTTGAAAACCGAACTGATCACCCTACTATCGCCTCAATTTAAAAATGGTAAATAGAATGATAGGATTGTTTAGAAGTCATCACTTCCTTTTCATTCTCCATTTAAGTTCGATATCGTATTTCAGGATAAGAAACGAATAAAATGGTTTGCTCAATGAATTTTTATGCTTATCGATAGATGATTCGGCAAGATGTTGACAATCATCTGTTAAGATATCGCCGGTTATTTCAACAGTGCTGCGATCACATATATGTACGTGAAGATTGAAACGGAGCACCTCAATTTTATTCGTTTTAATCAGTCGCCACATTTCGAGAAGCGCGCCAACGTTTGCATTTACTCGAAAACGATACTCCAGCGAATCAAATTCGTATATTGTTTGCGATCATCATAGCCACGTGTCATCTGTCGAACCCGAGCGCATTGTGGGACAAATACAAGGACGAGATGGCTGACGACATTATGCACAGAGTTTGCATTACAACATCGAATTTCGATCTTGAAATTAACTTCCAATCAAAATTAACTCCTGCGTGCTCATGTGCGGCAGTCAACTGTCGAAATTGGGAATCCAAATTGTTCGATACACGATGCATTCAATCGCGAATTGCAACGAGATCAAGACTTTGATCGAAATGAGCTGACTGAAATAGTCCGAACAAATGTGCCGCCGTTGAATGCCGAGCAAACAAACGTGTACGATTCGCTGATGAAGGTTGTTGACAATGGAACGGGAGGCATTTACTTTATCGATGCTCCCGGTGGGACAGGCAAGACATTAGTCATTTTTTTTTGATTCTGGAAACAATTCGGTCAATATCGCAAATTGCGTTAGCTGTTGCATCCTCTGGTATTGCTCCCACATTGTTGAAGGCGGTCGCACTGCACTTTCCGCTTTGAAGTTGCCATTGAATCTTCTCACGGTTGACAGGGATTTGGGATGAATCCACGATGGAGCATACACGAGCTTTGGAGGTAGTTGACCAAACGATAAAGAATTTACGAGGTGATTCGAGACGATTTGGTGGGGCTATGATATTGCTGCTTGGAGATTTTGGTCAAGCGAATTTAACTCCCCATTCGATTGGCTTTTGCGATGAAAATCAACAAATCGCAAGACCAACAAACCGAAGACAAAGTTTTACGAGACGAAGTTTGCCGGGTCCAAAGTTGGCTTACTAGCTGTTGTTGCCGGGTCAGCTAGTAAGCCATAATTCTACAATATTACTACGATGTACGTATGATTAATATAAAATCCGCATACAATTGATATTACTCATCCTTAAAAAAAAACTTAATTTTCCTTTATACCTAACGCTCGTATATTTTTTTTGGACAAAAACAGTACATTTCACTGAATTTTTTTAAAAAATCAGTACATTGATTTTGAAAAACAGTACTCTTCGCAGTACATATTTACATAGCATATATATTTTATTCAATATGTAAAAAAAACCAGAAAGCTTCAGTCGGGCGATCCGACTTACATATACCATCACCCTCAGTAAAATAAAAAAAATTTCTATTATATTGATGTTATTACTCGAATTCATAAGTGGGTGGAGTGGTAAATTTGTATGGGAGGTACTAGAAGGGGCGTGTCTAGACTTCTAGGTTTATCCTCCATAACTTTATCCTGTTATAGCTTTACTTTAGTTTGGGCACGATAGCGTTGGATGTATTGATATTATTACTCCATCTCTGAATTGGGCGGAAAGGTACATTTGTATGGGAGGTCCCATAAGGGGCGCCGCTAGACTCACAATTTTTTCTCCAAAACTTTATCCTGTTATAACTTAATAAAATACAGAATTGGGGCACGATCGTGTCGAGAATATTGATATTATTACTCCATCTCTAAAGTGGGCGGCGTGGTACATCTGTATGGGAGGTACCAGAAGGGGCGTGTCTACACATCCAGATCTTTTCTCCAAAACTTTATCCTGTTATAGCTTTACTAAATACAGAATTTGGGCACGATCGTGTCAAGTGTATTGATATTATTATTCCATCTCTTAAGTGGGCGGAAAGGTACATTTGTATGGGAGGTACCAGAATGGGCGTGTCTAAACTTCCAGATTTTTTCTCCAAAACTTTATCCTGCATGAACTTTACTAAATACAGAATTTGGTCACGATCGCGGTAGTTGTAATAATAATATTAATCGATTTCTAAAGTGGGCGGTACCAGATGTGTGTGGGAGGTACCAGATGGGGCGTTGGTAGACTTCAGTTTTTTTTCTCAAAAACTAAATTAAGAATGAGGGTACGAGCGCGATGGATTTATTGATATTATTACTCCATATCTAAAGTGGGCGGAAAGGTGAATTTGTATGGTAGGTACCAGAAGGGGCGTGGCTAGACTTATAATTTTTTTTCCAAAACTTTATCCTGTAATAGCTTTACTAAGTACAGAATTTGGGTACGATCCCGTTGGGTGTATTGATATTATAACTCGATTTCTAAAGTGGGCGGAATGATGTATTTGTATGGGAGGTACCAGAAGGGGCGGAGCCTTGTAGCCCATTTGCAATACCGTAAGTAGTTTTGGGGAAATATTAACTCGTGCTAAATTTCAAGACATTTGGTTGCGTCTTTCGAAAGTTATCGTGCGAACCAGCTGGACAGCCACCAGACAGACAGACGGACATGGCTCAAATGACTTAAAAAGTCATGAATCGAATTTGGTTCTAAGAAACCTAGGGTTACACTATGTGTTACACTTTTGGGTCGTATCAAATGATATATACCCTCATCCCTAAGGGTGATGGTATAATTAACAATCATTTCTAGAATCAACATTTGTGGTTGTTTTGTATTTGTCGTTTGAAGCAAGTTGAATAAGCAATGCCGGCTTCGTTTTGAGGAATTTGTAGAAATCAACGCATTTGTACTTCATATTACATTTGACGGTCAGAATCGGCTTCAATGTTTGCACATATAATCGGGTTTAGTCTGACGACCAAGTTTTGTTCACTGCAGAGAAGATTCGCTCCACTGATGTTGACGATCGTGGCCATTTCTTTGAATTCGCAATCATCGAAACAGTGCAATGGAGAGAAGGCCATTGAATAAATTTGTCGCTCGTTTTTGATATATCTAAATTGGGTGTGCATTAGGGTGATCAGTTCGGTTTTCAGAAACCGGCTACTCGGTTTTTTCCACTCATAAAAACCGTCGGTTTTTTTTAAATCCCTGTTTTTCGAATATCGAATAATCCGGTTATTTTTTGTCGAATCTCGGTTTTTTTGCGTTCGATATTTTCTATTTAAATTTATTCATAATTGTGTTAAATGTGTACTCGTACATGCTTTTTTCCATTGTTTCGGCCGAACAATCTAATTGTCAGTTTTTTAAATCTTCAATGTTTAATAAGTCGGCTGAAAAGCGAAAGAAAAATGTTTGTAAAAGACCAATTTAATAAGGAGCTTCAACTTATCCATGATATTAAGCACCGCTGGAATTCTATGGCCAATATGGTTTCTCAATTTTTAAAATTGCACAAATGTGTGAATCATACTTTATTGGACTTAGGACTGACACCATTTAGTGAAAATAATATCGCAACCTTGTCTGTGCTTAGTGACTCCCTTAAACCTTTGGAAATGTCTATACAAATGTCTGATGCTGAAGGTATTTTTAAATTTTTACTTAAACACTTTTCAACAATTCAAAACCAATTATCAATAAATTTATATGAAATTGTAAAAAGACGTATATCAGAACGACGTGTTCAATCCCTGAATACTCTCATTTTGTATTTAAGTACGAGTAAACTCCCAATTAGTGACGCATTTCTAAAATATTCAAGTAAAAATTATTTTTGATTTTTTATATATGGATAAGAGCGGCAAAAGGACTCAAAAGCTTGTCAGATTATTAAACGCCGTGTACACTATAAGTCCAACTAGTACATTGAGTGAAAGGGCATTTTCAATGTCAAGTTTTATAAAAACCAAAAAAAAAAATAGGTATACACTCAAGAACTTAAATTTATTTATTTCTTAAATGTTACTTTAGGGAAAACTAAAGATAAAATTAAATATATTTATATATAATCAAGTATTTACAAATTAATTGTTTTGTTTCTTTGTTAAAAAAACAAACTGATCTCACTAATGTTGTGCATTGTAATTATAATTAAACTAAAAGTTTACTTCTTATAGGTATAATTGAATTGTTTTCTGTTATTTGTTAATAAAACTTTTGGTCTAAAATTGTGTTTTAATTTGTTATTTGGCATACTTTTGAAAACCGGATTATCCGGTTTTTTGTGAATTTCAAAAAAAGCAACCGGTTTTTTTTAATTGCCATTTTTCGAATAATTCGAAAACCGGTTTTTGCAAAAACCCGAATAATTGATCACCCTAGTGTGCATATACACCACATTTTCAATGGCATTGTACAAATTGTATTCCCTTAACTTGTTCATAACGGCTTCGACATCATTCCATTAGTATAAAAGCATCCAAATCAAAGAAGGCAAAATTACTAAAAAATCAGTGCGTAAAGCAGCCATCTCAATCGAATTGTATCCATTGTCAATAAGTTTTTGCTTTTCTGCTACTACAGCTGGGAATAAAAAATCATCCTCTTGACGCATTGTTAGTGTTTCATTGAGCTTATTTTTGAAGTAAACAATATTATTGCATTAATTCGCTGTTCGCCGTTTATATTTCTATTATGTATCGAAAAACAGTATGATACTAAGAGTCACCGAAAACAAATAGCCTATATGAGTGAAAGGTTCCAAAATAAAATCGCGCCCTCGGCGGCACACCTCCATCCGATGTCCAAATTTTCGATGACGCTGAGGCAAAATTGAGGTTATATGCCGTTAATTTGCCGAATTATCTCATCCTTTAGTTCTTAAATTGTTGCTGGCTTATCGACGTACACCTTTTCTTTCAAATAACCACATGATCTTGGCGGCCAATTCACATCGCCACCACGTGAGATAACACGACCATTGTGGCAAGTGGCACCGTCCTGTTGTAGCCACATATCGTCCACATCCATATCTTCCAATAGCGAACACCATTTACAGTAACTGCCTGACCTGCCTCATTTTGTAAAAAATACGGCCCGATGATGTCGCCAGCCCATAAACCGCACCAAACAGTCACTCTTTGTGGGTGCATTGGTTTTTCGATAATCACTCTTGGATTATCATTCGCCCAAAGCGGCAATTTTGTTTATTGACTGACGAATCCACTGAGGTGAAAATGTGCCCCACCACTGAAGATGATTTTCTTCGAAAATTTATCATCCACTGTTACTATTTCTGACCATTGACAACATTTGGAATGGTCGAGAGGCTTTAGTTCTTGAGTCAATTGCACCTTGTAAGTGTGTAAAGGCAAATCTTTATGCATAATGTTCATCAACGACGAGCGTGAGAAATGTAATTGTTGGGCACGACGACGAATTGAGGTGGACGGCTCTTCAGTCACATTATCGCGAACAGCAGCAATATTTTTTGCAGTACGAGTTGTACGCGTATGCACTGGTATTTTCACATCTCCTCCGGTTTGCACGATTTTTCCGATTGTACGCATATTTGGACCATTAAATTAACCGAAAAAATCACGAAGTGCACGACATGCATTTTGATTTGAGCGTCCATTTTCATAATAAGCCTGAATAACTTTAACGCGTTGCTAGATTGTGTATCTTTTCCTGGTTTATATTGAGTTAGTCTGATATTGAGAAATATCAAATGAAATGCTGAAAAGAACTTGACGTTTAGGTTTGGTTCACACTCAACATCGGACCTTTCAATTTAACCACTCTTTAGAATTCGACCTAGAGATTGTTTGATGCGCTGTAAGCGATTCAAGACTCGTATGGTGTCAAGAGACACCCAGCTCCATTTCCTCGAGCAGCACATTCTTAGTCTACACGCGTATCTTTAAGTTTTACCGCAGCCACTACGTAGCACAGCATAGGCTGTTCCCTACCCATTCGGCCAGGATGGTAGTTGGTCAGACTACTTTGTAGCTCCATTTTAAGACTTCTTGATCGGAGCTCGTAAAGATGTACTTACCTTTACTACCATCTTTTCACCACCGCAGGGCCGGAAAGAGTTCCACTGGTGGTTCTCTCAGGTCCGAGAGACCGATGGGGATTGCCTCCCAGAGGAGATCCCCTTGCGGTTGACCAGAGAGAAGTAATGTTCATACTAAGCCAGAGAATAATCTTTAGAACCAGTAGAGAAATTTCAGTCAGGTAAATTGACTGATAAATACCATCACCCAATATAATATTTATGTCTTGATTTGTTGAAATTACTAGACTTTTAATTAAAATAAAATTACTTATATAATATTTGCGCCTTTTTCTGGAGCAAAACCGTGAAAAATTTGACATATTTGTATAGGAGGCACAATTAGGGGTAGCACAACGTGTCTTATTTTTTCGTGAATTACCGTTCAATTGACGCTTTTTTTGGTACAATTTGTCTGAATCTAATGAACATACAAAAATGGTATGCATGTAAAAGGGGCAATATATGTTACTAATATGGGTGGTACCAGAAGGGGTGTGTCAAATAGTTAGGTTTTCTGAGGTTATACCTCCTTACTTACTTACTTAATTTCCCTTTACACCCCATAAATAAGGTATGGGATAGCTTCTCGCGTTGTTGTGAACACGTGTAACACGCTTTCTATTTTTAGATTCACAACTAACGGCATCTACTTGTTTATCGACGAATGCAAACGTCACTGTTTGAGAAGCTCTTACTAGACATGCCGATTGACTCGACACTGATACTGCGAAGTTGCTGTTGACAACATTCGAGGGGAGCCGACAATGAAAGAAAAATGTATTTTTTTTTTTTTTCTTTTAAGATGACTGGAGCCAGGAGTTGAACCTGTGATCTCCCGCATGGTAGTCGGGTGTTCTAACCACTATGCCACGGCCGGTCCCTATTCCAAGATAAATTAACTGACCAAATCTGATAGTCCCCCAGGTGACGGTTTGGAAATTATGGGAGAAATATTATTTTGCAAAAATATGTCGTTATGTATGGGAGGTACCAGAAAGCGTGAACCGATATAGTCCATGTTCATTCCTGAGTTAAATTTTTATAAGCGAACATCATACACAAAATTTGAGTGAATTCAGTGAACTCACAAATAAGATATGTATGTACGACTAGGGGGTGAGTTCGGTCATTAGAATGGGAGGTACCAGAAGGGGTTTGTCAAATAGTTAAGTTTTCTAAGGTTTTGCCTTCTATAACGATATAAAATTAATCGACTAATTTTCACTACCCCCAAAGTGTCTGTTTGGAAGTTATGGGTGAATTAAGTTGACTTACAAAAAAGTTATGTATGTATAACTATGAGGGTCAAATCGGTCATTTGTTTGGGAGGTACCAGAAGGGGTGTGGCAAAGGTTTCGGTTTTCATAGGGTTTGTCTACTATTGCAAAATAAATAATTTGACCAAATTTAAATATCCTCCGATAGTCTGTTTGGCAGTTATGAAAGAAATATTAACGGCCATATTCATAAAAATTTTCTAAAGTAGGTATGAAGCGTTCTCTAGCTAAAGTATTCTTTAGCTCTAACAAACCTTTAATAAGAAATTGTATTCATAAACGTTTTTTATCAGTACTTTAGCTTTATGTGTTCAGGTGGCAACGCCGACTGTTATTGGTCGTAAATGGTGTACAAAAACAGCTTTATAATCGGATACAAAAGCTTTATAATCGGATACCAAATATGTATTTGCACTTACAATAACTATAAACATTATTGTAGCACACTGACTGACTACGATTCTCATGTGATAAGAAAGACGTTAAAAAAATTATATTAATAAATTTGATTTTCTTTTCCTCATGTTAAAATTATAATCGGATACCGATTACATTGTTGCCTTGTTTTGATTGTTTATACATCACGAATATTATTTCAATATTTACAAATTATTTTTGAAGAATTTTGGAGAAATATTTTTCAAAATGGTATTCATGAATGAAAAGTGCCTATATAGATACTTTTCTATGTGCGCAATGATTAAGAAGAAAATTTCCTACACAATGAATGCATGCAACAACTATTTTCAATAGGAAAAATGCCGAAAAACTCAAAATAAAGATCTCAAATTCATAAATATGCAACAAATTGTACAAACGTCAAGTTATAGCATGCTTAAAGTAGAGACAACCCTACTTTAACTTATTGAAGATGTGAATCGTTTATGAATATTATTTTCTCGAAAATTGCTTAAAAATGGTTTATAAACCTCTTAAAAGTTTTTTTGAATAAGGCCGTAATTATGCAAAAATAGGTAATTTTGTATTGGAGATACCAGAACGGTTGGGCCTATTCAGCCTAATTACAATCCCATAATTACCCCATGCCAAGCAGCAGCAGCCGAAGCATTGATGCTGAACCCAATCGCCATTGGAAATTGAGGAACCTTACTGGAAGGACCTGTAACAGGATATTTTGAAAAAGATGTTTCACCCCTCGTTTATTGCCAATATAACTGAAAATATTATATTTCAGAGTAACTTATATGCCACCCAAAGGCAGAAAAATTTAAATTTGAAGAAAAGTGAATTTCTTGCTTTTATCGGCATAAACCTATTCATGGGGCATCATAAACTTAAAGTTGGAAAGATTACTGGAGCACAAGCAAGGATTTTCATTTGCCGATAATTGGCAAAACTATGAGCCGCAATAGATTTGATGCGATATTGAGCAACCTTCATGTTAACGACAACTCCAAGATTCCCAAAGGCAACAAGCATCGTCTCTTCAAACTTCGGCTTATGATCGATGGGTTGAACAACACGATTCAGCAACTTTACCATAGAACTGGACAGCTTTCCGTTGACGAATCAGTGATATTGTTCAAAGGAAGGAATGAAATGAAGCAGTACTGTCAAATGAAACCAATAAAGAGGGCCTATAAGGTTTGGTGTCTGGCTGACCAGAAAGGCTACATAAAAAAGTTTTCAATTTATCAAGGCAAGGATGAAGCTTTAGAAGAAAAATTTGCCGGTTTTGGTCTTGGAGAACGAGTGGTTTTATCAATGACTGAAAACGAATGGAGAAAAAATAAAATTGTTTATTTTGATAACTATTTTACATCAGTTTGCCTTCTTGAAAAACTAAAAACAGAACAAACCATAGCATGTTTCACTATTAGCTCAAATAGAAAAGGAACCCCTAAAAATTTGAATATTGATAAGAGCATGAAAAGAGGAGATTGGAAGCTGAGAGTTTCATGCAGTGGCATAAGTTTCTACAAGTGGATGGAGAACAAAGGAATTTTTTTTGGCATCAAATTTTCATGGAAGTGAATCTACAACTATTGCCAGGAGAGACCGCAACGGAAATTTGAAAGATGTAAATTGCCCAACAGTTGCTGATCAACTGCCAAGTGCCTTTGGTCTTGACCAAAAGTCTAAAAAGTGGTGGCATCGAATTTTCTGGGGCCTATTGTAATTGGCATTTATCAACTTCTTTGTGGTTTATTGCCAATCCTCCGAAAAAAACCGCTTTTGGAGTTTAGACGCTCTGTTGCTATGGGATTGATGACCCAGAAAATCCAACTACAAGTCTAAAAAGTTAAAAATCAGCATTGAAAGAAGGCGAGTCAATTCCAGCCTTAAAGACACGCCGAGGCAAAGCAGAATCAGTTTGTAAAGATGTTCGACTAGGAAATCTCGGTGTACATTGGCCAATTATTTTAAATTTTTCAACGTCTTCGAGTCTTGGTCCACAAGGGGTTAAGGTTTACTCGAGTAATCCTGCCCACCAGCCATCCAGCCAGCCAGACAGAAGAACATAGCTCAATCGCCTTAAAAAGTTCTAAAACGAATTTGGTCTTAAGATGCTTAGGGTCTAACTCGTCTCCTTTAATGCGTTACACTTTTTTTTGTATCAAATGATATATACCCTCATCCCTAAGAGTGCTGGTATAAAAACCTAGAAGTGCACCCCTTTAAAAATTGGTCATGATTCTAGTATAAGACATTGTTTTACAAAGCTGTCACATGCTTTTTGTAATCCTAGGAGAACAATGGTGACATTTACTTACTTACTTACTTAAGTGGCCAATTACAAATTACGAAACGTAGTTCATAAATTTGAGGCCTGAAGTAATAAAGAATTCCACACGTAATAAAGAATTCCACAACGGAGTTTGGGTCTCCCTGCTCTGCGCCGTCCTTCAGGTTCGCCTTCAAACACCTTTTTCGCTGGAGCATTTACATCCATCCTGGCAACATGTCCCAGCCATCGAAGTCGTTGAATTCTGACTCTTTTAGATACGTCGATGTCGTGGTAAAGCTCATACAGCTCATGGTTCATCCGATGGCGAAACTGGCCTTCGACACAAATAGGTCCATATATTTTTCGGAGTACTTTTCTCTCGAATACTCCCAGGTTTTGTATGTCCGTTGTAGTAAGCACCCATGATTCGGCAGCATACAACAGAACAGGTAAGATAAGCACCATGGTTCATCCGATGGCGAAACTGGCCTTCGACACAAATAGGTCCATATATTTTTCGGAGTACTTTTCTCTCGAATACTCCCAGGTTTTGTATGTCCGTTGTAGTAAGCACCCATGATTCGGCAGCATACAACAGAACAGGTAAGATAAGCACCAGGTATAGCTGTTTCTTAGTATTCCGAGAGAAGGTGGTGTTACTAAAGTGCTGCCGAAGTCCGTAGAAACATCTATTGGCTAGCACTATTCTCCGTTTAATTTCTTGGCTGACATTATTTTTCTTGTTGACGGAAGATCCGAGGTAGGTAAATTCGTCGACTACCTCAAAACAATAATTGTCAACGTTCACGGTGCGTCCCCATAGAGAGGACTCTTTGTTCGTCGAAATCATTATTTTTGTTTTGTTCTCGTTGACCGCTAAACCCATTTTTTCTGACTCATTTTCTAGTGATGAGAAAACTGCAGTAACATCCCGCAGATTTTGGCCAATGATGTCTATATCATCGGCATAGGCTAGTGGCATGTGGCTCTTGTGGAATATGGTGCCAGACATGTTGACACCAGCCTTTCTCATCACCTTCTCCATAACTATATTAAATAGAGTACAGGACAGGCTATCGCCCTGCCTGAGACCTCTTTCCGTGTTGAATAGTTCAGACTGATCCTTACCAATCTTAACCGAGGATTTGGTGTTGTCTAAGGTACATTTGCAAAGTCGAATCAGCTTTGCAGGAATACCAAACTCAGACATGGCCTCATAAAGCCTATTCCTTATCGGAGAGTCGAAAGCAGCTTTGTAGTCGACAAAGAGGTGGTAGGTGTTCTCCATGAGCTGATGCATGCTCCTAATCAGCTCCTCCCAGCCAGCCTTAAACAATTCAGCAGGGAGACCATCGGCTCCAGCAGCTTTGTTGTTTTTAAGGCGGGAGATGGCCATACGTATCTCGCTCTGGCTCGGAGGTGGACAGTTAATACCATCGTCATGGATTGGAGCGGGGTCTTCTGGAGTGGTGTCAGTATCCAGTGATCTCTCCATATCTTCAGAACGTTGTCCGGGTCTGTCACTAGCTGACCATCGCTGACCTTGCAGGAGGGCAACCCTGTTCCACGCATTCTCGCTTTCACTCTCTTGTAGAATTTTCGGGCTCCCCCTCTACTTCGGAGCAACTCAGTGCACTCATCCTGCCTCTTCTTCAGCTCCTTCTTTTTTCTTCTAAAAAGACGAGTTGCCTGTCGTCTCTTCTCCCTGTGCCGTTCACGAACTGCTCGCGTTGCCATTGGCTGCAGTTTCGCCCTGTATGCAGCAACCGTCTCTCTCGTGGCAGTGCGACATTCATCATCGTACCAGGCATCTCCTTGAGACGGCTTTGAGTACCCAAGTACGCTTCTCGCAGCCCGTTCTAAGGAGTCGGCTATATTTTGCCACTGCGAGGTTATATTGTCAGGGGTTGGAGCATTCCGCAGCAGTTGAGTTACGTGGTTGGAGTAGGCGTTTGCTACCTCTGTGGTCCGCAGTTTACCGATGTCCAGCTTTCGTTGTGCCTGGTTACGTACGTTTTTCGCCATGCTTAGCCTTGTGCGTACCTTAACTGCGGTAAGGAAGTGATCGGAGTCAATGTTCGCACCCCTAATCACTCGTACGTCCAGAACACTCTATGCGTGCCTTCCATCGACTACCACATGATCAATCTGATTTCTCGTCAATTTATCTGGAGATAACCATGTTGCCTTGTGAATATTTTTATGGTCAAATCTAGTGCTGCTAACTACCAATCAGTCTGATGCCATTGTTCGACGTTTCGGTGTGCAGACTGAATTTTCCGATGGTAGGCTCAAATGCGGTTTTCCTGCCTATTTTAGCATTAAAATCGTCTAGTACAATTTTAATGTCATGGCTCGGGCTACGGTCATATACATTTTCTAGGCTCTCGTAGAACTCGTCTTTGTCCTCATCGCTTTTCTCTTCTGTCGGAGCATGGGCACATATAAGTGTTATGTGGAAAAACTTAGGTGACAGTTCTACCTAAAAAGTAGATTTGAATAGAAATGTTACTATCTTCTCCATAACCTGATAGAAAATTTTTAAAATATTAATTTATTTATATATTTATCTTGTCATATCGGCTGCAAAGTTCTTACACAAAGCTCTAATTATGTTTTGATATTTCGCCAACGTATTTTTTTTTATTTATTTTAACATCACACTTTAGGGTACAAACTATTTGACACTTCCTCCTGCACATGTCATTGTCTTAGGCACTCGCTCAAACAGTACGTTACCCGTAACTCTGTACATTTAGCACCAAACATGGATACATATGATGGATTCCAACACAACATACACACATACACCCATCTACGTGTCGAA
This sequence comes from Muscina levida, assembly GCA_964034835.1. Taxonomy (NCBI): domain Eukaryota; kingdom Metazoa; phylum Arthropoda; class Insecta; order Diptera; family Muscidae; genus Muscina; species Muscina levida. Next base: position 44,615,472 of record OZ035880.1, on the reverse strand, counting down.
TGAAGACAATAATACTCCCCAAGACCCACCGAACAACTGAGAGTAAACAAGTGCGACAGGAGAATGAAAGGGACCTCCACGTAAAACGACCTTCACCTAGAATTTTGCAGTGAAATACATATGTCGTTATTGTTCTTTTTTTGTTGTTGTATTTTTTTGGCAATATGTTTTACATAATATGCAATTTTATTATGGCGGTGATAATCTTGTTGCCAAAAAGTACATACAGAGGCACAACAACTGTGAGTAAATACAAAAAGCAACAAAAAAAAAAAGAAACCGGTAACCAAAAATAAAAACAGGCATTGCGAAAAAATATGATTGTAGCCACTTAAATACAGGACATACAATATTTAAAACTGCAACGCATCGAAATCATCATCATCATTGCCGCCGTCGTTGTCGTCGACATCGTATTGTGTGTAAAGAGGCTCGATTTAAAATGCACTCAGTACCTCTGAATGCGAAACAAAACAACACCACCAACAGCCATAATATATACGCACTGGCCGACAATCGCACAAACATGCGTCTGGATTCTGGTCACTGAAATCTGCTACCGGCAGTCAGACAAGCAACCAAAAAAAAAGACGAGATAAAAAACAACAGTTTCACGAAAAAATGGAAAAAACGAAACCCTCTATCAAAAAAAAAAAAAAACTGAAAAAAACAACAGAGGAATACATTAATAAGCCCATGTGCGAATGAGCGTGTGTGCGTGCGTTGTTATTGTGCAGGATACTCTACCGACTGTTATGATAGTTTACACCGGTGCATAAGTGTGTGCGTGTGTGTAAACATTAACACACACATATGTGTTGGTATACATATACATTATACGCATATTGTTGTTTTTCATTCATATGCGTACAATTTTACACATTTTCATTCATTCATTCATCGATTGCAGTGGCACGTTGCCTCATTCTGGGAAAAAAAGACGAAACGCGCACAAAAAAAACACAGTACGCTGATGTTTCAAATAAAAAAAAATGAAAAAAAACTTGCCCCCTTTAATTTCGCCCAAAATACAAAAAAAGAGGACAAAAACTGGATAATTACAACAACAATAACAAAAAGTTAATCGCATCGAATTGACTTAATTCATATTTAACTGCAGCTCGTTATTGCCGAGCGCTGCATGTCGTTGGAGGATGGCAGACAGGGAAGCTTGCAACCAGCCAGCAGCCGGTCAGGTCGGCAGCACGTTGTGGTTTCCGTTGTTTATTTGTTGGATATTTTTTATTTTATTAATTTTTTGTTGTACATTTTTCGGCAATAAGTTCACATGCACTCTCGCACGCACATGCACACACACACATACTCATGACCTCACACGCTTACACAAACGTTGTATACTTGCATCTGCCCAAAAATGTATGCAACAGTTGTTTGTCCAATCGTTTTGGTGGCTGTTTTTTAACGTTTACTTGTTTTAGTTTTTGCTTCGTTTTTACTCACCGAGATTTTATTTTTCGCGTATCAATGTGTCATTTTCATCATTGACTGCATCGGCCAAGCAGAGCCACCATGACCATGGACATGGTCATTTGCATTGCCATTCCACCGTTGGGTCGCAAGGGCTATGTCGTCGTTATTGTCATCATTAAACAAATTAATAAATCATTACAGTTGATTAACTCTGAAGTCTGTATATAGGCATTTGTGTCCGTTTTTATATGGGTGGTAGTAAAATATTTGTTAAAAATATAGAATTTACTGTTTATTGGTTACTACATTTCCAACATTTGAACACAAATTACACTTAAAAAAACTTAAAACTAAATTTCCCTTTGCACCCCATGAATGAGGTATGGGATAGCTTCTCGCGTTGTTGGGAATTAACACGCTTTCTATTTTTAGATTCACAACTAACGACACCTACTTGTTTATCGACGAATGCGAACGTCACTGTTTGAGAAGCTCTTACTAGACACGACGATTGAATCGACGCTTAATACAGCGGAGTTGCTGGCAACAACATTCGAGGGAGCCGACAATAAAAGAAAATTGTATTTATTTTTTTCTTTTTTAAGATGACTGGAGCCAGGTTTGAACCTGCGATCTCCCGCATGGTAGTCGAGTGTTCTAACCACTATGCCACGGCCGGTCCCAATTTCCCCAAAATTACACTGTGGATCATTATCGGCGACATTGTCTGGGGGAGGGTGATGTTTGTATACCTTCACCCTGAATGGAATTCCTCAACCCCTCCCCCATGTTTAGTGGTTGCAATGTGTTATTTAACCATAAAATCAATACTATTGGAAAGATGTGCGTATGATTAATATAAAATTCGCATATAATGTATATCTTAATATATATAAATTACGTGTCACGTTGTTTGTCCGCGATGGACTCCTAAACTACTTAACCGATTTGAATCAAATTTGCACACCGTGTTCGGTTTGATCCAACTTGAAAGATAGGATAGCTTACATCTTAAAGGGGCGGCGCCACGCCCCTTTTTTCAAATATCGCTCAGACGGCTTTTCTAATAGACCGATTGATACAAAAATTTTAACATGAGGTACTGTTGACCTGTAGATAGTTCCTGACTACATTTGGTTGTAATTGGATAAAGGGGCGTGGCACCGCCCATACAACTTGAAAATTAAAAAGGCTATATTTCATGAACTATCAGAGGTATGAAGGTGAGATTTGGTATATATGTTGTTGGAGCAGTATTAATTACAGCCAGGATGGAAGTGGGCGGTGTCACGCCCCCTTTTCAAAAATCGCTCAGACGGCTTTTCTAATAGATCGATTGATACAAAAATTTTACCATGAGGTACTGTTGACCTGTAGATAGTTCCTGACTACATTTGGTTGTAATTGGATAAAGGGGCGTGGCACCGCCCATACAACTTGAAAATTAAAAAGGCTATATTTCATGAACTATCAGAGGTATGAAGGTGAGATTTGGTATATATGTTGTTGGAGCAGTATTAATTACAGCCAGGATGGAAGTGGGCGGTGCCACGCCCCCTTTTCAAAAATCGCTCTAACGGCTTTAATAATAGGTCGATTAATACAAAAATTTTACCATGACGCACTGTTGACCTGTAGATAGTTCCTGACTTCATTTGGTTGTAATTGGATAAAGGGGCGTGGCACCGCCCATACAACTTGAAAATTAAAAAGGTTATATTTCATGAACTATCAGAGGCATGAAGATGAGATTTGTTATATATGTTGATGGAGCAGTATAAATTACATCCAGGGAGGAAGTGGGCGGTGCCATGCCCTCTTTTCAAAAATCGCTCTAACGGCTTTTCTAATAGATCGATTGATACAAAAATCTTACCAAGTGGTACTGTTGACCTGTTGATAGTCCCAGGCTATATTTGGTTGTGCTTGAATAAAGGGGCGTGGCACCGCCCATTCAACTTGAAAATTAAAAGGGCTTGCAGTATGAATTACAGTAAGGGTGGAAATGGGCTCTTCCACACCCTTTTTAAAACAAACGGTTACAACTGTCAAAATTCCACAGTATATTGCTGTTCAACTAGAGATATGAACAGTAAGATGGGCCAATTTTTTATTCGCACAAATCGTAACCAAAATCGGAATCTACGATGATTTTTAAGAAAATTTCACCAATAAATTTTGTGTCTAAAATCAATTCCTAGCTCGCGTTGGGAAGCATGAAGATTTCAGATAGAGATTTTTTTTGTTTTTAAATGAGCACAAACCGAAAACTTCAGATATATATTTTTACAGACCTTCTGCGTAAAACTGACTTCCCAACGAACTAAATGAGGTATTACAGAAGGAAATCTATGTATTGGTTAAAAAGTTATGGCCTCTGAGAGTTGGCATACAGAAATTAAGTTTTTAAAAATCATTTTTCAGAATATTTGCTCATTGCTAAACAAAAAATCTCTACCTGAAATCTTCATGCTTCTCAGCGCGAACTAGGAATTGATTTTAGATATATAGTTTCTTAGTGAAATTTTCTAAGAATTCTTCGTACATTCCAATACTGATATACGGTTAACAGGTTGTTTTTTTTTTGACGCGAACTAATTAATTCGCCCTAATGATCAGGCTATTTCGAATAAAATAAGTTAAAAGTGCCGAGGCGCTGCCCACGCACTTCAATAGTTAACTTTTTACCTGTATCAAATAATGGTCCGTACACCTGGCAGTTGAGGATGCGCAGACTAAAATAGTGATTTTTTTTAATTTACTTTACAGGTATGTATTCTTCAATTACTTCTCAGGAGAGCGAATCGGTAATAAATCATATAGATAGAAAAATTAAGCAATATTCATTGTAGTTATACTACAATGGTTAAATTTTTATAGTATATCAGATGTAACATTAGCAAACAATTGAAAATAACCTATGCATGGGGTATTTTCTTGACATATAGAACTTCTGATAGGTATAAGTGTAAATCTAGCTGTCATACTAATGAAGTGTAATAGACTTTCTTTTAGTATACTTTGCAAAATCACCATGTAAAAACTAAACAAGAACAAAGTTTACAAATCATGCAAATTTATTTTCAAAATGCACGTTCTGTTTGCCAAACTTATGGAGCCCTTTATGAAGTTGAGGGTGCATGTAATGATGCATCTGAGCAGCTAATAGAAGCCATCGACGCTGTAGACGTTAGTATGACAGGGGACTCGAATTTATCGAACCGACTTCATTCTCTGGAACTCGGTCTCTGCAAATGCTGAGGAAAGACCTTGGCCTACATTCATATAAAATCCAACTGGTAGAAGAAGTAGAGCCAATGGACGATCAATTGATTTTTTTATTTATCATGTCATTGAACATTATTTGAAGGAGAAATGGTTCTAACACGACGCTGTAACATGCCATACAGCGCGTGAGACCATCACTTTGCTAAGCCAAATGTTGGTGACCGAATTATCTCAAAAAATGGTAATACGAGTTCAATACAAAAACAGTATTACGGATTATTCTTGATCCGTGTGAGAAGAAGACATGACAAAAGAAGTTTTTATGGCTAAAGGCATGAAGCGTCAAATGGAATTTTCATTTGCGGTCAGTAGGAGAAGGCATAACAAAAATGTTTTTTTATGACCAAAGAGATAGTTAGTATACAGATGGTTCACGCTACTACGGATCAAGATAAATAATTTTGATCTTTAGAGATATGTATGTTTCCGATTTGTGAAAGAAGTGGTTTTTCGCCCTACATACTGAAAAAACTTAATCTACATTTTTATTAGCATTAACAACAATAAAACTTAAGTAGTAAACTTTAATGTTAAGGAGTTACTTTAAATAAGTTACATAAGTAAATAAACTCAACATATTTTTGTCGAGCTTTAGTGCCGTTTTCAAAGTACTTTGTAGACCTAAGTGTGAAATATATTACAAGTTAAAATGCAATAGCGAAGCATTGCCGGGCCCACTAGTTACATTATACGTTGTACTGACAAATTAAGCGGGTACCATAGGCTAACTCTTAACCCAGGAGTCTGCGCTGTAGAGCAAGACAGGTTGGATCATTGTCACGTAATCTTTGTTCGTCGGGAAAAGGCTGTGTCATGAAATCGCTTACCTGATTTCCAAGCTGATATTGTTATATTTGTTTACAGCGGAGCCAAGGTAGGCAATATCAACTACTACTTTAAAGTCATAGTTGTCAAGGCTTTCGCAGCGTCATATATGAGTAGACTCTTTGTTCGTTGAAACAAATCATTTATCACCAGACTCACTTCTGCCGACTTATTATCAATGCTTAAAAAGGCCGCAGTAACATCCCACAGTCCCCGGTCAGTGATATTTCTACCATCGGCATATGCCAGCAGCTTGTGGCTTATTAAAAATGTTACCAGTCGTGTTTACTGCATCATTCCGCATAATCATCTTTATTACGATACTAAGAAGATCGCATAACGGAAAGTCGTCACTGTGTTTTAGATTTAGTATCGTCTTGTCGACCTGATCAGATGATGGGCTCCACTCCAAACTACAACCGACTACACTGCCACCGTTCAGGTTCGAGATGTAATGCAATTATACAGTGAGATATTCAGATTTTACATATAACTTATGCAGAAATACTATACTTACTGGCAAGTACAAGCTTGAGGCTTGTACTTCGTCCGATTTGGCTTTCGCAGTTTTCATTCGCAACATTTTTAATATATTAAGCGATAAATCGCCTTTTTTATGACAGTTACTTACTCCCATCCTCACGCCATGTTATGAGCACCACCATGAGCTAGAAACCGAAGTTCCCCCTCCCAGCTGGCCGGCCAGTCATTCGTCTCTAGTACACCACAGTATTCTGCCACAACAACAACACCCTTCACCAATATCTGCTAGGAGCATAACTCCTCATCCAGCTGGATTCTTTCGCAACCTTAGGTTAGATGCCCTAGCACCACATCTGGCTATCATCATCAAAGTTACCATTTGGTTTCACCCGGGGACAATAACACAAATATAAATTGAGTGGGTTACGGTCGACGATAGCAAGCATCAAAGAGATATGCACAATCATGGTCTCTCATATTATAAGTCTCTCATATTCTTAAGGAAAAAGCCAAGTGACAACGTAATTATGTTCCTGCAATATTAGTTACACCCTTGTTTTATGTTCGGAGCAATCTAATCTCCTTATAAGCGTTGAGAATGCAGTGCCACATCAACCAAAATTATACATTGATGCACAATGAGAAATACAAGTATCGTTTAGTGTCAAGGGGTTCCCAGCTTCATAATTTAAATATCAAACATTCAGTTTACCAGCGTAAATTTTGGTTTAACCAGAACCAACGCGTGCTTCCACAAAAGTACATCCTTACCCCATTCGACCAGAAAGGGTAGGTGGCAAACTACCTTGACCGGTTGTAGTACCATCATAAGACTCTTTGGTGGGAGATCGTAAAGGAATACACCCTTCCTACAGATATTTTTCGTTATAGAGTCGGAAACAGGTCCACCGATGGATCTCTCGTTCTCTCTCGCTTAGGAGGTGACCACCCTTCGGGACGCATGACAGACTTCCTTGTCTAAAGCCTTGATTGGTAGAAAATGCCTCTGTCAGATGTTTACTTCGTATTGGTAATTGTTATCCCACTAAGTCGTATAAGCTTCGCAGCGGTACCTAACTCAGCCATAGCATCTAATAGTTTCTGTCGTACCGGACTGTCGAATGCAACTTTGCCATCGATAAACAGATAGTAAGTGACGATCCACGTTTCTTGGGTCTTTACCAGGATTTGTCGTATTGTACAGTTCTGGTCGGTCGTGGATTTACTGGGTCTATAGCCACAATGATAAGGTCCAATCAGGATCGTCGCTATGATGGGCTTTAATCTTTCACATAACACACTCACGGGACCATGTATGCGATGGACAAAAAACTGATCTCGCGGTGGTTGGTGCACACACTTGGATGACCTTGCTAAAGCACAGGACATAGAACACTTATTAACGTTCGCTTGCCTTTTATACGATTAACAGCTGACTTGCTATACATATTTCTGCTGTTTAGCACATAAAACGCAAGCGAATGTTAACGTTCGACATTGTGGGTCAGACAGTTAGATTCCAATCATTGGGCATGTCTTCCTTTAGCCCAATTGTGTTTTTCATCTTGTGCATGTACGTTGCCAGTTTATCACCGCCTGCCTTTAATAACTCTGCCGGCAGTCCATCGTCACTTACTTAACTTAATTTCCCTTTGCACCCCATGAATGAGGTATGGGATAGCTTCTCGCGTTGTTGTGAATTAACACGCTTTCCATTTTTAGATTAACAACTAACGGCACCTACTTATTTATCGACGAATGCGAACGTCACTGTTTGAGAAGCTCTTACTAGACACGACGATTGAATCGACGCTTAATACTGCGAAGTTGCTGTCAAACAACATTCGAGGGGAGCCGACAATGAAAGAAAATTTTATTTATTTTTTTCTTTTAAGATGACTGGAGCCAGGTTTGAACCTGCGATCTCCCGCATGGTAGTCGCGTGTTCTAACCACTATGCCACGGCCGGTCCCAGTCCATCGTCACAGCTTTACTATTATTAAGCCGGGGAATTTCCGTGATGATCGTTTTGTCTCGGTCGTAACCCATCTACATAGTACGTCGTTCTTCATTGGCCTGATTTCGTCACATACGCTGCCTTTGGAAACGAGCAGAGTACAAAAATAGTTCCTTTATATTGTGTCTTTGACCAGCTTTTGAGCTTTGTCCTTACACGTAAGGATCCCTGTTTCAAAACTTTGCTTTTAACCTTTTGGAAGGACTTTCGGACTTTTCCTCTTTCCCTGTAGTTTTCGAGATTCTGGCTCTCTCTTTTTTTCCACGATTTTTCCGCCTGAACAGGCGCTTTATCTCCCTCCACTTCTCATTATAACGCTCCGTCACCGCAAGCGTTTGCAGTGGCTGCAGTTTTGCCTTGTATGCTGTATACATTTCCTCCGACATTTCGCGACATTCATCAACGTACCTGGGCCAGCCTGAGCGTGGTGTTTCATAACCCAGTACAGTCTTAGCGGCAGTGGCCATAGAATTCGCAATATGCTGCCACTGTGTGTCGGGGAGATCAGAACTTGGGGGCTTTTGTTAAGGTAATTTAGAGAGTTGGTTATAGTAGGCATTGGCTATCTCGGTGGTATGCAGCTCTGTGATGTCTAACTTCCTTTGCATTTCGTTACGAGTGTTTTTGGCACTACTTAATCGCGTGCATACATTGGCTGCAACTAGGTACATAATGTTTGAGACATGCCTTCCATCAATTTGATCGGGATATATCCAAGTTGCCTTGTGGATATCTTTATGCGGGAATCTGGTTCTACTTACAACCATGTGTCTTGCCGATGCGAAACTAACCAGTCTGAGTCCGTTATCGCAGGTGTTGTTGTGTAGATTGAATTTTCCGGCTGCTGGTCCTATTTTAGTATTAATATCTCCCAGAGCAAATTTTAAAGTCATGTGCAGGGCGGCGATCATATATCTTCTCCAGGAGCTCATAGAATACATCTTGTATGCCATCGTCGGGGCGTGTACACAAATCGGCGAAATGTAAAAATATTTCGCCCGGATGCGAAATAGTCGTTTTTATTTTCTTCGTGTTTTCTAAATAATTGTTTTGTTTAAGGAGAGTGTAGTAGTTTCTTGGGGCTGCCAAAGCCTCTAAAAGAGCCTCTATGTTGACAGTATCAGTATCTTCTGTTACCTGCTTTCTAATACGCATCGGTGGTTGGATGCCATTTAGGTCACTGAATATTGCACGTTCTCACATTAGCTACCACTGAACGGATTTTCAGTGGCATTGCTCGGGGAATACGTGATATTTCGGAAGTTCTGAGCTGCTTGGGAACCTCCAAAGAGAGCTTCTGGTTATTCCCAAAATAAATAACAATCAGAAAGGCTCAAATTAGAAAATTCCCCATCCCTCAGGTTGCTATATCGTAGTATCTGATAAAAACTTTTCAAAAAGCTAACGTTTAAATTCCCCATTTAGGTTTCTCAACATCCGAATGTCTAAAAAAAACTTTCTCAGTAAGCTGACGTTTAGTACCAACATATTTTGTAGATTTTTTTACTCGATCCAAAGGGGTAACTCAATATTATCCTGCCTTGCTTTCATATACGAGTACCTGCTGCACTCCACATCTCCATATATATAAAAATTCGTAGTCTCTATTTCCATTCCAATAATATTGCTCTAAATTCTCATGCCATATCCATTTCTAAAAAAAATTTTATCCTATCACTGCCGGCGCATTTTTCTGGCAAACATTTGCAAATTATTTGCACAATTATGCAAATATCTGTATCTGAAAAAAATGCTTAAGTCAAATTTATGGCTGACTTAACAAAATTACGTTGCAAATAGAAAAACAAAAAAGCCCCCAACACACACACACACATACACCCAACAGAATACAATAAAGAAGGCAAAATACCAATTTTATACAGGGGGGGAAGGAATACAACTTTTTTCCCCCAGAAAAAATATATAAAGAAAACCAAAACTTTTTACTGCCAGCCCCAAAGCAAACGAATGCAAATTAAAAACGCCTCACTTAAGCGAAACCTCTATATGTCCAAATGTCTGGATTGTCCACTAACATCATCTATTAAATACATCTACTATATATTTCTATAGCTGTGGTAGTGTTGGTGTTGGTTGGCCATGGAGTAGTCTAAGGAGACTAGAGGAGATCCATAAACTGTTATGAGGCCAAGTTTTGATGAAGCAAAAACGGAAAAAGAAAATAAAGCAAGAAAGCATAAGAAAAATGGTAACGTAAAATAGTAACGAGAGGAGGCTTTATAGTTTAGGGAAAATTTTTACAATCACATGCTCTACGGCACATGGGTCATGATCTGCATAAAGACATACACAGTACAACATTTTTCAGCTCATTGATTTGGGACTCAATTCTTGGAACTGCACTTGAAAGTAGCCCCAAAAATAAGAAGTTCAACATCATTTGTTTTGTCAAGTTACATGCCATAATAATTTAATATCGATTTGAAGTTAGTAAGTATCGTATAGGGGAATTTGTGACGTTTTAGGCTTTTTTGTTATATAGTTATGTCTTAGCTCGAGTAACAATAGTCCGATTTTGCTGAAACAAATTAAAAAAAAATTAAGAATTACAAATCCTTTATTCTGTTTACATAACGTTTCCCTACATAAGCAACAATTTTACTTTTCCACTCATCCGTTCAGTGGTAGCAAATGTGAGAAGGCGAAGTGTTGAGTAACTTGAGCGGCATGTAACCGCCGATGCGTCCTAGGAAGTAGGTAACAGAATGTACTGAAGCTCAACACAGAGGCTATCTTAGTGGCTTTGGCAGCCCCAAGAAACTAGGATTGGGCGTGGTGGCCTACTAAGCCACTCTCCTTAAACAAAACAATTATTATGAAAACACGAATAAAAGAAAAACAAGATCCCCCCCCCCAAAAGGTTGACAGCCCCCCGCAAACGTTATACGGGCCATGATTTAAGGATATGCACCTGGAATGTCCGAAGTCTATACAGAGATGGTGCCTCTATCCAACTGAAATACAAGGCTGACATCAGCGCCATACAGGAAATGAGATGGACGAGACAGGGATGCACACGACGAAAGAACTGTGACATATTTTATAGCTGCCATGCAGAAAGAAACGAATTTGGATGTGGTTTCATAGTCGGCAAGAGACTTCGACTTCTGGTCCAGCGGTTAAATCCTGTAAGTGACCGAATAACCACTATTCGATAACCACTGATTTGTGTACACGCCGCGACGGAAGACAAAGACGATGACATTAAATATGCATTCCATGAGTTCAGGGAGATTTTAATGCTAAAATAGGAAGGAAAGATCCTCTTGGTTTAGCAGTCGGAAAATTCAGTCTACACAACAACAACAACTCCGTTAACGTACTCAGACTAGTTAGTTTCGCGTCGGCACGAAACATGGTTGTGAGTGGAACCATATTTCCGCATAAAGCTATCCACAATACAACCTGGATATTTCCCTATCAAAATATAATCAATCAGAGAAGTCACGTGTGAATTGATGGAAGGCATGCCTCAATCGTTTGGGGGAGCGTGTGATGCGCGGTGCAAATATTGATTCGGATCACCAACTAGTTGCATCCAAGTTACGCACACGTTTAAGTAGTGCTAAAATCATACATAATCAAACGCAAAGGAAGCTAGACATCACACAGCTACATACCACCGAGATAGCCAGTACCTGCTCCAACCAACTTTCTCAATTACTTCAAACAAACCCCCTAGTTCTGATGTTCCCGACACACAGTGGCAGCATATTGCAAATTCTATGACCACTGCCGCAACGACCTTGCTGGGTTATGAAAAACCACGCTCAGACAAGCCCTGGTACGATGATAAATGTCGCGAAATGTCGGAGGAAATGGATGCTGCATACAAGGCAGAACTGCAGCCAATGGCGACGAGTGCGGTGACAGAGCGTTATAATGAGTAAAGAAGGGCGATGAAACGCATGTTCATGCGAAAAAAAGCGTCTGTGGAAGAAAAGGGAGAGCCAGGATAACGAAAACTACAGGGATACAGGTGAAATCCGAAAGTTCTACCAAAAGCTAAAAAGCAAAGGTTTTGGAACAGGGCTACCCACTTGTAAGGACAGAGACAAAAATCTGGTCACTTACACTCAGAGTGTGCTGCAAATATGGATGGAACGCTTCCAATCTCTACTCGTTCCCGAAGGCAGCATTAGTGACAAAATCACACCAATCATAGACGACCGAGTAGATTGTTCACCACCGAGCCAAAATGAGTCGCAAGGCTTAAAAATAATATAGCTGCGGTAACCGATGTACTACCGGCAGAGCTTTTTAAAGCCGGTGGCGATGAGCTGGTAACATGCATGCACCAGCTCATTTACACGATTTTGTTCAAGGAATGCATGCCCGATGATTGGAATATGAATGTTCTATGTTCTGTGCTTAATAAAGGCAATCCATGTGTAGGTATCAGTCTTTTACCCATCGCATACAATGTCATGTCTAGTGTGTTATGTAAAAGACTAAAGCCCATTCTGGTGAACCTGATTGGAACTTATCAGTGCTGCTTTAGATATGGTAAATCCACGACCGACCATAAATTCACACTACGATAAATCCTGGAGAAGACCCAAGAAATGCAGATTGACACATCGATTACATAGCAGCATTCAACAGTCCGATACGACACAAATTGTTAGATGCTATGGCTAAGTTTGGTATCCCCACGAAGCTAATACGAATTCGTGGGATGACACTGACAGACACGAAGTCTTCAATGAAACTTGGCAAGAATCTGTCAGAGCCATTTTCTACCAAGCGAGGCTTTAGACAAGGCAATAGTCTGTCCTGCGATCTCTTTAACATCGTAATGGAGATGAGTATGCGGAAGGCTCCAGTAAACAGGCATAGTACCATTTTCAATAAATTTCACACGTTTGCTCGCGCTTGCCTATGATATAAATATCATTGGCTATGGATTGCGATATGTCGAAAAGTCTTCGACAATAAACTCGATGGGCGGCGCAAAAGGTGGCGACCAAAACTCCGATGGATGAACCAGGTGAAAGAGCTGTTAACTAAGCTTGGTGTGACGAACTATCTATGGAGCGCAAAAGACCGAAGCACTTGGAATACTTTTCTACGTGCGGCTACTGAAAATTTCTGTATATAAATTTCTGTTGTTGCTCCTATTAACAAAATATGATAATCATACGCCACAATTTAACAATATAACAAAGGAGCCTAAAACGTGACAAATTCCCCTATACTTAATAACTTCAAATAGATATTAAATTATTATGGCATGTAACTTGACAAAACGAATGATGCAGAAATTCTTCTATTCGGGGTTACTTCCACGTGCAGTTCTCAGAATTGAGTCCCACAATCATGTGTTGTATGACATGTTGTGCGAGTAAATAAAACTACCGCAGCTTGAAAAGTCTACGGCAATAAACTTGAAAACTGGCGATCCAGGAATTGTTAACAAAACATGTATTAACAAATTATCTACGGACCGCAAAAGGACGAAACGCTTGGAATTCTTTGAAAGAAGTTGATACCACATTAACAACATTTAATTTTTACAATCAACAGGAAAAGTTTAACTTTGAATAAATGAAATACAGTAATTACTTTTATTTTACAGTTTAGACAACATTGTATTAAACTTATCGTTAAGTATTAATTTTTACCCAATTTTTCCTCATCTTTTTTTTCACAAACAAATCTGTTTTAAATAAATAAAACAGAAGCTTCTTAAGCCGATTTGCTTTAACAGTTTCGATATGTCTTTTTGCTATTATTGTACTTAATCGCCGGCAGGTTCAATTTCACAAATATCCCCCATACCGCTATAAGAAATATATGAACCTTATAATCGTCTGTCTACCCACAACACCTTGGCTGCAATACACTTCACATGCATACATAAGCCTTTATATGTACTACTAGTGGGTCCGGCAATGCTTCGCTATTGCATATAACTTGTAATATATTTCACATTTAGCTCTACAAAGTACTTTAAAACGGTACTTAAGCTCGACAATAATATGTTGAGTTTATTTACTTATTCAACTAATTTTAAGTAACTCCTTAAAATGGAAGTTAACCAATTAAGTTTTATTGTTGTAAATGCTAATAAAAAGTTCATCAGCCAAGTCATATCTATAGTTTCGACATGTAGATTAAGTTTTGTCTGTATGTAGGGAGAAAAAACACTTCTTTCACAAATCGGAAACAGAAATTTCTCTATAGATCAAAATTCAATTTTTATATTTATCTGTAGTAGCGGGAACCGTCTGTATACTAACTATGTCTTTGGGCGTAAAAATCGCTTTTGTTATGCATTCTCCTCCTATTGACCGCAAATGAAAATTTCGTTTGAAGCTCCATGCCTGTAGCCATAAAAACCTCCTTAGCCATGTCTTCTTCTCATACGAACCAAGAATATAGCCGAATACTTTCTATATATTGAACTCGTATTACCATTTTTTGAGATAATTCAGTCACCAACGTTTGGCTTAACAAAGTGATGATCTCACGCGCTGCATGGCATATTACGCCGTCGTGTTGGAACCATTTCTCCTTCAAATAATTTGCAATGATATGATAAATAAAAAAAATCAATTGATCATCCAAAATTATGTTATAAATCAGTCTACTAATAAAAGCCGTCAGAGAGATTTTTGAAAAAGGGGCGTGACACCACCCACTTCCAACCTGGCTGTAATTAATACTGCTCCAACAACATATATACCAAATCTCATCTTCATTCCTCTGATAGTTCATGAGATATAGCCCATTTTATATTCAAGTTGTATGGGCGGTGCCACGCCCCTTTATCCAATCACAACCAAATATAGTCAGGGACTATCTACAGGTCAACAGTACCACTTGGAAAATTTTCGTATCAATCTGTCTATTGGAAAAGCCTGCAAAGCGATTTTTTAAAAGGGGGCGTGGCACCGCCCACTTCCACCCTGGTTGAAATTAATACGGCTCCAACAACATATATACCAAATCTTATCTTTATACCTCTGATAGTTCATGAGATATAGCCCTTTTGATTTTCAAGTTGTATGGGCGGTGCCACGCCCCTTTATCCACACAGCATATTATAGCCAGGGACTATCAACTGGTCAACAGTACCACTTGGTAAAATTTTCGTATCAGTCGGTCTATTAGAAAAGCCGTTAGAGCGATTTTTGAAAAGGGGGCGTGGCACCGCCCACTTCCACCTTGGCTGAAATTAATACTGCTTCAACAACATATATACCAAATTTCATCTTCATACCTCTGATAGTTCATGAGATATAGTCCTTTTAATTTTCAAGCTGTATGGGCGGTGCCACGCCCCTTTGTCCAATTGGACCGAATTGTAAATCTAAACCATCCGGGGCGCCACCCAAACGCATACAAAAAAATTTATGCAAATCGGTCCAGCCGTTTAGGAGGAGTTCAGTCACAACACACGTACGTTAGAATTTTATATATAATTATTTACTTATATCCATACATATATATAAGTGTTTCGTCTCATGTTAACAATGAAGCAGAAGCAGGTTTCCCAGACGGCTATCGAGGGAATCATTATTGAATTGAAAAATATTTTATAAGTACTTCGATATCTAGCTGCCGGTAGAAAAACGGCTGAGTAAGAAAACAATTGAAAAGACAATGTGTAAAAGAGCTACATAAAACGGAAGTAAAATCATATATAAATGTCTGTAAAGCAACACAAAACATTACATACAAAAGCTAACACATTTACACAGTGCAATGAGTGTATAAGACAGACAAACTACAGAAGAAAAAAAACAGAGTGCCAAAAACACTTTCTACCACCAATACTCCGGCCAACGAAATATCCTTACAATCTTGCAAACCAAATAATATTTTTCATGTTTTTCTTTTTTTAACGAAAAAAAATGTTAAAAAGTCAGCAACCATTGAGACGACACTAAGGATAATAGCTGGGCATAACTAAAAAAATATATGTAAAGTTTGTCCCAAAGCGTACTAACCCTCTTTTTTTTTTGCTGTCAACTGCAAATGGGAATTCTGTCTCTAATATCTAGAACTAAATGACGCCACAGCTGCCTGCTTACACAGATAATACAGAGACACTCTCATACCACTTGCAGGACATTTATTCTCTTAACTATTACTGGATCCTTGCTTATCTGCCACAGTGTGGCGGCAAGTAAGTTGCCAACTTGTGTTTGTGTCGTCGTTTACATATAAGTCTGAGGCCGAGGCTCTGTATATGTAGTCATGTGTCTGTCATATGAAGGCCTCTATATTTAAGAACCGTAGTTGTTGTTTTTGCCATTGTCCCCTTTGGATCTGCCTGTGTTATGCTCAAGTGGTCTTTGGCTATTCGTTTTTGTGGCACGAGTATGATTTCATACAATATGACTGTCAGCATTTAAAATTTGCTGCTTATGGCTCAAAGTTCATAACCATTAAGGTTTATCGTAACCATTCGATTACATCCTTATGGTCTAAGCGTCAATGGCGAAAAAAATGTATACATGAAATCATAGCGGAAGTTTTTATCTTTGGTTGGTTTCTTTAATGTGTCGTGTCCTCTTTGAATACGAGTTAAAAGAAAATTGTATTAGCGAATGTGGTTGAAACCATTGGGGGTCGACGGAAGGTTTTTATATGTTACTATATACCCCGACAAACCTGGTTCGGCATCCAAAGCTATCGATACACATATACTTGTAATATAAAACAAATACATAACATGGGATATGAATTGTTCACAAAAACACATTTACTTTCTATTTGTTCTATTGTTCAGAGTATTACATCAATGTAAACTTGGCAGTAAGCTAAGTAGAAGCCATTAGTATGAGATGTACCAAATAAAGACACAAATGAAATATATTCCAGATAAAAGTGGTCCACGAACGTAAGAATGTAAGCCATATTTTATATCTGTAGCTCAAGTATTATAGATTTTTAAAAATTGATACTAAGTCGATTGTATGGAAGGCTGCCGTCGCCATTACAATTGATGAGACATATACACTTAGTTCATATTAACCAGTTTTACAACTTTTTTCACTATGTAGATTGTAAAGAAGGCAAATATCTCCATAGCATCAGACCGAAGGCCGATTCAATAGACCGAAGTCTGATTCAACAAACCGAAGTCCGATTCAACAGACCGAAGTCCGATACAACAGACCGAAGTCCGATTCAATAGACCAAAGTCCGATTTAACTGACAGAAGTCCGATTCAACAGACCGAAGTCCGATTTAACAGACAGAAATACGATTCAACAGACCGAAGTCCGATTCAACATACCAAAGTTCGATTTATCAGACCGAAGTCCGATTTAATAGAAAGAAGTTCGATTCAACAGACCGAAGTCCGATTCAACAGACCAAAGTCCGATCTCACGCGTTGCTATTGGCTGCTGCTTTTCCTTGAATGCAGCATCCTTTTCCTCAAGGCTTGTATGGACGTAGTTTTTCACAACCCAGTAAGGTCGTTGCGGTAGTCGTGATTGAATTTGCAATATGCTACCCCTGTGTGTCAGACACCACAGAATTAGAGACTATTGGTTGAAGTTATTGAGAGAGTTGGTTTGAGTAGGCAAAGGCTATCTCGATGATATGCAGTTTTATGATGTCTATCTTCCTTTGCGTTTGGTTACAGGAGTCTTTAGCCCTACATAATCGCTAGTGAACCTTTGTTGTAACTATGTGGTACTTACTTACTTACTTAGCTGGTACTTCTATGCAATCCCAGTGGATTATATACCGCACGTAGAAAAATATTATAAGCGCCTCGATCTTCTGCGCTTCTTCTCCAGTCAGTTAGTTACACCATGTTCTGTAAGGTTCTCAGTAACCTGGTCTTTCCAACGGAGTATTGGTCGCTCTCTTCTGCGTCGTCCATCGAGTTCATTGTCGAAGACTTTTAGAGCTGGAGTATTTTCGTCCATGCGTACAACATGACCTAGCCCACGCAACCGTTGCACCTTAATGCGTCTGACCACGTCAATGTCAGTGTACAGCTCATGATTCATACGACGCCGATACTCTCCGTTAGCGATGATGGGCCCATGTATTTTACGGAGTATTTTTCTCTCGAATACCGCCAGAACCGATTCATCCGCTTGTGTCATAACCCAGGATTCTGAGCCATACATTAAAACAGGTATAACCAATATCTGGTATAGCTGGAGTTTTGTTCGTCGAGAGAGGGCTCTGTCATTGAGTCGCTTGCTTAGTCCGTAGTAGCATTTATTTGCAAGCAGAATTCTTCTCCGGATTTCTAGGCTGACATAATTTGCTTTGTTGACGGCGGAGCCTAGGTAGACAAAATTATCTACCACCTCGAAATTATAGTTGTCAACGTTCACGCAGTTTCCCAAACGAGTAGATTCTTTGTTCGTTGAAACTAATAACTTCGTTTTGTCCTCGTTCACCGTTAGGCCCGTTTTCGCTGATTCCTTCTGTATACCTGAGAAGGCTGCAGTCACATCCCGCAGTTTTCGACCGATGATGTCTACGTCATCAGCTTACGCGAGTAGCATGTGGTTTTTGTTGAATATAGAGCCACTCGTGCTTACTGCAGCTTTTCTCATTATCATCTCCATCACAATGTTGAAGAGATCGCACGATAGGCCGTCGCCTTGTTTTAGGCCTCGTCTGGTATAGAATGGCTCCGTAAGGTCCTTGCCAGTCTTCACTGAAGACTTCGTGTCAGTCAGCGTCATTCCGCAAAGACGTATCAGCTTCGCTGGAATACCAAACTCAGCCATGGCTTCGAGTAATTTCTGCCGTATCGGGCTGTCGAAGGCAGCTTTATAGTCGACAAAAAGATGGTACGTGTCGATCTGTTTCTCTTGGGTCTTTTCCAGGATTTGCCGAAGTGTGAAAATCTGGTGAGTTGTTGATTTTCCAGGTCTAAAGCCACACTGATAAGGCCCGATCAGGTAGGATAACACTGGCTTAAGTCTTTCACATAGTACACTCGCCAGGACCTTATATGCGATGGGTAAAAGGCTGATCCCGCGGTAGTTGGAGCACACACTTGGATCTCCTTTTTCAGCACAGGACATAATACGCTTAAATTCCAATCGACTGGAATGCACTCTTTAAGCCAAACCGTGCGCAGGAGCTGGTGCATGCTCGTTATCAGCTCCTCGCCACCGGACTTGAAGAGCTCTGCTGGCAGACCGTCGGCACCGCCTGCTTTGTTGTTTTTCAGCCGCGATATTGCTCTTCTTACCTCAGGTTGACTTTGTGGTGGGCAATCTAAGCCGTCGTCGACAATTGGCGTGATAACTTCACGTGCGCTGCCTTCTGGAACCAGCAGTTGCTGGAAGTGTTCTTTCCATATGTGTAGCACACTCTGCGTATCCGTGACCAGACTTCCATCATTGTCCTTACAGGGGGGGAGGCTATTACCGTATCCATTTGCTCTTACTTTCTGGTAAAATTTTCAGGCCTCACCTCTATCCCTGTATCGCTCTATATCCTCGTTCTCCAGTTCCTTCCTTTTTCGCCTAAATAGCTGTCTCGCCTGTTTTGCTCTCTCCTTATGCCGTTCCCTAACAGCACAGGTTACAATTGGCTGTAGCGTTGCCCTATGAGCAGCATCCTGTTCCTTAGACGCTATGCGACATTCTTCATCGTACCAGGATTCGTCTGAGCGCCGCTTTTTATTGTTGCGGCGGTTGTCATGATATGCGCAATATGCTAGGTAGAGGTGTTGTGTCGTAAAAGTTGGGAGAGCTGGTTGGAGTAGGCAGTAGCTATCTCTGGTTATGCAGCTTCGCGATGTCCAGCTTTCATTCTGTTTGGTTACGTGCGTTTTTCGCTCTGCTCAATCTTGTGCGCACCCTGGCTGCAATCACATAATCGCTCGTAAAATGCATCTTTAATCTCATCGTCTATTTCTTCCGTCGGGGCGTGTACACAAATCAGCGTAATGTAAAAATACTTCGCCCGGATGCGAATGGTGGTTATTCGGTAACTTACAGGGTAAAACCGCGAGACCAGGTGTCGAAGCCTCTGGGCGACTATGAAACCACATCCAAATTCGTTTCTTACTGCATGGCAGCCGTAAAAGATGTCACAGTTCTTTCGTCGTATGCATCCCTGTCCCGTCCATCTCCTTTCCTTTATGGCGGTGATGTCTGCCTTGTATTTGTCGAGGACATCCGCCAGTTGGATAGAGGCACCATCTCTGTAAAGAGTTCGGACATTCCAGGTGCATATCCTAAAATCATGGTCCTTATATCGTTTGCGGGGTCGTCAACATTTGGGGGGGGGTTCTTGTTTTTTGTTTTTTTCGTGTAATCATAATAAATTTTGTTTAAGGAGAGTGGCTTATTAGGCCACCACTCCCGATCCTAGTTTCTTGGGGCTGCACAAAGCCACTAAGAGGGTCTGTGTTGAGCTTCAGTAACTTCTGTTACCTACTTCCTAAGACGCGTCGATGGTAGCATGCCGATTAGGTAACTCAACATTTCGCCTTCTAACTTTAGCAAACTTCTAAGCGGTTGCTTTAAAGTCATTGCCCGGGGAATACTTGGTCTAAGACCGGTAGTAGTTAGCTGCTTGGACAGTGCCACAAAAGAATCGCTTCTGGTCACTCCCAAGTGAGTGACAATCAGTAACTTTCAACCTCTGGGCAAAGTTCCATTCTAACTATGTGGTAGTCCATAACTATGTGGTAATCCAAGTCTATATTTGCACAGCGTATCAGAGGTACATTCATATCGCTGGCGTTATGCCTTCCATCGATTACCGCGTGATCAATCTAGTTTCTTGTTTTGCGATCAGAAGATATTCAGGATGCCTTGTGGATATCTTTATTTGGGAAGCTGGTGTCGCACGCTACCATGTCCGAATCCGGTATCGAAGGTGATGTTGTATAGACTGAATTTTCCGACCGTTGAACCAAGAGCATCTTCACTTCCAGCATTAAGCATTAAAATCTCCAGAACTATATTAATCTCATGGCCAGAGCAGCAGTTATATGTTACCTCTAGAAGCTCATAGAATGCATCCTAAATGTCCTCATCTTTGTCTTCCATCGCGATGGTGGCTATATGGTCACTAATAGGATAAAACCGCGAGTCCAGATGTCCAAGTCTTTTGCCTACTATGAATTCATCTCCAAATTAGTGTCTTTCTGCATGGCATCTGTAAAATATGTTTCAGTTTTTTCGTCGTGTGCATTCCTGTCCCATCCATCACATTTCTAGTATGGCGGTGATGTCAGCCTAGTATTTGGCGAAGACATCCGCCAAATGTTATAGAGGCACCATCTCTGTAGAGAGTTTGGACATTTCAGGTGCAAATCCTTATCTCATGGTCCTTATAGCGTTTTCCTCTCCGCAACATTTTGCTGTTCCTGGTTTTTCAAAATTTTTGTGTTTTCCTAACAGTTTGTATTTAAGGAGAGTGGCTTATTAGACCACAGCGCCCGATACTAGTATTATGAGACCACTACGAGAGCCTTTGTGTTGAGCTTCAGTAGGTTCAGTTACCTACTCCCTAAGACGCACCGGTGGTTAACATTGCGCTTTCTCATATTTGCTACCATTAAACGGTTATTCGGGGAATGGGACTTTGCCCAGAGGTAGAAAGTTACTGATTGTCACTCACTTGGGAGTGACCAGAATCGATTCCTTTGTGGCACTGTCCAAGCAGCTAACTACTTCCGGTCTTAGACCAAGTATTCCCTTGGCAATGACTTTAAAACAACCGCTTTGAAGTTAGGTAGAGTTAGAAGGCGAAATGTTGAGTAACCTAATCCGCATGCTACCACCGATGCGTCTTAGGAACTAGGTAACAGAAGTTACTGAAACTCAACACAGGCTCTCTTAGTGGCTTTGGCAGCCCCAAGAAACTAAGATCGGGAGCGGTGGCCTAATAAGCCACTCTCCTTAAACAAAAATTTATTATGAAAACACGAAGAAAACAAAAAACAAGAACCCCCCCAAATGTTTACGACCCCCGCAAACGATATAAGGACCATGATTTAAGGATATGCACCTGGAATGTCCGAACTCTATACAGAGATGGTGCCTCTATCCAACTGGCGGATGTCCTCGACAAATACAAGGCTGACATCACCGCCTTACAGGAAATGAGATGGTCGGGACAGGGATGCACACGACGGAAGAACTGTGACATCTTTTACAGCTGCCATGCAGAAAGACACGAATTTGGATGTGGTTTCATAGTCGGCACCAGACTTCGACACCTGGTCTCGCGGTTTAACCCTGTAAATGACCGTATAGCCACCATTCGCATCCGGGCGAAATATTTTAACATTACGCTGATTTGTGTACACGCCCCGACGGAAGACAAAGACGATGACATCAAAGATGCATTCTATGAGCGCCTGGAGGATATATATGACCGCTGGCCTGCACATGACATTAAAATTGTTCTGGGAGATTTTAATGCTAAAATAGGAAGGGAAGATGTTCTTGGTTCAGCAGTCGGAAAATTCAGTCTACACAACAACACCTCCGATAACGGATTCAGACTGGTAAGTTTCGCGTCGGCAAGAAACATTGTTGTGAGTGGAACCAGATTCCCGCATAAAGATATCCACAAGGCAACCTGGATATCTCCCGATCAAAATACAAGAAATGAGATTGATCACGTGGTAATTGATGGAAGGCATGTCTCAAGCGTTATGGACGTGCGTGTGATGCGCGGTGCAAATATCGACTCGGATCACCACCTAGTTGCAGCCAAGGTACGCACACGATTAAGTAGAACTAAAAACACTCTTAATCAAACGAAAAGGAAGCTAGATATCACAAAGCTGCAGACCACTGAGATAGCCAATGCCTACTCCAACCAACTCTCTCAATTACTCCATACAAATCCCCCTAGTTCTGATGTTCCCGACATGCAGTGGCAGCATACTGCGAATTCTATTACCACTGCCGCAACAACCGTACTGGGTTATGAAAAACCACGCTCAGACAAGCCCTGATACGATGAGGAATGTCGCGAAATGTCTGAGGAAATGGATGCTGCATACAAGGCAAAACTACAGCCAATGGCGACGCTTGCGGTGACGGAGCGTTATAAAGAGAAAAGGAGGGAGATGAGACGCCTGTTCAGACGGAAAAAGCGGTTGTGGAAGAAAAGAGAGAGCCAGGATATCAAAAACTACAGGGATAGAGGTGAGGCCCGAAAGTTCTACCAAAAGGTAAAAAGTAAAGGTTTTGGAACAGGGATCCCCACCTGTAAGGACAGAGACGGAAATCTGGTCACGGACACTCAGAGTGTGCTGCAAATATGGAGGGAACACTTGCACCAGCTCATAAACACGATTTGGCTCAGGGAATGCATGCCCGATGATTGGAATCTGAGTGTCCTATGTCCCGTGCTTAAGAAAGGCGATCCTAGTGTGTGTACCAATTATCGCGGGATTAGTCTTTTACCCATCGCATACAAGGTCCTGTCTAGTGTGTTATGTGAAAGACTAAAGCCCCTCCTGGCGAACCTGATTGGACCTTATCAGTGTGGCTTTAGATCTGGTAAATCCACCACCGACCAGATATTCACGCTACGACAAATCCTGGAGAAGACCCAAGAAATGCAGATCGATACCTACCATCTGTTCATCGATTACAAAGCTGCGTTTGACAGTCCGATACGACAGAAATTGTTGGATGCTATGGCTGAGTTTGGTATCCCCGCAAAACTAATTCGACTCTGCGGGATGACACTGACTGTCACGAAGTCTTCAGTGAAAATTGGCAAAAATCTGTCAGAGCTATTTTCTACCAAGCGAGGCTTTAGACAAGGCGATAGTCTGTCCTGCGATCTCTTTAACATCGTAATGGAGATGATCATGCGGAAAGCAGCAGTAAACAGGAATGGCACCATATTTAACAAAAGCCACATGTTCTCGCGTATGCTGATGATATAGATATTATTGGACGTGGATTGCGAGATGTTACTGCGGCTTTTTCGAGCATTGAAAAGCAGTCGGCTAAAGTGGGTCTGGTGATAAACGAGGACAAAACCAAGTTATTTGTTTCAACGAAAAAAAAGTCCACTCGTCTGGGACGCTGCGTGAACGTTGACAACTATAATTTTGAAGTGGTAGATGATTTTGTCTACCTTGGCTCCGCCATAAACAAAATTAATAATGTCAGCCTCGAAATCAAAAGACGAGTATTGATCGCAAACCGCTGCTACTATGCGCTAAGCAAGCGATTTAACGACAAAGCGCTCTCTCGAAAAACAAAGATCCAGCTCTACCAGACTCTGATCCTACCTGTCTTGCTCTACAGCGCAGAATCGTGGGTAATGACACAAGCGGATCAATCTATTCTGGGAGTCTGCGAGAGAAAAATACTCCGCAAAATATTTGGACCCATCATCGTGAACGGCGAGTACCGTCGTCGAATGAATCATAAGCTGTATGAGCTATACAACGACATCGACGTGGTCAAGCGCGTTCAAATAGACCGAATGCGCTGGCTTGGACACGTTGTACGAATGGACGATAACGCTCCGGCTCGAAAAGTCTTCGGCAATAAACTCGATGGGCGCCTCAGGAGGGGGCGACCAAAACTCCGATGGATAGACCAGGTGACGGAAATGTTAAGTAAGCTTGGTATGACGAACTATCTACGGAGCGCAAAAGACCGAAGCGCTAGGAATGGTTTTCTACGTGCGGCTACTGATAGATGAATTTCTGTTGTTGCTGCCAGTAAAGAAGAAGAAACGGATATTCAGGCTATTCATCTTTTGGACGTTGTGCGTTGCTTGGGTACCTCCAAAGAGAAACTCTGGTAATTGAATACCGATCAGAAAACTCAAATAAGAAAATCCACCGATCCCAAAAACCAACTATAAAAGTAGAATTTCCTCTACTGCTTTTAATTGTATACTTATCTTACAGCCGCCAAAGGGTTAACCATCATCAGATTTAGCATTGTTTTAATATTATTTGCCTTGATAGCTTAGGGCCATTATATATTTTAATGAAATTGCACACTTTTTACATTTTTGCTCTATCCTTTATTTCATTTGATGGCATGACCTGAAATAGAAGCAAAAAAAAACAAACAATAGCATGAAAGCAGAACAAAAAAAAACAAAATTTTGTTCAATGTTAATGGTCCTATGTGCCACGATTCTTATGACCACATAAGCATTTCATGCTTTGTATTCCATTCTATTTCTTTATTATTTTTACAAATCCAAACAAAAAAAAACCTCCACAATCGGATACTTAAGGGTGTGCAAGATGTAAGGGCATTTCAAGTATAGAATCTGGAAATTTACTAACACTTCATTTGCTGTTTGTGCCTCACATCCGTTTCCTGTGGCACTCATGTTACCCGAACTATCAGAAGTAAAAGCGTCTTAATGAGATTTTTTCCACGTCCCTTTTACTTTAGTTATCTTTGGTTATAGAACTCTTTTTAGGTTTTGGTTTTATTCTAGATGATTTTTGTTTTTTTACTTCCTTGATTTTTTTTCTTTTATCATTTTATTCTCATTTTAATGTAATGCTCCGCCCCTTTATTTTTTCTATTTTATTATAAAAAATCTTATAGAAAAATACGAGAGGTAGAAGAGGTGGCAAGTTTTTCTAAAGCTTTTCTTTTATTGTATTCTCTTTCTTGTCTTCCCTTATCCTTGGTCGCTACAAATGGCGTTTGGAAAGGGTTGTGTAGGTGGTGTAGTAGCGTTTAATCCTTTTTTGTATTATTTTATTTTAATTTCATTTTCTTGTATTTCCGTTCCTTTTGATTTCTATATTCTACAACGCCTTAATGGCACTTTTTTCTACATCTCCAACGACTGACTGGTTGGGTTTGCTGGTCTAGTGGCTTGACTTGAGGTTACTTGTCCGTTGTTCAGCAAACTTCTTCGCCAATACGGCAGCAGCATCAGTGCCACACCGGCTCCAGTCTAGTTGTCTGTCTCATCGCGTCTGTCCCTGCTGGTGCAAATGCATCAGTCCCCATAAAGCGTTTGCCACATTTGTCGTTGTCCTTTGCCGGGCGGTGTTTGGTCAGGGACCGGGTGTGTGTGTGTGTGCGTGTTTGAGTGGCTGCTCCTCGAGAGGTGTTCATAAGAAAAGTATGAGGTTTGGCATGGCGGAAATGGGGCTCGATGTCGTTTGGCTCTTGGCACGAAAGGACAACGCTCCGTTTTTTTAATTTAATTAAATGTAAGTAGTGGATAAAACAAATTTTAACATGCAAAGTTTACTTACAATTTTATGCTGTAATGCAGAAAATGTATTTAACGATGGCTTAAGGGAAGATAGAGAAGTAGATTTAATGGGTGTTTTGTTTTGCGCGTAAATTACTTACGATGATGCATAGAATGCTAAATAGATATTACTGTAAGGCAATATGGAGCCAATAGAAATGGGTCCATTATTCGGAAATATGTGTTCAAATTTAAACAATACGAGGTAACTTCAAAACTTATAAGAGACAGTAATAACTTCTGTAAAAAAAATACTCTCAAATATCACTCTTGGGATAAGAAACGTCCACCAAATATATGATATCACGTATTATCAGAAATCTGTTTACACAGTGCAACGGTCAACCTGGGGGGGGTGAGAAATTCCAAGTCAGGGTGAATGTACTTGGTCAGTATAGTAAAACTTCCCAGGGGTTGGCGCTATCAGGCCAAAAATTTTTTTATGATCTTTTATATATTTTTCTTATCTTGATGTTTGTTCGCTTAGTTTTTTAGCTGCAACTCAAGAACATTTGATGATTTCATTCTTCAGCAAAATTGTAGCTACCTACATCCATGTTAACATATTGGACTTATTTTATCGCACAAAATCTTCAATTAAACCTTAAATCCACAATATTGGAACTATGTGCGTATAATTAATATAAAATCCGCATAACATTAATATTACGCATACGTTGTACATACAAAAGAAGCGATTATCAGATCACACCATACATCAATAACTTTACAGTGTGTACGTCTTATAACATACGAATGTAATAACAAGTAATAAACTTTCAGTCGGGTAAACACACTTACGTACACCCCCACCGTATTGTATCATTACCCAGGATTCTGCACTGTAGAGCAAGACAGGTAGGATCATAGTCTGGTAGAGTTGGATCTTTGTTCTTCGAGAGAGCGCTTTGTCTTTAAATCGCTTGCTTAGCGCATAGTAGCAGCGGTTTGCGATCAATACTTGTCTGTTGATTTATTTTTGTTTATGACGGAGCCAAGGTAGACAAAATCATCTACCACTTTAAAGTTTTAGTTGTCAACGTTCACGCACCGTCCCAGACGAGTTGACTATTTGTTCGTTAAAACAAATAACTTGGTTTTGTTCTTGTTTATCACCAGACCCACTTTCGCCGACTGCTTTTCAATGCTCGAAACAGCCGCAGTAATATCCTGAAATCCACGGCCAATATCTATATCATCGGCATACGCGAGCAACATGTGACTTTTGTTGAAGATGGTACCATTCCTGTTTACTGCAGCCTTCAGCATGATCATCTCCATTACAATGTTAAAGAGATCGCAGGACAGACTATGTATGGCCTTGTCTAAAACCTCGCTTGGTAGAAAATGGCTCTGACAGATTTTTGTAAATTTTTACTAAACACCGTGTCAGTCAGTGTCATCCTGCAAAGTCTTATTAGCTTCACGGGTTACCAAACTCAGCCATAGTATCCAACAATTTCTGTCGTATCGCACTGTCGAATGCAGCTTTGTAATCGATGAACAGATGGTAGGTATTGATTATCATTTCTTGGGCCTGCTCCAGGATGTGAATATCTGGTCGGTCGTAGATAAACCAGGTATAAAGCCACACCGATAAGTTGGTACACACACTTAAATCGCATTTCTTAAGCACGGTACATAGGACACTCAGATCCCTGGACCAAATCGCGCTTATGAGCTGGTGCATGCATGTTACCAACTCATCGCAGGCGGCTTTAAAAAGCTCTACCGGCAGTCCATCGGCTCCCGCAGTTTAAATATTTCTAAACTGTGCAATTGCCGTGCTGATCTCGTTTTGGCTCGGTGGTGAACAATCTACTCGGCCGTCGACGATTGGTGTGATTTCGTCACTTATGCTGCCTTGGAGAGCGAGTTGAGATTAAAAGTGCTCCCTCTTTATTTGCAGCACACTTTGAGTATCCGTGACCAGATTTCCGTCTTCGTCCTAACAATTGGGGATCCCTGCTCCAAAACCTTTGCTTTTAGTTCTTTGGTAGAACTTTCGGGCCTTACCTCTTTCCCTGTAGTTTTCGATATCCTGGCTCTCTCTTTTCTTCCACAGACGCTTTTTCCACCTGAACAGTCGTTTTATCTCCCTCCTTTTCACATTACAACGTTCCGTTACCGCACGCGTAGCCATTAGCTGCAGTTTTGCCTTGTGTGCAGTATCCATTTCCTCAGAGATTTCGCGACATTCCTCATCGTATCAGGGCTTGTCTGAGCGTGGTTTTTCATAGCCCAGTACGGTCGTTGCGGTAGTGGTCATAGAATTCGCTATATGATGCCACTGTGTTTCGGGAACATCAGAACTAGTTTGTTTGAAGCAATTGAGAGAGTTGGTTGGAGTAGGCATTGGCTACCTCGGTGGTATGCAGCTTTGTGAAGTCGAGCTTCCTTTGCGTTTGATTACGAGTGTTTTTAGCACTACTTATTCGTGGCTGCAACTAGGTAGCGATCCGAGTCAATATTTGAACCGCGCATCACACGCACGTCCATAACGCTTGAGGCATGCCTTCCATCAATTACCACCTGATCAATCAGTTTCTTGTATTTTGATCTGGAGATATCCGAGTTGCCTTGTAAATATCTTTATGCGGAAATCTGGTTCCACTCTCAACCATGTTTCTTGCCAACGCGAAACTAACCAGTCTGAATCCGTTATCGAAGGTGTTATTGTGTAAACTGAATTTTCCGACTGCTGAACCAAGAGCGTCTTCCCTTCCAATTTTAGCATTAAATTCTCCCAGAACAATTTTAATGTCGTGTGCAGGGCAGCGGTCATATATCTTTAATCTTTGTCTTCCGTCGGGGCGTGTACACAAATCAGCGTAATGTAAAAATATTTCGCCCGGATGCGAATAGTGGCTATTCCGTCACCCTCAGGGTTAAACCGCGAGACGAGGTGTCGAAGTCTCTTGCCGACTATGAAACTACATCCAAATTCGTGTTTTTCTACATGGCAACTGTAAAAGATGTCACAATTCTTTCTTCGTGTGCATCTCTGGTCCGTCCATCTTATTTCCTGCATGGCAGTATTTGTCGAGGACATCCGCCAGTTGAATAGAGGCACCATCTCTGTATAGAGTTCGAACATTCCACGTGCATACGTCCATCTTATTTCCTGCATGGCAGTAAAGCCAGCCTTGTATTTGTCGAGGACATCCGCCAGTTGAGTAGAGGCACCATCTCTGTATAGAGTTCGAACATCCCAAGTGCATATCATTAAATCATGGTCCTTATATCGTTTGCGAGGGTCGTCAACATATAGGAGGGTTCTTGTTTTTCATTTCTTCGTGTTTTCATAACAATTGATTTGTTTAAAGAGAGCGGCTCATTAGGCCACCGCACCCGATCCTAGTTTCTTGGGGCTGCCAAAACCACTAAGAGAGCCTGAGTTACCAACTTCCTAAGACGCATCGGTCATACAATTACCATGTATAAAAATTTTAGGCCAAATACATAATTTGGAAAATATCGCGTTGTGTGGTACATTAGCATGGGAGGTACTAGATGGGGCGTGGCCCGAAAATGTTCCTAAATATTGTTTTCATTAGCTCACAAATTTCATACCATTTAATGTTCAAAATTAATTTCTGAAATGTGGCATCAGTGACTGCGCCATATATATGTCATTCTGTCAGTCCGTTTTAGCACCGTCAATATTGCGTCTAATTTCGACATCTAAATGATCAAATGTTGCTGGAGTATCAGCTTAGACCTACGTATTTACGTACCCACAGAAAAAGTGTCAAATCACATCAACGACATTTTTTGAGATAATTCGGTCACCAATCGTTTGGCTCGACAAATTGATGGCTTCACACGATGTATAGGATATTGCGCTGTCTTGTGGAACCGTTACTCCCTCGAATGAAAACTTCCTAATCATTTATCTATAGCGTTCATCAATCACGATCATGTTGACTCCGGTTACCGATTTATAGACAAATGGGCCGATGACGCCTTCGGCTAGGGGGATGTAATGGAGGCTCATAAGAATTGTACTCTCTCCAAAAACCGACAATTATCTCTACTGCCTAAATTCTCCAATGGTCTAAGAATTGCCTTTTCACCGACCACACGACGCAATTGATGGTCCACTGGCTTTCATTGGTGCAACAATTCGATTTTATATGGAACTGTTACAAGTAGTGGACAGGCGGTGGCCGAGAAAGTAAACTTGGTCATAAATCGGTATAAAGATTATTTGCCTGCTTGTGGGAAGATAGGACTTTCGGTCTTAAGGCCAGGGGTTTACACAGACATCTAGTCAAATTAAGGTAACATTCTAAACATGTTTAAAAAATTCATCTACGAATATTAAATGATCAATTTACTTTTTCTACGCATATGGTAATTTTATCCAGTATTGACTAAAGAATCTTATAGGGTACCAACTGAGAACTTAGGAAAATGTCTCTTATTAAGTCGAACAAAAATCTTAAAAGAAATCATAGGAGTAAACCTCCCAATCTCTTAAGTTTGACGTATGAATATAAAATATTAAAATTAAACTATTTTCAAAGTTTTGAAGAGTTTCTTTTAATTTTTTAATTTCCCAAAATTGACTTATTTGTATAGGAGATACCAGTAGGAGCAGCACGACATATCCGAATTTTTCGTAAATCAACCTTTCAATTCAGTACCACTACCTGCTTTCCTCTCAGATCTAACTAAATCAGAAAGTTTATGATTATGTTCATACATGTGAAATTGCAAGACTAAGCTGGGGTTCATACTTGAATACCCCTGTCATACTCATCTCATCATATTTTCAAACTTATATATCCCGGCACTTGGTTTCAACCTTTCTTATATCATACATGTTTTTATCACACGTATGTTGGGTTAGGTTGTGGGCACACGTTATCTGGTAAAAACAAGATCACACTACACACCGATCTGATTGTGATTGTCCGTTAGAAAAAAGAGAAAGTGGTGGACAAAGAAAGGGAGAAGGAGGGACAAAGAAAATCGTGGAAACCCCAATTGGCCCAGTTAGCCATGGAGAACCCCGCTTAAACCATATTAAATTGCCTACTCGGACTTAGGAGAGAGACTCTAGGTTTACTATATAACTTTTTCCTAAGTATCTTAGACTCCTACAAGCTAGAGCTGGACAGCTACAAGATGTTGCATCGTCTCGGACTTCTCCTCGGCCTCCCACAAACGGCAGTAGTCGCGCATGTATCTATCCCATTTACCTATTAGGTGCCTGATATAACAACTACCATTTAGAATGCCACAGGCCAGTCTCAGGCCGCGGCCACATACTGAGCAGCAAAGCGATGAACGACAAGTTACAACATATGAAATGTTGCCGCTCTTCGCTCTGCCTCTCAGTATGTGACCTCGGCCTCAGATCTCTCCTGCACAGGCCAAATATGTACGCCGATTGGAATCAGATGTATGTGGGCCCCAACGATCCCAGCATTTATACAGTCGGTTGTGGAGATCAAACGTCTGATGGCTGTTTTCCACTTCTTATCCTCCACTAAGCCAAAAATTTAACAAATGGGTGGGTGAACAACTTCCAGAGAGTCATGATCAAGCATAGCACAGCCTCCTGTGACCAATAGGTCAACTGATTCATTACCAGCAATCTCGCAATGTCCTGGGACACAACAAAGTCTGGCATGCAGAGGTTTTTGTTCATATAACTTATCCTTACAGTTTCTCACCAACTTTGATTTACACAATATAGAATTAATAGCTTTTATTACACCCTGGCAATCCGCACAGGTGGATAGAGAGGCTTAGCTGCAGGTCTTCGCTGTAAATACCAGCTCCTGTGACTTGTTTCATATTCGAACCATCAGAAATACTGAAATGGAGTCAACGTTTACTTTAGGGAAATCTACACATATCTTCAAACAACCAGTAAAACGTGGGGGGTGAAAAGAAATGCCCTTGCTTAAAAGCTGGAGAATCTTCGTAAGACCATGTATGGATTGATGTCAATCGCCCATAGGGCTGAAATAGCTTTGACGTAGAAGTCAAGGGAGGCAATCACAGGTACACATAGTCGCTTGCGGTGTGCTCCTTCTAACCCTAGTAATCCCCATTGCGGACATCGTTGAACATTTCTGAACATTTTTTATAAATTACTATTCTCTAGGCTCTTCTACCAAACCAGACATACATAGGTAATAATTGGCCTGATTACCGCAGTATACAGCCATAGTGTGAATTTCGGCCTGAGCTCCCGATTTTTACCTCTTGAATTCCGGGACGCAAAACTAGCATTGCGACGCCTCTTTAACCTGTCATCGATATTCCTTGATAACTTTCAGTCTGGCAACAGGCCAGAGTTCACCACAACTATTGATCATGCTTTTGAGAAAATTGTACCGTCTTCTTATTTTCACAGTCAATAGTCTTGACTACCTTCGACCAGTACACATCCAGGAAGCTTACCTGATATGTGCTTATACTGGAATCGGCCATTCTCAGAGTCAACATTCTCCACAAGTGTTGTTCAGTTAACTGCTGTCCACCACAGCCACTTGAAGAAAAGGATTGACTCCCAAGCTGGTTTGTTTCCTTAGCCGTTTCGCACCTTTGATGGGTTCGTTTTCAGCTCTCTTAACCGTTTTGTCATTAGCTGACAAGCTAAGGGAAGCACCCGGCTTCTTACTCTTTGCCGCCTTTGAAGTTAATGGCCTAACGTCCATAACCGCAGTCAATTATTGAGGAGCCCATCCCATCCATGTCCCATCATAGCGGTGTTACTCCATGGTTTCACAGAGCTTAATAGCCACCAGAGGGACTAATAGGATAAGTTATTATACAGACTCACCAAGGGACCAGGATATTTCTTTTGAAACTTTACGACATGTTCCTTGTGATTCTGAATTAGACTCATGCTTCTCTCTCGCTGCCCTGTAACCTCGCAAGGAAGTAACGTGATAGCTGTTTGAAACTATCTTTCAGCTTCTTAGACCTCTTCCTTTTAGTGTCAGTTAATTCGCCGCTTTTTGTCTCACTCCCTTTTTTCAATACCAATTTCGACCCCACCTCTCAGACTGTCGTGATTGATTGTGGCAAAATCCGCATAGGTTGACGGGAAGACAGTGGCATTTTGGCGCGTTTAGAAAGTTTTTCCCGCCATATTTGTGTCTATTTTCGTGTCTCAGTCTGGTTTAGAATCCTTTGGAAGCTGGGTGGTGTCCAATAGGGAGCACTCGATGATCGTATCCTCCATGTCTTCTTACTACAGGGGAGAACCGGGTTGAATCCACCCATCAAAACCTTCGAGGACCGGACACTCATTTTTTGCATCATTATTTTGAACTCCTCCCTTGTTTTTTGGGGCAAGCTGCAGCTGCAGCATAAGATCATCATGATGTTCCTCGATAGATGCTTGCAGGTCAGCCAGATTGATCACAGTTTGTTGAGCTGCAAGCATCTCAAGCTGCAGCATAAGATCATCATGATGTTCCTAGCTACAAGCTTGCAGCTCAGTTGTGTTACCGTTTTCGTCAACAATATTTTGTGTGTTCGTTTGATTGCGTTGTTTTTTTGTTTGGCATCAATAGTTCTACGAATGTAGGGGAAAATGGGTCCACCGTGTCCTAGCCCCTGATAACACGGTAAGGACTTAGTAGCCGAACCTATTACTCACTCAGGCGCCTAGTGATGTTACGTTAGAATACTTTCAGAGACCCCTGACTGCAAACCATTCGATGGGCACGACACATATAACACTCCGGATTAGGAGGTTCGGTAACCTTTGGTTTCTTCCATATCGTATTCCTAGAAATCTCGAATTTAATTAAACTAAAACGTTTTTAAATATTTTAATACCTTTTAAGATCGATTCCGAACGACAGCTTTTTAAGGGAGTTTTACCAGACATAATGCAGACTGATAGCTCGCTTGAGTACAGCCGTACTCAATACACAACAAAGAGACCACCATTCACATTAAGATTTCATGTACAATTTTATTCTTTTAAAATTATATTTTGTTGTCTATTAAACCAGAAACGAGTTAAAAAAAGTTGATAATGTTGTCATCATTGTCTGTATCTCATTAATATTCTAGAATATGCAACCAGTTGATCTTTGACCGAAATGCGTTCAAGTTGCCACAGTTCATCATTAATATTAATTCAAATTTATTGATTATCTCTTTCATTTGTGTCACCCTGTTGTTAATCAAATAAGAAGTTAATATTAAGTATTTTATCCAAATTGTATCCGCATTTAGTATATTTTCCTCACATTCAAACAATTAAGAGAATGGTTAACACCCCTATCTTAACCCATCGTATTTGTTTATTTTTTTCTCTTTACAGGATAAAGGATAGAATGATACGCACTGCATTACCAAGAATCGAATAGCGACATCTACTGTGGGATAGCGACAGCATTCAAATTAAAAGCAAGAAAATCCACTGCAAGGACAACACTCAACACCACTAGGATACCACAAAAAAGGGGATGACCGATGTGCAGACGTTGCTAAACACCGTTAAACGCACATTCAAATTAAATTGGTGTATATTTATATGTTGTATGCTATAGTTGACTGTAAATAGGAAACAATGTATAAGTTCATAAAATATTTGTTAATGAAAAAATAAATAAAATTTTAAATCAACTTTAATTTTAAAAAATGTTTTACTCTTTCCAATGAATAAATTTAACGGAAAATGGTTGTAATAATGTTTTTCCTTCGTGCTATTTTAACACTATATGGTAAGGTATATCTTGTTATTTTAATAACTATAGTTATTGCTTTTTGCACAAATACAATCAAAAGATCTGAATTCTAATATTTAAAAAAAATATAAGTATTTTATATTTAGTGTCACAATTGGCTCCATATCAACTCTAATCAATTTCATCAATTTTTTAGTAAAGGGTGTTTTTTACCTTCATCATACTGGTAGGAAGGTACGACCCAAAAGTGTAACTTATAGAAGGATTCACTTTAGACCGTAGATTTCTTTGAACCAAATGCGACTCATGACTTTATAAGTGGGTAAATATCTTTCCAAAACTACTTACGGGATTGTATATGGACTACATGGGCACGCTCCATATTGTACCCCCCATACGAATGTACCATTCCGCCCTCAATAGAAGTCGAATAACAATATTAATACACCCAACGCGATCGTGCAAAAAAACCTGTATTTAGTAAAGCTATAAATGGATAAAGTTACACCCATTTTTGTATCTCTCATTCAAATGTACCATTCCAACCAATTTAGAAATCGAGTAGTACTATCAATACATCCAACGCTACAGTACCCAAATTCTGTATTTTGTTATGAAAATTTAACTTTTTACTGAGGGTGATATTATATGTATGTCGGTTTACCAGACTGAAACTTTCTAACATGTTTTAAATATACGAGTAGAGCTTCCCATTATTGTAAAACTAGCTGTCATACTACTGAAGTGTGTTTGACTTTTTCTTAAAATATACTTTGGCAACTTACCTTACAAAGTCTAAAGCCAGAACAACGTTAAAAAATCGTGGAATTTAATTTCCGATCAGTTCGCCAAATTTTATAGAGAACTTTGTCAAGTTTACAGTGCGCCTAATTGTCCATCTGAGCAGTTAATATGCAATACTACTGATCAACTGATGACTTCATTTAATTTTTTGAATAATATTCACCTATATCGAGACCTTACCGTGCGCACATAAGAAACCATCGTCTCTATTGACGTGAGTGTGACAGAGGACTCACATTTATCGATCCGTCGATATTTTCAGCAACATGGTATCAGCCTGTCCTCTGCTTGGAACATTTTGAGGAAAGATCTTGACCTACATCCATATAAGATCCAACTGGTGCAATAATAAAAACCAGCCTACCATCAATAGCATCGCGTGTATGGTCAAATCATCTTCAGCGATGAGACTATGACAGAATTGTCATTTTTTCAGAGTTAACAATCCTCATGAAAGACTTCAGAGTCCATTACATCACCAAAAAAATCACTATTTTGTGCAGTAGACATGCCGAAGGCGTCCTTGGCCCATTTGCCTTTTAAACCAAAACCGGTACCAAAATTACCATGTATGGTGAACGCTACACGCAAATGATCGTGATACTTCTATTCCTCATGTCATTGCATAATATTTAGAAGGGAAATGGTTCCAATCTCACGCCTTTGGACTACTTTTTGTGGGGGTACGTCAAATCTCTGGTCTATGCTGATAAATCAGCAACGATTGATCATTGAAAGGCTAAATTGCTGATAAACCAGCAACGATTGATCATTGAAAGGCAAAATTTCGACGGACTATTGACGCAATAGCGGAGAAAAATTAGACCGACTGGATGGTGTTTATTAGACCGAGTCAGCTTTGAAAAAATGTCATTATGCAACACTTAACATTTGTACGAGATGTTTGTGAATCACCGCTTGGAATGACTATTTGCAAAACTAGAAAGTCGTGAACGGAACTTGAGTCTCTCCAAGATATGCTGTAATTACATGTCTTTGTTTTTTTTCGATTTTATTTGAAATAACAAACAATATTTCGTTGGTAACTAGATTGAAAATAAATTATGCCAGGAAAAATTTAATTTTCTGTCGCCAAAATGTATGCAATATTTAGAGCTACAAAGTATGCAATCATTTTTATTAAATTTTTTCCGACAGCGCTAAAAAGTATGCAATAATGTGTGATAATAATACAAACAACATAACAACAATTTTTGTTAATGCTGTAAATACATCTTGTCATACGTTACTTTTTTTGTCTTTGAATAAAACTGTATACTTCCAAAGCAAAATGTTCTTACTTTTTAAAGGGCTTTAATCCTACAAAAAAATATTTTCGAATTTTAAATGTGGAAACTGCATTATATGTGACCTTTATTAGAAATGATGGCATA
Organism: Muscina levida; assembly: GCA_964034835.1. Classification (NCBI taxonomy): domain Eukaryota; kingdom Metazoa; phylum Arthropoda; class Insecta; order Diptera; family Muscidae; genus Muscina; species Muscina levida. The sequence continues at coordinate 44,578,369 of OZ035880.1, read as the reverse complement.
CGTAAGCGACATCTATAGGACATACATATGTAGTACTCGTCGAGACCTATACAACGATATCTTGTATGTTACGATTAAGCTACATACGAAGCAGTGATTGAAAACGATTTTAGCTGTAATTTGGTGGGAGGGGAGGAAATTTATTATGATTTCTTAATTATATAATAAAACTAGCGGACCCGGCGAACTTTGTCTCGCCCCAATAAAATGCCTTCAGATAAACTCTGTAGAGAGTGGTAGAATAAACAAAGATTTTGGATTAGTTTTCTGCCGCAAAAATGGCTTCCAAAATGCGAAAAGCCAACGTTATATTGGCTGCACGAAAATCCGTGAAATTCTAGATTAGTCCCACATTAGGGTGAGTCTTAAAAAATGTTTTTGGAATTTTTCATGGGCCAAGTTAAAATTTTATTAAGACGTACAAAAAAACTCTAAGTGAATTTTTTTAATTTTTTTCTTAAAGGTTTAGGGGTCGCTACCGGGGTTCGAAATTCAAAATTTTACCGTCATCCTGAGGGATAAGCAGAATAACTCGAGTAAACTTTAACTGATCCTTATGAAAATTTTTCAGTATTAATATTTTCCATAACGAAATTATGGAATTGTAAATGGGCAGAATTGCCCCACCCCTTCTGGTACCTCCCATACAAAATTACCTATTTTTTGATAATTATTATTTCTCACATAACTTTCAAACGGACAAATGGATGGCGTTTAAACTTGGTCAGTATAATAACCTTGTAATAATAGATAAACCCCCGGAAAATCAAAGCCTTTGTCACTCCCCTTCTGGTACCTCCCATACAAATGACCGAATTAACCCCCACATTTTTACCTACATATCTTTTTAGTAAAAATACTGAATTCAATAAAATTTTGTCTGAGATGAACACATGCCAAAATTTGACTCGTGGGTGACTATGGACCATATAGGCCAACCCCTTCTGGTACCTCCCATACAAAATTACCTATTTTTAGACAAATTATTTTTTACCAATAATTTCCAAACGGACAGCTGGATGGCATTTAAACTTGGTCAGTTTAATTACCTTGTAATAACAGATAAACCCCCAGAAAATCGAAACCTTTGTCACACCCCTTCTGGTACCTCCCATACAAATGACCGAATTCACCCTCATAGTTTTACATATTTATGCTACTTATTTGACAGAAAATTTTGATTTTTTTCATAGGTTAACTTAAAATGTTGTTAAGACGTACAAAAGAATGCGCAGTTTTAAACGTAGAAGTCATATAATATGACTTATGCATTGTATTTCGGGAATATCAAAAGGTCCTGAAATATTACTTTTTTAGAGGTTTAAAAATGCCTGGACAAAAGTTGATTATTCCAATTTTAAACCTGGCATATCGGATGATCTCATATTAAGACAAGTAAAGAATTCTGCGAATGCTATTTGTTTTGCCGAAAATCAGCTTAAAGGGTTTCAGCCACGAGAGGACTACAAAGAGCTACTTAAGCTGACAATAATATTCTGCGGGATGTTTCAAAAACACAAATATTCTTCAGAGCACCAGCAGGTCTTCACCGTGCTAGATGGAAGGCTAAGGCAATATATTCCTTAAAAATATATTTATTCAGAGAGCAGTTCAAGTTAAACGAATTAGCGAATTATGTGGAATACAGGATGTTTGCATTTTTATAATTAACATTTACCTTAAATATTGGTTTGAATCCACTTCTGGACCTTCTGCTTCAAGAAATGACCTCCAGTTATTAAAAGACTTTAAGTCTTATGCAAAAATTAATAAAGAGACAGCGGCAATAGCCTTAAAAAAAATTCTAGATCATCTCTGGTATTTTTAGGAAGAGCTAGTTGGATTTGCATTTTTGATGACAAAGTTTCTCATGAAATTAAGAAGAAGATGGTAAATGCTTTAAACATAGAAGGAGTAGATAAACCAGAAAAACGAGTTACAGTGGATGGAAACCTACTACATTCCAAAAGTCTCGAGCAATTTATATCCAACAATACTCTTAGATTTTTCAGCATAACGGGTATTAAATTGGGTTTCCTAAAAAAATGTTGAAGATTGGGAGCAAGATGCATACTTTATATTAAGTAAAGAATTAGTTCGGTCTAGGTTGAAGGTTGTTAATGATATTGCTGAACACGGAGTGGCCTTGATGCAGGAATACAATAAATTCAGATCCAAAAAAATCTACCATGTGTAAACAATATTTTACAATATTTTAAAATTTAAAGAAAATTGTAAGCAGTAATACAGTTGTTTATAATTATATTTTTGAATGTTAAGTTTTTCATGTAATGAATTCATGTTTAATATTAATATATTAAATTTTTATTTTAATATTATTTTTTAACTGTTTAATTTAATTTTTATTTTCGAAATGTACCTTTCTAAATAATAATACAACAAAAACTGATGAACAAATTTGAAATAAATCATTTCTTATTAACTGTACTGTAAAAATTCCTAAGTTGGACTGCAAATTAGTGGAGGGGGACAAGACAATAGCGTTGAATTATCTATGTTGACTATCTAATAACATTCATGAAACTAGATTTATATTTAAGATAAGCATTATTAAAATTACAATAAGCGTATATCTTTAGCAAAATATAAATAAATTCAGCATACTTACAAAAAAATGTATGTAAAAATATGGGGGTTAATTCGGTCATTTGTATGGGAGGTACCAGAAGGGGTGTGACAAAGGTTTCGATTTTCTGGGGGTTTATCTGTTATTACAAGGTAATTAAACTGACCAAGTTTAAATGCCATCCAGCTGTCCGTTTGGAAATTATTGGTACAAAATAATTTGTCTAAAAATAGGTTATTTTGTATGGGAGGTACCAGAACGGGTTGACCGATATAGTCCATATTCACTCACGTGTTCATTTCACACAAAATTTTATTGAATTCAGTATTTTTACTAAAAAGATATGTATGTAAAAATGTGGGGGTTAATTCGGTCATTTGTATGGGAGGTACCAGAAGGGGTGTGACAAAGGTTTTGATTTTCTGGGAGTTTATCTGTTATTACAAGGTAATTAAACTGACCAAGTTTAAATGCCATCCATTTGCCCGTTTGAAAGTTATGGGTGAAATATTAATTATCAAAAAATAGGTAATTTTATATGGGAGGTACCAGAAGGGGTGGTGCAATTCTGCCCATTTACAATTCCGTTACTTCGTTATGGAAATTATTAATACTGAAAAAATTTCATAAGGATCAGTTAAGGGTTACTCGAGTTATTCAGCTTATCCCTCAGGATGACGGTAAAATTTTGAATTTCGAACCCCGGTAGCGACCCCTAAACCTTTAAGAAAAAAATTAAAAAAATTCACATAGAGTTTTTTTATACGTCTTAATAAAATTTTGACTTGGCCCATGAAAAATTCCAAAAACATTTTTTTTTGCCAAATAAGAATCAACCTAGTCCCACATACTTCCAACGATTTGCCTTGCGATTTATTGATTGTTATTGCCAAAGCCAACCGAACGGGAAATTGGAATGGATGATCAGTTGGAATAATCGGTATTCGTAAGATAAAGACTTCCTCTTTTCTTAATTTGCCTTGATGATCGTAGGTTTATCAGATTCTTGACGGACAGCCGTGTACCGTTGCACAATTTCGGGTTATTCAGATTCCGCAAAATGATTATGATCGATACCACCTTCATCTGTATATTATGCGTCACATTAAGTTGAAAAATTCGGTTGGATTGTTGGTCGCTTCATCCTAGTCGGTCAAGCTGTAAACAGATTTGTACGAATGCAGTTCTCCAGCGATTTGATTTTCTAAAATGAAATCAGCAGCAAAAGATTTCGTGAGCAAAATCATAACCCCACCCAATCGTTTAAAATCACCTCGTAAATCCTTCACCGTTCGGTCAACTACTTCCAAAGCTTGTTTATTTGTTTTCGCGCATTGATCCCAAAAGATTATTTTGCATTCTCGCATCAATTTCGCGGTTGCCGAATTCTTAGTCATTTTGTACTTTGGCTCTTTAACCGTGAGAAGATTCATCGACAGTTTCAAAACAGAATTTGCAGTACGACTGCCTTCCAACAATGTGGCAGCCATCCCAGAGGATGCAGCGGTCAAAGTTATTTGAGATCTTGACCGAATTGTTGCCAGAGTCAATAAAAAAAATGCCTGTCAACAACCTTTATCAGCGAATCGTATATGTTCTTGTACTCGTCATTTAACAGCGATACGTTTGTTCGAACTCTTTCGGTCAGATTATCTCGATTTTAGTCTTACACCCGTTAAAATTCACGATCGAAATATTTGCCGCACGATGAGAGCAAACAATGTGCGAATTTGAATCGCTGACGCAGAAGCGGTCGCATTGGTGAGCATTGAGTCCATTTTCGAGCATATTTAAATTTTTCGGCAAGCCTCCCGAAATGCGGAGCACAGAACTCCATCCTCAGTACGCAGGGAACTGAGATTTAATCGTCTAATAGGGGGTGTTAGTCAAGCAAATAACTCTACCTAAAAAGCTACAAAGTCGTTTCGGAATGAATGCCCGCAATCCAATTGCATAACTTAATTTATCACACGTAAACTCATTTTCTGAAAAAATTATCAAATTGGTAAGTATTACATAGGATATTTATCTCGCTAAATACTACAACTAACTTTTATCCGAAATTTTCTCGTTCAAAATCATCAAATCGTGCGAAAGAATTTTCTATTTTTCCATACGAAAAGCCATTCCGTAGCAATTGCACACAAAATTCCATACAAAAAAGCTATTTTTCCAGTTTCCCGACTGTTCCGAAAGATTTTCTCAAAATTTATTGCAATTACGAAAAATTGAAAAATAAATGGGAACAAATTTGAGCAAAATGGGCCATCCGTTCTCACTTGATGAATTACTATACACTTTTAACACCATTTTTATACATATAAATTTCACAATAATCCGAAGTTTTCAAAGCATCACAACGAATTCGAAAATTCATTTTTCACATTTAGATCATCCAAAATTTTCAATTCTTACGATAATATGCAAAATTATACCAAAAAATTCCAATTATTCGAGTTTTTCCGAGCTTTCCACCTAGAATTTTTCTATTTTTCCATTCGGAATAATTATCCGAAATTGTTCACTGTTTCATCGTCCAAAATTACCAATTCATACGACAAAATGCAAAATTTCGTCGGAAAAAAAAATAAATTTTTAAAAATTTTTCCCGAATTTTCCAACTAAAATTTTTTATTTTTCCAATCGAAAAGCCATTACGGAACAATTGCACACAAAATTTTATACGATTTTTCCACCGAGAATATTTCCATTCGGAAAGTAATTTCGGAATAATTATCTGAAATTTTTTACAATTACATCGTCCAAAATTATCAATTCATACGATAAAATGCAGAATTTCGGCAAAAAAAAAATAAAATTTTTCCGGAATTTTCCAAAAAAAAATTTTTATATTTTTCCATTCGAAAAGTCATAGTTGTTCGAAATTGTTCACATTTACATCTCCCAAAATTACCAAAACATACGATAAAATGCAAAATGCGAAAAAAAAATTTATTTGGGCATTTTCCATAATTTTCCAATTTTCCAACAATTTTTTTTTTATTTTTCCATTCTAAAAATCGTTCGTAACACTTGCGCGCAAAATTCCATACAAAAAAACAATTTTCGGTTTTTTCAAATTTCCGGCTTTTCCGGAGGATTTTCCCAAAATTTTCTTTTACATAAACCTTCTCCTGGCAATTACGAACAACTAAAAAAAAATTTCAGCAAAATCGGTCCAGCCGTTTTCAATTGATGAATTACTATACATTTTTGCCACCATTTTTATATATATAGATTATATGGGGACCAACTCGGTCTAGTGTTCATTAGGCATAGTCAGGGAGGCCATATGTCAAAAATGTATATGCCCTAGCCCTTAGGGATGAGGATATACGTTATATAATTTATATCATATCTTAAGACGAGATTCGTTTCAGAACTTTTTAAGACAATAGAGCCATGTCCGTCAGTCTGGTTGACTAGCAGGTTGGGAAAATTAATACTTCTGTTATTACTGATAAACGGGAAACTTCTGAATATTTAAACTTTTTCAGATTAATAACATTAAAAAAGTATGAAAAATCCCTAGAAAACCGAAATATTTGTCACACCCACTCTGGTACATCCGACACAAAGACTTACATGCTCAACTTATTTGAAAGTACACTGAATTTTCTAATTTTGTCTCAGGAAATGTCTTAGAAATGAATACGGGCTATATTGGCCTTTTGATATAGAACGTTGATTTACGAAAAAACGGACACGTTGTGTTTGTAAGCAAATCAGTCAATTTCTGGAAAAATAAAAATTTTCAATTAATTTCTTTAAAGAAACTCCACAAAACTTTGAAATAGTTTTAATTTTATGATTTCTTTAAACATGTTTGTTCGAATTAAAAATAATATTATTCCATAGTTCTTAGTACCGCTTAAGTCCCTTTCGGTAACCCCATACAAAATTATCAAATGTCCAGAAATAGTGAATTAAACTTTTCGCATTTGTTGACAAAATCATGTACACTTTTTAGGCCAGAACCTGTTTGTATAGTTTTACTATATGTCTCTAAATCTGTGGACTTACGAGCGAAAGACCTATCTCCAACGGTTTACGCTCCACGAGCAATTAATTTTAATAACTGATAATACCATACGTAGGGAGAGGGTATTAAACAATCAGTTTATTGTATATATAGATATCTTTCTTTATTAGCCCTTTGAATCGGTCTCTTTAATCGGAATTTAATTTACTTTTAGTTCGAAGAAGTAATTACATATCATGGCCTTTTTCGGATGATCTTATGCTACGATTAATGCGTCCATATTCGTTTTTACCAAAATATGTTTATTATCCATTCCAGTTTTTATAATCAGTATAATTGGCAACCATACATTTCTATATGAGAGTGAACTTACTTAGTTACATGTGCCTTAAGAATTTTTAATATTGAATTCCACATCCTTAATTAATACTACAATACTTCTTGTGACTTGATACGAGTCTTTGTTAGCAAAATGATTAGTTTTTTATCCCAAATAGAAGTTGTAGTCCTACAATTTTCTCACACTTCTTAACCAAGATGCTGCCAACATCCAGTATTCTTTTTTAAATCCCAACCCGTTTCATTCCGAAAACCTTTGAACTCCAACTCTTTTGGACCAAAAGCATCCCATTACGGAATGTCGATTTCCTAAGAAAAAAACGTTATTTTTCCTAAAATATTCCCACACTTCTACCAACATCCAAAATCTCTGCATGTATCGTGTCCAGTCTCCGGTCAAAGATCTTTGAACTTTAACACACACACATCAATCCTTTTTTCAGACGGCGAAATAAAACCCGTTCACCCAGAGAAGAGATAAGACGGCCGACTCATAAGATGCTGAGAAATTCTGGTTTTTTTCTTTAATTTTCACACAGAATTTCTTGTGGATTAAATTCGAAGAAACAACTGGACACTTTGCATGTTGCAAATGACCACAACGAAAGTAAAGGATACTGTCATACGTAGGATGCTGTGATGGTGAGAGGCAGACAAAGAAAAGGGTTGAAAAGTAGTAACAAAATAAAAAAACTTGTTTTCTTCCTGTGAGGAAGTTCTTATTACCATACGTAACATAGTGCAACGCAAATGGACATCAGAAAATCTACATTATAAGGGATGAATTGTGAATGTAACACAAATTTGTAGCATGAGAGATTTAAGGATATACTTAGCTACGATAGGTAACGCTTCGTTGTCTTTTTATTATTTGCCAATATTACATTTATCTTATGAAGTAAATCGGAATCTTTGTGGCACGTTTACACCTGTGCGAGTGCAGCATTTGCTGCACGTGCTCGTGTACCATTTGAATTCGCTTCTATATATCCTCATGTTTCCACTTCATTTGTTGTACATTACTTTACTCTGGTATTTGTTGTTTTTGTTTGTTGTAATTTTACTATTTATGCATATTAATTTAAAATATTTATAAATATTTAACACAAACACTTCCCTCAAGGGTACCTCCTGAAACTTGATGATAACCATGTTGCCACTGCCACTACTCAGCGAGAGCAACGTGAGTGAGCCCGGCACCTTGAACCCAATTTGCGGTCAATTCAACCAAAACAGCAGCAACAGCAGCATCAACACACACCCTTACAGTAGCGCAATTTTCCATTTGCCGTTTTCCGTTTTCCTCATACTCAATAAGTTTATTATGCAAATAACGTTGTCGTTGGCGTAAATGAACATGCATTCATAACACCAACCGAGAAGCAAATTTTAACTTAAGGATATCCGAGGATGTAACCAGAAAATGTATATATGACGCCGTAGGAAGCAGCTTGTCTGACTTTACTAGCTTCCTTTGCTGCCCAATGCTTGCTTTTTTTTGTTGTTGTTGGTGTTTATGTTGCAAGAATATTTTACAAGTTTAGTGTATTTTATTTAGTTAATTTGATGCATTCTATTGGTCGGCAATGGGCAACCTGGATGTCAAAAATTTCATTCATACAACAAAAATATAAATGAAATGTTGTGCGTTGTTGCTTTCAGATTTTATAATTTCGGTAAGTGAGTGGACTGTGCATGTGGAAAGCAAGCAAACCCAACATATTGTAATCGAGTATGTTAAAAAGTGGAAAACTTTAGCAACTTTAACTGTAAGGCAATTCCGTGATATAGGTTATGTTAGGTTAAGTTAATTCGGCAGCCATCTTCAGCATAGCTCACTTGGGTCCTATTGTAGGTGTGGTTGTGATGCTCTTATAAAATCTCTCACCTATTATTTCACTCTATCCGCTCAACGTCACTCTTAGGCCATTTCCTTGTTTTGATTAAGACGTGGATGTTACCAACTGATAGACAGGTATTCTCTATAAGTGTCCGATGACCAAAATTCTTATATCTCTGGTCATCAAACGCAGGGCACTGACATAGAAGATGCTCCGTGGTCTTCTCTTCCTCCTCATCATTGTAGATTCTACAAAAATCGTTGTAGATAAGTTTCAACCTCTTAGCGTGTTTTTCAACACCGGTCAGTGACGGGTAGTTACAGTAATGATCTTCATTAGATGAACTCTGTGGCCTTCGATAGCTCAGTAGAAGCGACGTAGATAAGCAAATCAACTTGGAAGAAAACTTTTTTTTAAATACTTTCAAGTTCTCAAGCCAGCAAAACTCATCTTAGATGCTTCCCCTACATAAATCCAGACTGCGCAAGGACCGAGGACAAAGGAAATGATCTATCTATTAACTTCACTAAGTAAATAAACAAAGCCAGCTAGCGACATCTTTGGAGGAATTTTGCGGTTAAAACTTACAACAACACCTAACAATCCCTTGACACAAACCTTGTTTTCTACAAAGGAACGAAACAGAGTTGCCAACAATGATCATATGATAATCGGATTACATGCCCGATCGAGTGCCGATAAATTGAAAATCGGTATAAAGAATTATAACCCCAGCTACTTCCTCCAGCTGCTACAACAACAACAAATATGATATTCATTCATATATGAACGGTGTGCTGCTTAGGAAGCGTACTTAGAGTATGTTTAAAAGTCACATATGCCAGCACTTACAACTGTGGGGCAATTCGGCAACCGTCTTCAGCATAGCTCACTTGGGTAATAGTGTATGTCCCGTTGTGATGCTATTTCAAATTCTCGCACCAATTGTTCCTACTATATTCGGTCAATGTCGCTCTCAAGTCATATAGTTACTCTGATTATGGCGATATGATAAATACGTATTGTCCACAAGTGTCCGATGATCAAATTTCTCATATCTCAGGTCACCAAAAGCAGGGCAGTAATAATGATGATGTTCCGTGGTCTTCTCATATTCCCTATCATTTCAGATTCTACCCAAATTGTTTTAGCTAAGTTTCGACCCCTTAGAGTGTTTTCCAACACTGGTCAGTGACCGGTAATTACAGCAATGATGTTCTTAGATGGACTCTAGACAGGTTGAGCGCAAATCGTGTCCTCTGTATACTGCATTCGGTCGCTCTCTTAGCAATAAGGTTCTATTTCCTCGCAATTAGTTGTTTCCCCCTTATGAGGGAACACCAAAGTAACCGTATGCTTATGCTCTTTGGTTACCATATATGTCCCCCTGTCCTGGAATACCATGTGAGATTAACCGTCGAATGTCTCTCTAACTCCTTCAGGGCCGATCGGCTTTGCTGAAAATTTCTCGAAGTGGTATATACATTCTCTGATAGCCGCTTTCTATCTGTAAGTAGATAAATATTGCCTCCCAATTTCACACGGTAATAAGTTTTCTCCACGGCTATTCTAATGGCCGCTATTTCGCCCTGAACTATGCTACAGTGATTCGATAGTTGCAAATACAAGTTTTTCAAAAATATGTCTCATTTGGATGACATTTTCTCCAAATTGTAAAATATTATCATTATCATAATAGTAGGATCTACCCGTGATGTTCCTCAAAAAACCCGGATCGATAATAGATTCTGGTACAGTGTAATCTGTGTGACACCTTGCATTTATTAAGTCCAGATTTTTGGTATGACCATAGTCCATGTGTTGTATGGAGATCCTTAGTTACAGGATTTCGATACGAACCACACATTACTTTTATCTGATTGGGAAAAAAGCCAAAATTTTTGAGAGGTGGGGTGGTGTTAAATTACATTGCTGTCAAATGGGGGAGAGTAGAAATAATCGACATCAAGCCCCGCAACAGCCTTGGAGTCGCCTCTAGAGGGTTAAAATGTATGGCAGACCCTCAGTCACTTTTCGCACCGATCTAAATGCCCCAAACTTCCGCCTACAGGAGTCAAATGTATGACCGATCCCCAATATTTTTGCAACCCTCACAGTTTATTAGAAAATATCTATCCTAAATCTTCAGCCCTAAAGGTATTTTCATAAAATAAGCGGGTAACACAAAATTAGCGGGTAATTGGTATCAAATTCGAAATCTCGTGTACTATCGCACCCCTAATGTACATCCCTGCTCTCGTGGCGTCTAAACTCATTGATGTCTTCGCTGCTATTTTCCTCACCTCAATGTGTGGGGGTAACCAGTTCAGGTTCGTAAACAATACCTTAGTTGGAGTAGTTCTAAGTGCCCCTGTTATCATGATTGCCACCAGCCTCATAATGCGCTTGAATTTCAGTCCTTAAGCCGCAGTATCCGCCGGCCACCAAACAGCCGATCCGTAAAATAAGGTTGGTTTAATATAACAATATAACAAAAGAGCCTAAAACGTGACAAATTCCCCTACACGATACTTACTAACTTCAAATCGATATTAAATTATTATGGCACGTAACTTGACAAAAAGAATGCTGCAGAACTTCTTCTTATTGGGATTACTTTCACGTGCAGTTCTCAGAATTGAGTTCCAAATCAATGAGCTGAACAATTTTATACTGTGATATGCCATCGCATTTGCGGATTTCCATCGTCTTCAAAGGAGTATTGATGCTGAAATTCCATATTAGTGCAGAGAGTACTACTCCTTCTGGAGTACCATGAACCGTTACCACTTGTTTCAATGAGTCAATTGTAGATTCAAGTTTGACACAGAAGGCTGCTAGTGCGTATTTCTTGTTGTTTAGGGATATTTCTATAAAACTCGTTATCGAATGCAAAGTAATTTCAATAGACATGTTGAGCCTTCGATAGGGCTTTCGGTTTAAGAGATGATCTGATATATACATCAATTATTCTCTTCAAAATCTCAAGTAGGATAAAATAAAGGCTTACTTTCTTACTTAGCTAGCACTTCTTTGCAATCCCATTGGATTATACAGCGCCTCGATTTTCTGCACTTCTTCTCCAGTTAGTCACACCAAGTACTGTAAGGTTCTCAGTAATCTGGTCTTTCCAACAGAGTTTTTGTCGCCCTCTTCTGCGACGTCCATCGAGTTCATTATTCGATGTAGAGCATTTTCGTCCATTCGCATAACATGACCTAGTCAATGCAACCGCTACACTTTAATGCGTCTGACCACGTCAAATTCAGTGTACAGCTCGTACAGCTCATGATTCATAGACGCCGATACTCTTCGTTAATGATGATGGGCCCATATATTTTATGGAGTATTTTTCTCTCGAATACTGCCAGAACCGATTCATCCGCTTGTCTCATAACCCAGGATTCTGAACTGTACTTTAGGACAGGTAGAATCAGTATCTGGTATAGCTGGATTTTTGTTCGTCGAGAGAGGGCACTGTCATTGAATCCCTTGCTTAGTCCATAGTAGCATTTATTAGCAAGCAGGATTCTTCTCCGAATTTCGAGGATGACATTATTTGCTCTGTTGATGGCGGAGCCTAGGTAGATAAAATTATCTTACTTACTTACTTAAGTGGCCAATTACAATTTACGAAACGTAGTTAATAAATTTGAGGCCTGAAGTAATAAAGAATTCCACACGCTTCGGTCTTCTGCGTGTGTTCTCCAGTTAGTCCTACCAGATGATGGCACATCGCCTACCACTTGGTCCTTCCAACGGAGTTTGGGTCTCCCTGCTCTGCGCCGTCCTTCAGGTTCGCCTTCAAACACCTTTCTCGCTGGAGCATTCACATCCATCCTGGCAACATGTCCCAGCCATCGAAGTCGTTGGATTCTGACTCTTTTAGCTACGTCGATGTCGTGGTAAAGCTCATACAGCTCATGGTTCATCCGATGGCGAAACTGGCCTTCGACACAGATAGGTCCATATATTTTTCGGAGTACTTTTCTCTCGAATACTCCCAGGTTTTGTATGTCCGTTGTAGTAAGCACCCATGATTCGGCACCATACAACAGAACAGGTAAGATAAGCACCTGGTATAGCTGTTTCTTAGTATTCCGAGAGAAGGTGGTGTTACTAAAGTGCTGCCGAAGTCCGTAGAAACATCTATTGGCTAGCACTATTCTCCGTTTAATTTCTTGGCTGACATTATTCATCTTGTTGACGGAAGATCCGAGGTAGGTAAATTCGTCGACTACCTCAAAACAATAATTGTCAACGTTCACGGTGCGTCCCCATCGAGAGGACTCTTTGTTCGTCGAAATCATTATTTTTGTTTTGTCCTCGTTTACCGCTAAACCCATTTTTGCTGACTCCTTTTCTAGCGATGAGAAAACTGCAGTAACATCCCGCAGATTTCGGCCAATGATATCTATATCATCGGCGTAGGCTAGTGGCATGTGGCTTTTGTGGAATATGGTGCCAGACATGTTGATACCAGCCTTTCTCATCACCTTCTCCATAACTATGTTAAATAGTGTACAGGACAGGCTATCGCCCTGCCTGAGACCTCTTTCCGTGTTGAATGGTTCAGGCTGATCCTTACCAATCTTAACCGAGGATTTGGTGTTGTCTAAGGTACATTTGCAAAGTCGAATCAGCTTTGCAGGAATACCAAACTCAGACATGGCCTCATAAAGCCTATTCCTTATCGGAGAGTCGAAGGCAGCTTTGTAGTCGACAAAGAGGTGGTAGGTGTCGATCTGCTTTTCATGGGTTTTTTCCAGGATTTGTCGTAAGGTGAATATTTGATCCGTCGTAGATTTGCCAGGTCTAAAGCCGCACTGATATGGTCCAATTAGTTTTTCTACAATTGGCTTTAGACGTTCACACAATATGCTTGAAAGGACCTTGTACGCAATTCGTAATAGGCTTATTCCACGGTAGTTCTTACATTCACTACGATCTCCTTTCTTGTATATGGGACATAACAGACTGAGACTCCAATCCCCGGGCATGCTCTCCTCTTGCCAGATGTTCTCCATGAGCTGATGCATGCTCCTAATCAGCTCCTCCCCGCCAGCCTTAAACAATTCAGCAGGGAGACCATCGGCTCCAGCAGCTTTGTTGTTTTTAAGGCGGGAGATGGCCATACGTATCTCGCTCTGGCTCGGAGGTGGACAATTAATACCATCGTCATGGATTGGAGCGGGGTCTTCTGGAGTGGTGTCAGTATCCAGTAAATTTCTAAAGTGATCTCTCCATATCTTCAGAACGTTATCCGGGTCCGTCACTAGCTGACCAACGCTGTCCTTGCAGGAGGGCAACCCTGTTCCACGCATTCTCGCTTTCACTCTCTTGTAGAATTTTCGGGCTTCCCCTCTACTTCGGAGCAACTCAGTGCACTCGTCCTGCCTCTTCTTCAGCTCCTTCTTTTTTTCTTCTAAAAAGACGCGTTGCCTGTCGTCTCTTCTCCCTGTGCCGTTCACGAACAGCTCGCGTTGCCATTGGCTGCAGTTTCGCCCTGTATGCAGCAACCGTCTCTCTCTTGGCAGTGCGACATTCATCATCGTACCAGGCATCTTCTTGAGAAGGCTTTGAGTACCCAAGTACGCTTCTCGCAGCCCGTTCTAAGGAGTCGGCTATATTTTGCCACTGCGAGGTTATATTGTCAGGGGTTGGAGCATTCCGCAGCAGTTGAGTTAGGTGGTTGGAGTAGGCGTTTGCTACCTCTGTGGTCCGCAGTTTACCGATGTCCAGCTTTCGTTGTGCCTGGTTACGTACGTTTTTCGCCATGCTTAGCCTTGTGCGTACCTTAACTGCGGTAAGGAAGTGATCGGAGTCAATGTTCGCACCCCTAATCACTCGTACGTCCAGAACACTCGATGCGTGCCTTCCATCGACTACCACATGATCAATCTGATTCCTTGTCAATTGATCTGGAGATAACCATGTTGCCTTATGAATATTTTTATGGTCAAATCTAGTGCTGCAAACTACCATATTTCTTGCCGCAGAGAAATCAATCAGTCTGATGCCATTATTCGACGTTTCGGTGTGCAGACTGAATTTTCCTGAATTTTTTAATGTCATCGCTCGGGCTACGGTCATATACATTTTCTAGGCTCTCGTAGAACTCGTCTTTGTCCTCATCGCTTTTCTCTTCTGTCGGAGCATGGGCACATATAAGTGTTATGTGGAAAAACTTTGTTTTGACTCTTATGGTGGCTATACGTTCACACACCGGGTTGAACCTTGAGACTAGGTGTCGCAGTCTCTTGCCAACCACAAATCCACATCCAAACTCGTGCTTGTCCGCATGGCCACTATAGTAGATGTCGCACGTCTTCATGCGCGAGCACCCGTGTCCCGTCCACCGGATTTCCTGTAAAGCGGTTATGTCAGCCTTGTATTCTTCGAGGACTTCCGCCAGTTGGATAGAGGCACCTGGTCTATACAGTGTTCTAACATTCCAGGTGCATATCCTTAAATCATGGTCCTTAATTCGTTTGCTGTGGTCGTCAACATTTTGGGGGGTCCATTTTATTCTTTTCTTACTTCTTTTCATTGCAATAGTTTATACGTCGGTGGCGGGTTGCAAGCCCAGCGCACCACGTCGCAGTTTTCTCCTCCTGCCAGGATTTTATTACAGCCGCCCATTCTGGGTCAGACGCTGACCAGGGTACCGCTCACTCTGAGCAGACGTGCCTGGGTTTTAGGTTTCGCCCCTCACAGTTAGTCGTGCTCTGACGGGTGTCAGAGGCACGCTTCCAGGCGTCACCACGTGGAGGTACTCCGTCCGCAGTAGTACTACGAATACGGAGCTCTGTGAGTAGACTTGAAGTGCAATTGGCAAGGATCACTCTGGGTTTGCCAAGTTAAACCGATCAGAAGCTTTACCTTGCATCACACTCCCGACGCCCAAATTAAATTATCTACTACCTCGAAATTATAGTTGTTAACGTTAACGCAGTTTACCAAACGATGAAACTAATAACCTCGTTTTGTCCTCGTTCATCGTTAGACCCAGCTTTGACTCAGCTATGCTGGAATACCAAACTTAGCCATGGCTTCGAGTAATTTCTGCCGTATCGGGCTGTCGAAGGCTGCTTTATAGTCGACGAAAAGATAGTACTGTTTCTCCTGGATCTTTTTTAGGATTTGCCGAAGTGTGAATATCTGGTCAGTTGTGGATTAACCAGGACTAAAGCCACACTTATAAGGCCCGATCAGGTTGGATAACACTGGCTTCAGTCTTTCACATAGCACACTCTACAGGACCTTGTATGCGATGGGGACATAAAACGCTTAGATTCCAATCGTCGGGCATGCAGTCTTTAAGCCAAACCGTGCGTAGAAGCTGGTGCGTGCTCGTTGTCAGCTCCTCACCACTGGGCTGCCGGAAGTCCGTCGGCGCCGGCTGCTATATTATTTTTCAGCCGCGATATTGCTCTTTTTACCTCGGCTTGACTTGATGGTGGGCAATCTGAACCGTCGTCGACAATTGGCGTCATACCTTCAAATGCGCTGCCTTCTGTAACCAGCAGTTGCCGTAGCCTTTTGCTTTTATTTTCTGGTAAAATTTTCGGGCCTCACCTCTATTCCTGTATCGCTCTATATCCTCGTTCTCCCGTTGCTTCATCTGACATTTTTTTTCGCTTAAATACCTGTCTCGTCTGTTTTACTGTCTCCTTGTGCCGTTCCTTAACAACACGGGTTACAATTGGCTGTAGCGTTGCCCTATAAGCTGCATCCTGTTCCTCAGATGCTATACGACATTCTTTATCGTACCAGGATTCGTCTGAGCGCCGTTTTTCATATCCTAGAATGGTTGTTTCGGGCTACTTCCTTTAGGGTTATATTAAATTTTGAAGGTTTGCCAACTCGTTGAAACCTATGACAGCTGCAAACAGGCTCTGAAGATTGTCAAAAGCGAGGGCGGGTTCCGAAGATTTAAAGGAATGAAATCTTTTGATAGCCCATTGAACTCAATGTTTAGTAATCGATATGCCGGAAATATTAACAGTATTACTACTCCAGTTTTCCATAAGCTGCTATTCACTCTCTGATAGTCTGAGAATTGTGTTTCCATCAATACCTCCAGGGTTTCGCAACAGTTGGTGGTCTATGAACCACCTGTTTTCAGTATGTACGACGGTATTGTTGTATTCGAAGATAAAATCTTACGTATCTGACAAAGCTCCGAAAATCTTCCTACACTACTGCAGAATTTTCTTCAAGACTGCCTTTTGGTCTTCCTAATTAGGTTTTCGAAACTGGTAACTGAAGACTAAGACGTTAGTCAATAACTCAACAGTGGAGTCCAGTGTAGACTTATCGTCTATAGAAGCCGGGCACCTGGGTTAAACGAAAAGTCAATGTCAATATACAGGTGTCAATATACAGTCCGTCCATAGTTTCCAATTCCTGATCAGTAATAAATGTTATACAAATTAAGTAAATTTTTTTTATATTGTGGTATTATTTTCCAAATTTTTGTTTCAATATTATGTTTGTTATTTTTTTTTAATTTTTTATATCATTTAATGTTTTTTCGACACTTTTATATAACATGCCTGCCCTCCATTGAAGTTTGTTCTCACCTGGTCCAGCAATATAAATTTACTTAACCCATATTAAGCACATAAACGTACAATTGCACCACCACCGACGACTGTATCACATTTAATATTTATGGCCTTTAATGTTATTTAGTCTAAAATGGAAACAGTCAAACACCTCAAAAGGCCAGGCCAGGAGAAAGAGTAATTTCCTTATAGAAATGTCCACCCTCCACTTTCCTGGTAGACCACACAATTTGTTATGGAACCTAGTGGAGTATACTAAAATAGGCAAAGGAGACGGGGCATGCAAAACAAACAGGAGAAAAAAGATGCCAGAAAGATGCAAGCAACTTAGACCAAGAAAAGCAACAAAAACTCAATATTGAACTATCATATTTTATAATAAATTGTTGTAAACAAATACGTGCCAACACAAGCGGACATGTTGGTACTCTTACCCTTGCTGATGATATCCATGGTACTGTGTGGCCATTTAGTAAGTGTGCCCCGCAACAACATCAGCAATGAAAATTGTTGTTGGTGATGTTGTTGTTGTCGTTGGCCCCATAACTCATTACTTGGTTTATTAACTTTGTCGTTTCTCAAAAGTGTTTTGCATGTTGGTAATTATGAATTTTTGTTCTTCTCCAGTTGACTCCTTTCTCTCTCTCTCTCTCTCGCTCGTTTCAGTTGAGTGGGGCAAGGAGTATTTGGTTTTTTTCTCGTCTTTTTGTGTGTGTGTGTTTTTTTTTATTACTATGAAATAAGTCAACAGAAAATAGTTGTAACCAGTTAGAAAAATATTGTTGGCTTTTTCCATGCAGTAGTCAGGAGATAGGCAACAACAACATCAACAACAACACCAACAACCAAATCATGAAGAAAAACTAAAGTTTTTACATAATTGCTAATATTTTATGCATTTAAATTAAAGTTTATACAAATAACAGTGATGGCTAGAGAAATGAGGTTGGCCAGTGGAAATTGTAATTTATGCAATGGTTGATATTCCTTTTGAGTTTATAGTAAGACTTGAGTTGAAGACAGTCATATTGTGATTTACGCCTTTTCGAATTTTATTATATAACTTTAAGCCAGGATTTAAGTTAGTAGCCTAAATTTTTATTATTACTAGCAGTGTCCCGAGCTGTCCGACTATGAATTGTAATTTAAATGAAACTGAATTTTGTTATTATACCATCACCTTTAGGGATGAGTATATATTTCATTTGATATGAGAAGAAGTGTAACGCATTAAAGGGGACGAGTTAGAGAAGATACTTGTGTCTTAAGACCAAATTCGCTTCAGGACTTTTTAAGACGATTGAGCTGTGTCCGTCTGTCTGGCAACCTGGCTGGTGGGCACGATAACTCGACTAAACCATAAATCATCCATATGAAATTATACCTTTAATAGTTCATGCCAAGCCACGCCCTTTATCCAATAACAACCAAGCATATCATCAAACACTATCAGCAGGTATCAGTACCATATGGTGATATTTTCATAGAAAAGCCGTCAATAGGGGCATGACGTGACGGTGGCGTGGCACCGCCCACTTCCACCCAGACTGTAATACGAACTGTACGAGCAACATATATACCAATTATCATTTTCATACCTCCGATAGTCCATGAGATACAGCCGTTTAAAGTTTTAAGTTGTATGTCACGCCCACTGATCTACTCCCGCTCATTTTTTTTTTTTTTTTGAATCACTAATTTTGCTACGTTGCGTGGCTGAGGTGCCGTTACTTACTTACTTACTTACGTAAGTGGCCCATTACAACTTACGAACGTAGTTCATAAATTTGAGGCCTGAAGTACTAAAGAATTCCACACGCTTCGGTCTTCTGCGTGTGTTCTCCAGTTAGTCCTACCAGATGGTGGCACGTCGTCTACCACTTGGTCCTTCCAACGGAGTTTGGGTCTCCCTGCTCTGCGTCGTCCTTCAGGTTAGCCTTCAAACACCTTTCTCGCTGGAGCATTTACATCCATTCTGGCAACATGACCCAGCCATCGTAGTCGTTGGATTCTGACTTTTTTAGCTGCGTTAATGTCGTGGTAAAGCTCATACAGCTCATGGTTCATCCGATGGCGAAACTCGCCGTCGACACAGATAGGTCCATATATTTTTCGGAGTACTTTTCTCTCGAATACTCCCAGGTTTTGTATGTCCGTTGTAGTAAGCACCCATGATTCGGCACCATACAACAGAACAGGTAAGATAAGCACCTGGTATAGCTGTTTCTTAGTATTCCGAGAGAAGGTGGTGTTACTAAAGTGCTGCCGAAGTCCGTAGAAACATCTATTGGCGAGCACTATTCTCCGCTTGATTTCTTGGCTGACATTATTTTTCTTATTGACGGAAGATCCAAAGTAGGTAAATTCATCTACTACCTCAAAACAATAATTTTCAACGTTGACGCTGCGTCCACATCGAGATGACTCTTTGATCGTCGAAATCATTATTTTTGTTTTGTCCTCGTTGATCGCTAAACCCATTTTTGCCGACTCTTTTTATAGTGAAGAGAAAATTGCAGTAATATCCCGCAGATTTTGACCAATGATGTCTATATCATCGGCCTAGGCTAGTGGCATGTGGCTTTTGTGGAATATTGTGCCAGACATGTTGACCTCAGCCTTTCTCATCACCTTCTCCATAAATATATTAAATAGTGTACAGGTGTACACTACACCCTGCCTGAGACCTCTTTCTGTGTTGAATGGTTCAGAGTGCTCCTTACCAATCTTAACCGAGGATTTGGTGTTTTCCAAGGTACATCTGCAAAGTCGAATTAGCTTTGCAGGAATACAAAACTCAGACATGGCCTCATAAAGCCTATTCCTTATCAGAGAGTCGAAGGCAGCTTTGTAGTCGACAAAGAGATGGTAGGTGTCGATCTGCTTTTCATGAGTGTTTTTCAGGATTTGTCGTAGAGTGAATATTTGATCCGTCGTAGATTTGCCAGGTCTAAAGCCGCACTGATATAGTCCAATTAGTTTTTCTACAATTGGCTTTATACGTTTACACAATATGCTTGAAAGGACCTTGTAAGCAATTGGTAATAGGCTTATTCCACGGTAGTTCTTACATTCACTACGATCTCCTTTCTTGTATTTGGGACATAACAGACTGAGACTCCAATCCCCGGGCATGCTTGATTGAAGCGTTTTTAATCTCTATATAACGAATTTATTCAAATTCAAAGTGTATTTTGGGGAACCACCGAACTATGCAACAACTGGAATCATTACCATCTCCCAGATTTCGTGCAGGCGCTAATAGTTTGACTTTTCATTTTAAAGGTTCAGATGAATACGAAGAAGAATCTGCCGATATTGTGAAACCGTTACCCACATATGGATAACTTTCTTCATCAGCTGAAGGTTTCCGTACCTATCTGGAAATGAAAACCAACGTATCAAATACTCTTTACTTCTCTAAATGTATTAGACAATTATATTGAAGAAGAAAAGTGGAAAAATTTACTTCAAACCAAAATAACTGACTACTACAAATAAAAAATGTTAAAAGGAACAAAATTGTTTTACTTTTCTATATTTTCTTTACAGCGAAGTGAATATCCAGTCCCTTGGAATTCGTTATAGAGAGTTTCGACTGTATTGTTAAATATTGTTAAATAGTACTACATTTGTCCTATAGGTGTCGCTGACGTATGACATCATTTTGTTATGAAACCTCATTTTAAGCAGTTTCAACGCCTAAAATGTGAAACATTTTTTCCTAGTATTAAAGCCCTTTAAAAACCAAAAACATTTTGCTTGATAGTAAAAAGTTTTATTCAAAAACAATAAAACAAAAATATTACCGAAAGTATTGCATCCTTTTGAGCGCAAAGAGTGTTGACAATTCCACGCAGATGAAGATATTCAACGTCACCAATATTCTAGTGATTAGCAATTAAAGATTGCAAATATTTATGTCTATCAGTGCCTAGTTAATTCATTACAGCTTATCTTAGCGCTGGAGCGGTCAGCAGACACTAATTTCGCATCAGTTTAAATCTCGCCACAAAAGTCATTCATAATTAACTGTGTGTTCCACTATTATCGCCACGACTTTATATTTGTGATTTTTGCCTTACTTCGTCTGATAGTAAACATAGTTCTTGTAGGTTATTTTGTGTGTGTGTGTTCATTTTTTGAGTTCACAATTTCTTTTTTTGTTTCCTCTCCTACTGCCCTGAGTAAAAATTGTGCTTTAAATTCCAGCAGCATCGTATAGACTGAGATGTTTCACCACTACCCATAACCGGTGGCAGAGCTTGCTACAACAAGTAGAAAGTTAACTATGAAAACCAAAGGAAGTTAACTACTGAAATTAGTTAAAGTGCACAAAAGTTGATGTTGAAATTGCACAAGAGAACAGAGACGTTGCTAGTTGAAGTAATGTGGAGTATAGAAGAGAATATTGAATAGCTTCGAAGAAGAGAATATTGATGTATTGGTATGGGAGGTACCAGAAGGCGTGAACCGATATAGTCCATGTTCATTCCTGAGTTTAATTTTCACAAGCGAACATCATACGCAAAATTTGAGTGAATTCACTTTACTTACAAAAAAAAATATGTATGTAAAACTATGAGGGTCAATTCGGTCATTTGTATGGGAGGTACCAGAAGGGGTGTGTCATATAGTTAGGCTCTCTGAGGTTTCGCCTCCTATTAAAACATAAATTTATCGACCAATATTCATTACCCCCCAAGTGTCCGTTGGGAAGTTATGGGAGAAATATTAATTTTCCAAAAATAGGTAATTTTGTATGGGAGGTACCAGAAGGCGTGATCCGATATAGTCCATATTCATTCCTAATTCAACTTTTTATAAGCGAACATTAACACAAAATTTGAGTGAATTCAGTTTACTAACAAAAAAGATATGTATGTAAAACTATGAGAGTTAATTCGGTCCCAGAAGGGGTGAGGCAAAGGTTTCGGTTTTCTTAGGGTTTGTCTACTTTTGCAAGATAAATAAACTGACCAAATGCAAACATCCTCCAGTTGTCCGTTTGGAAGTTATGGAAGAAATATTAATTTTCCAAAAATAGGTAATTTTGTATGGGAGGTACCAGTAGGGCTGCGGCTATTTAGCCCATTTACAATCCCATAAGTTCGTTTTATTAATACTGGTAAATTTTCATACCGATCCGTTAAGGATTACTCGAGTAATCCTGCTGACCAGCCATCCAGCCAGACAGACGGACATACTTCAATCGTCTTAAAAAGTCCTGAAACAAATTTGGTCTTAAGATACTTGGGGTCTAACTCGTCTCCTTTAATGCGTTACACTTTTTTTCTTATCAAATGATATATACCCTCATCCCTAAGGGTGATGGTATAAATATCGTCAGCATCCTGCAAAAATGTCTCAAATGTACTTTTTGTGTTCCGGAGTTATTGATGATTTAAAGTTAATGGCCGCTAGTGTTTTGATACAATAACTATAACACTACTTTAAATAAACGTGGGATTTTTTCTTACAGGGCATAGACAATAACTTTTGGAACACTTTTCCATCATTAAGTCCATTTCACAAAAAAGTGGGCTTGAGATCTTATTGCAGGATACCGACGATACATATGTAGAAGATTTAGGTTTGTAACACTTGATACTCTTGGCCAAGAATGTTTACAATAACGTTATTGAAAATTAAAATGTTTCCAAAGGATTTTAGACCAAATGCCAATATAGTCTTTCTTTTTTAGAGAGCCCCTTCTCAAAAATGAATCTATCCACATAATCAAAATTTTAGTAATTGGTATTTGCTAAAACGTCATTTTAACATATAACAAATGTTCATATTCTGTTCGTAACACCATTACCATTACACAAAAGAAACATTCCATTTTAGTCCATTAGGTCGCGACCTCAGCAAATCAGTTTTCCATATATCCCAAATTATGTAGTTTTTCACCATCACAAATAAAATTGTCCCTGCAAGTTTTTTGATTAAGATAGAAGCTATAGATTCCTTTAACTCATCAAACATGCACAACTTATAAACCTAATAAGTCTATACAACTGCAACTATGGAAAAAAAAACCACTGCGCATGCCCTAATCTGCCGCCATTGTAGAATCACAGCAAATCAAGTACGACACCGTCTTATAACCTCTCTCATTGCAACGTCTCTGTTCTATGCTACGCCATCATATATTCTATGATGAAATTCACTACCACAGTTTCCTCCTTCTACTAAAATATTGAACATACAACAACAACACTGAAATGACTTAACATAACTCGTTGATCAAGTTGCATCAACAAATTGTCTCTGTAGTCTAAAAAAGAGAGATGAAAAAACAATCTATTCCGTATAGAAAGTTCAAGTTTTTATTAAAATACATATGCATAAAATTATAAATTATGAACTCTCTAAATGGCAACGAAATGAGAGACTCACCAATTGGAAGTTATCAAGGAGAAAATGTGTTGAATATTCAATAATGATGCATTAAACAAGAAACACAAAGCAGATGTAATAAAATTTCAGTAAATGTATATAGGTTCAGTAGCAATAATTTTGTGGTTATCAATCCCCGTTCTTTTAAATTACCTATTTTATATATCATAATATCCTTAGCATCTAACCAGTACAAGTTAAAAGGTTTTTTAGCACATATAGTAAACAAATTTTAATTAATTTACTATTCAACACCCTCTTTTTTGGCAATTAACTAGGTGAGCAAACTATGTAGGCATTGACACTTCTCATGGATCAGAAATTATCAAGGTAATTGTCACACAACCGAGGATTAAAGGTGACATCAGATTTTGGGCATCAGTTTGTACAGTTTTTAATCTAGCGCTCTCTCCTCTTCTTAAGCAAAGTTGTAGCTAATAGTGCGCTTAAGAAATTGATATAATAAAATTTCCCAAAAATATTAGACTTCCCTCGTTTATCTATATATATAAAAATGAAATGGTCCACGTATGTCATACCATCACTTGAGAACGGCTGGAGCGATTTGGCTGATTTTTTTTTATTCGATTCGAAATTTTCCGTAGATTGTTTGTGTTGAAAAAAATCAAATCCAGGTGGCGCTAGGGTGGATTTATATCGAAAATTTTAATGCATGTACCAATTCGACTGAAATTTAGAATGGATATTCGTTTGATCACGAGAAACAATTTTATGTACAAATTGACCCGGTAGGTGGCGCTGGGTGGGTTTATGACCAAAATTTGAACGAATGAACCAATTTAACTGAAATTTAGAATCTATTTTTGTTTGATCATCAGAAAAAATTTTATGCACAAATGGAACCGGTAGATGGCGCTGGGGTGTATTAATAATCAAAATTTTAACGAAAATACCAATTTAACTGAAATTCAGAATGTAAGTTTGTTTGATCATGAAAAACAATATTATGTACAAATGAAATATTTCAGAGGCCAATGCAATAAACCAATCGGAATTAGATTTCAACTGCACTCAACATATTTTAAAATAATTTGGAGGCAGGACGAAGTCTGCCGGGCCAGCTAGTTTTCAATAAACTTCAATAAAAATCCTAATTTTTTTCCACTATTTTTAATATGTCGTAGGGAATCCAAATTTGTTGCTTACTCTATTCAGTGAAATTGTAGCTTAGCTAACACCGAATAATTTCTCTGAACAAACCGCCCATGATATTAAATAGCTCTTAAAACACACTAACTACTTTAAACAAATCATTTTTTTAGGAGTTTGGGCCATTGTGCAATGTTTTTATTTGTTACCTTTACCAAAAACGTACTTATTGTATAACTGAACAACTTCTGTAAACAACCTATATAATCGGAATACTCCACCCCTTTAATTGTTCACAAAAAGCATTAGGGTGATCCTTATATGGCATTTTTTCGAATTTCGTTAAAAATATGTATTAATCGCGATGTTGATCATCTAGCTTCACCTTACATTTGATTTTGTCAAAATTACGAATATATTGTGAAAAATTTCGTATCGATAGTTAGGCATTAGGGTGTGCCCCAATAAGGTTAATGTTCGAATTTGTTCTCAAATCAGTTTATTGTCGCTGAATATGTGTATACCATCACCCTTAGGGATGAGGGTATATATCATATGATACGAAAAAAAGTGCAACGCATTAAAGGAGACGAGTTAGACCCCAAGTATCTTAAGACCAAATTCGTTTCAGAACTTTTTAAGGAGAATGAGCTACGGCTGGCTGGCTGGATGGCTGGCTCGATGGCTGGTCAGCAGGATAACTCGAGTAAACCTTAACGGATCGGTATGAAAATTTTCCAGTATTAATATTTTTCGAAACGAATTTATGGGATTGTAAATGGGCAGAATAGATCCACCCCTTCTGGTACCTCCCATACAAGATTACCTATTTTTGGATAATTAATATTTCTCCCATTACTTCCAAACAGACCATCGGAGGATATCTAAATTTGGTCAGGGGTGAACCAAACTAATATCAAACGATAGTATTTGACCTCAGTGACAAACCCCTAAACTCCATTTTGCCCCACTACGTCACAAATTTTTTTTACAGTGGTTTGAAGTTTGATTTTTTTGGTCAAAGGTCGAATCAAAAAATATAAAAAATCATCTGTAAAAATACGTTTGGGCTATTTCATGTCTTCGGAGACCTATATTAAAACAATCAGGGGAATATTTTCTCGGAACATTTTAACCCTCTAGCTCCCACCCGTATGGCACATTTTTGACCCAATTTTGAAAAACTGTTTAAAAGTCAACTTTGGACGGTGGTCAACGATTAGAATCTTCGATAGGAATATTCTCCGGAAAATTTCACTAAGAGTCACCGAAGACAAATAATCTCTACGAGTCAAATACATAAGTAATTTTAAGTACAAATCGTTTAATTTCAATAACTCAAGATTTACACAATATCTTATAGTGGGTGATATTATTTATCAGTCAGTTTATCTGACTGAAATTTCTGTACTGGTTCTTTTATATACCGACTAAGTAGTAATAAGCCGTTCAAAAGCTGAAGTGAAAACCTAAAATAGTATGTATTTACTTTTACTATATCTCTTACAGACGTCGAGATATTTGATGTAGAAGTTGGGGTATTTTTGAAAAAATTATTTAAAATTTTGAAATTAGATTCCAATGTATATTATTAACTGTAGAAACTGTACTTAAGCTAGGCGCGATTCATGTATTTGTAGGCAAAGTGAGTGTCTAGGAGAATCCCGAGTCTAACATTACATAACATTCAACCTGACCAAATTCAAATATAATGCAGTTTTCCGTTCAGAAGTAATGGGAGAAGTATTAATTTTCCAAAAATAGGTCATTTTGTATATTAGGTATCAGAAGGGATGGGGTTGTTCTGCCTGCTTCATATGAAAAACTATTAACCCTGGTAAAACCATGGCTGGTTAACAAGACAGACGAAGGTGGCTCAATCGTCTTAAAAATTCCTGAAACGAATTTGGTCTTAAGATATTAGGGGCCCAACGGGTCTGCTTTCATGCGTTACACTTTTTCTTATATCAAATAGGGGATGGTGGTATAAAAATTAGCAGAATATTTGATCAAATACTTAACAAATGTTTTGAACAATTGCAACAAGAATCTTAAACAAAGTAGACTTTTGAAGTATCGTAATGCAATTATTGATCAATTTGATTTAAAATTGTTACTAATTCCCACATATTATGTCCAATTTTTGATTAGTAAGAACCGATATAGATGTAGATTTATCCATCCTTTATCCATCTAAAACAAAGTATACTTTTGAAGTATCGTAATGCAATTATTAATCAATTTGATAAAATTGTTACTAATTCCCACATATTACGTCCAATTTTTGATTAGTAAGACCCGATATAGATGTAGATTTATCCAACCTTCAAATAAAACCTACCTAAAATATAGAAATTGTATCCAGGCTTTCAAATACTACAAATATGCTATCATCATTTTATTCTCTTTTAAAGTATAATCAACAGTTAAAAGTATATAACGGGTCTCCCAGCACTGACAAAGATCTATCTCTGCCTTTGGCATACAATACCCAACAAAAGATATGAAATCTTAACATCATATGCACTACACAATAAGCAACGATAAGACAAAAATCTGACAAAGAAAAAGTAAAAAATAAGACAAATCAACACTTTTAAACAAAATGAAAATGTATTTCCGTTTGCCAAAAACCCATAGAAAAGAAGCACCGAGCACCATTCTACCCACCCCCATGAGCACTTGAGCACAGGACAGTAAGACAAACTTAAATGACAATTGAAACAATGAACTCAGAATGCCAGGACCATTTTTATTGTACTTGTGTCAAGGATATATGCACACACACACACACACACGCAGCGACATTCCGACACACATTTATGCAGTATATCCTTATAGAAACTTTCATACTCACACACTTATATGTACGTAAAGATAACATAAGCTCGTAAATATTTAAACACAAGATGTCCTTTACAGACATGTTTGGTTTAAACTTGTATATATGTATGTATTTTACCTACTGTGTACATAGTGCAATTTTTGTTGTTGTTTGCCTTCACATGCATTTCTTTTACTTAAACTTTATTGCTCTCTGTTTCTTGCAAGATTAAAATGCCAGACGGTTTTTTATATACCAAAAAAAAACAAAAAAATGGATTTAACATCAAAAACAAACAAACACTACAAGTCACAGAGGATACGACAGTAAAAAGAAATAACCAAGATTCTTTGGTTTCTGTTAGGGTTTGATGCATTCATATAATATACGTAGGATTACATATATATTTTTTCTTGTGAACTGCTGAAAACACATAGATTTTTTTATTGTTTACTTATTTTTGTGTGTTTACAATTTCAAGTATCCTTTATAGTTTTGTCTAGTCTTAATTGAATTTTTCAATAAGTTTTCTGTGTTGTTTCTTTTTTCCAGACATAAATTTGGGAAACATTTCTGAGAAACATAAAGAAATTTAGAATACGATTACAGTAAATTCAGCATTAAAAGTAAAATATTAAAAAAAAATTTTTAGTTTTTAAAATACATATTGACATAACGAATTCAGTTAACTTATCTATTTTAATTGATATTTCTATACTTGTATTGTAAATATACTGTATGATAGAGATTGTGACGACATGTGTAGTGTTGATGATGCCCGGATGCAAGTTCAGAGATACGTGCGCGAATCTACTGAGCACTATGTTATTGACATTTTCGCCGACTTGAAGGGCACTTTCGAGTATCTTTTGTTTTGTTTGTTAGGTTAGTTAGGGTGCCGTTAGGAATGTAAAGTGAATCTTGCACCTCAAGGCGAGTCACAGCCCTCTTCGTGCAGGCATCTGTGCAATATTGTTCGTGATATTTGTATCATGTATAGCGGCAGATAATGAGCCACCAACCCTTATGATTGGGCTAGCAACCCGCCATCAGGTCTTTTACTGGTTATGAAAACACGAAAAAGAAATGTTGAAGACCCCCCATAAACGTAATAAGGACCATGATTTAAGAATATGCACCTTGATCGTCCGGACTGTATAGAGAAGGTGCCACTGTACGACTGGCGGATGTCCTCAGAAAATATAAGGATGACATCACCGTCACCCAGGAGATGGGAGTGACAGGACAAGCATGATCGCGACATAACAATTGCGACATATATTACAGCTGAGATTCGGAAAAGCACGAATTTGGATATGGATTTGCAGTTGGCCATAGACACAGACATTTTGTCTCTTGATTCAATCCTGTTAGAAATCGAATTGCCACAATAAGCATCAACGTGAAATATATCTACATCACGCTTACTAGCGCCTAAAGGAAATATACGACGGTTGCCCTGGCCACGACATTAAAATTGTTCTGGGAGACTTTAATGCAAAAATAGAAAGAGAAGATGTTCTTGGTCCATCGATCGGAACCACAATCCGGCACAAAGATATCACAAGGCAACTTGGCTATCCCCCGATCAAAACACCAAATATGAAATTCATCTTGTGGTAATTGATGGCAGTCATGCATCTAGTGTATTAGGTCGGATCATTACCTGGTTGCAGCCATTGTGCGCACAAGATTGAGCAGAGCGAAAAACGCACGTAACCAAACACAAAGAAAGCTGAACATCGCGAAGCTGCAAACTTCAGAGATAGCCACTACCCACTCCAAACAGCTCTTCCAACCTCTACGACACAACGCCTTCTGACGTTCGCGATACACAGTGGCAGCATATTGCGCATTCCATGGCAACAACCGCAACATCCGTGCTTGGACATAAAAACCGGATCCTGGAACCATAAAGAATGTAGCATAGCGTCTGAGGAACAGTATGATGCTTATAGGGAAATGTTACAGCCAATTGTAACCCACGATGTTAAGGAACGCACAAGTAGAAAATGAAACAGGCGTGACAGCTATATAAGTGAAAAAAAACATCAGATGAAAGAATGGGAGTACGAGGATATAGAGCAATACAAGGATAGAGGTGAAGCCCGATAATTTTGTCTGAAAGTAAAAGCAATAGACTACAGTAATGGGCATCCCTCATGTAAGGGCAAGGATGGAAATCTAGTTAAAGATACGCATGCACTAGCTGCATATAAGGAGAGAACACTTCAAGCAACTGCTGGTACCGGAAGGCAGTGCACGTGAAGGTATCACGCCAATTGTCGATGGCGGTTTAGATTGACCACCAAGTCAAACCGAGGTAAGAAGAGCAATATCCCGGCTGCCGACAAACTTCTGGCAGAGCTCTTCAAGTCCATTGGCGAGGAGCTGAAAACGAGCATGCACTAGCTCAAGCGCTCTTTTTTACTTAACCAGTGCATGCTCGATGATTGGAATCTAAGCGTATTATGTCCTGTGCTGAAAAAGGTGATTGAAGTGTGTGCTCCAACTACCGCGGAATCAGCCTTTTTCCCATCGTATACAAGGTCGTGTTATGAGAAAGACTAAAGCCAGTGTTATCCAACCCGCTGGGGCCTAATCATTGTGGCTTTAGACCTGGTAAATCAACAACTGACTAGGTATTCACACTTCGGCAAATCCTGGAAAATAGCACAGAGAAACATATCGACACGTACCATCTTTTCGTCCACTATTGCACTCGACAGCCCGATAAGCCAGAAATTACTCGAAGCAATGACTGATATTGGTATTCCAGCGAAGCTGATATGCTTTTGCGAAATGACTCGAAGTCTTAAGTGAAGAATGGCAAGGACTTTACGGAGCCTAAAACAAGTTGACGGCCTATGGTGTGACCTCTTCAACATAGTGATGTAGATGATAATGAGGAAAGCTGCAGCAAACATGAGTGGAACGATAATCTACAAATACGTACGCTGATGAGGTAGACATCAATGGATTGAAAACTGCGGCATGTTGCTGCAGCCTTCTCAGATAAACAGAAGGAATCAGCGAAAATGGGTCTAATGGTGAACGATTACAAAACGAAGTTATTAGTTTCAACGAATAAAAAATCTACTTGTTTGGCAAAATATATAAGCCACGCATCGTTTACGTCGTTAGTTAGTGTCAAGTGTCGTTAGTGTCGACCTCGTGGGAATTATAAGCTGTACAAGTTGTATACCGACATTGGTGTGATCAGTCGCATTAAGGTAAATCGGTGGCGCTGCCTAGGTCATGTTGTACGCATGTATGAACATTTCCAGCTCAAAAAGTCTTCGACAAAGCCTTGAACTCGATGGAAGTCTCACAAAAGGGCGGCCAAAACATTGTTGGAATGACAAGGTTACTGAAAACCTAGCAGAACGTGGAGTGACGAACTTGAAAAGAAACGTATGTAATACTTGTTTAAGGTGCGGCAGATAATAAGTCTCGATTCCCGGCTCCAGTCATCTACATTTTTCTTTACCGGCCCCCTCGATGTTGTCGACAGCAGTATAAATGTCCAGTCAATAGGCATGTCTATTAAAAGTAAGTGACGTTTGTTGTGAATCTAAAATAGAATGCGTGTTGATTCGCAACAACGCTACAAGCTATCCCATATCTCATTGATGGGGTGTAAAGAGAAATTGAGTAAGTTAGTTCCTCACACCATGCATAGATAAAAGCTCTTTCACCTGGTCCATCCTACGAAGTTTTTGTCACCCCCTCCTGCGCCGTCCATCGAGTTTATTGCAGAAGACTTTTCGAACTGGAGCGTTTTTATACCATCACCCTTAGGGATGAGGGTATATATCATTTGATACGAAAAAAAGTGTAACGCATTAAAGAAGACGAGTTAGGCCCCAAGTATCTTAAGACCAAATTCGTTTCAGGACTTTTTAAGACGATTGAGCTATATCCGTCCGTCTGGCTGGCTGGCTGGATGGCTGGTCAGCAGGATAACTCGAGTAATCCTTAACGGATCGGTATGAAAATTTACCAGTATTAATATTTTTCAAAACAAACTTATGGGATTGTAAATGAGGTAAATGGCCGTACCCCTTCTGGTACCTCCCATATAAAATTACCTATTTTTGTAAAATTAATATTTCTTCCATAGCTTCCAAACGGACAACTGGAGGATGTTTGCATTTGGTCAGTTTATTTATCTTGCAAAAATAGACAAAGGCTAAGAAAACCGAAACCATTACCACTACCCTTCTGGTACCTCCCATCCAAATGACCGAATTGACCCTGATAGTTTTATATACATATATTTTTTGTTAGTAAACTAAATTCACTCAAGTTTTGCGTATGATGTTCGCTTATGAGAAGTTAAATTACGAATGAATATGGAATATATCGGTTCACGCCTTCTGGTACCTCCCATACAAAATTACCTATTTTGGAAAATTAATATTTCTCCGATAACTTCCCAACGGACACTTGGGGGGTAATGAATATTGGTCGATAAATTTATGTTGTGATAGGAGGAGAAACCTCAGAGCGCCTAACTGTTTGACACACCCCTTCTGGTACGTCCCATACAAATGACCGAATCCACCCCATAGTCTCATATACATATCTTTTTTGTAAGTAAAGTGAATTTACTCAAATTTTGCGTATGATATTCGCTAGTAAAAATTAGACTCAGGAATGAACATGGACTATATCGGTTCACGCCTTCTGGTACCTCCCATACAAAATTACCTATTTTTGGAAAATTAATATTTCTCCCATAACTTCCAAACGGACACTTGGGGGGTAATGAAAATTGATCGGTAGATTTATCTTCTGATAGGAGGCAAAACCTCAGAAAACCTAACTATTTGACACACCCCTTTTGGTACCTCCCATACAAATGACCGAACCCACTCCCATAGTCAAATTTTTTGTAAGTACACTGAATTCAGTAAAATTTTGCGTTAGGTGTACGGTTATAAAGATTTTAATCAGTAATGAATGTGGACTATATCTGATCACCCCTTCTGGTACCTCCCATACAAAATGACTTTGTTTGGAAAATTTATATTTCTCCCATAACTTTTAAATCGGCACCTGGGGGGATAATCAAATTTGGTCAGTTAATTTATCTTGTAATAGGAGGCAAAGCCTCAGCAACCCTTTCTTTTTGGCACACCTCTTCTGGTACCTCCCATATAAATATATGGGATATTTCCCCTCTTACATACGTATCATTTTTGTATGTACACTAAATTCAGACAAATTTTGAAATTGAACGTTGACTTACGGAAAAAAATCAGACACGTTGTGCTGCCCCTAATTGTACCTTCTGTACAAATTGGTAAAATATTGTATGTTTTTGCTCTACATACAGACAAAAAATAATACATAAGTAATTTTATTTTAAAAATCTATTAAATTCAATAACTCAAGACTTAAACAATATATTATATTGGGTAATCGTATTTATCAATCAGTTTACCTTACTGAAATTTCTGTACTGGTTATCTTATCGAACAACGTGTCGAAGACGGCTCATTTGGTCTATTTGAACGAGCTTCACTACCTCGATGTCATTGTACAGGTCATACAGCTCCCGATACATTAGACGACGATACTCGCCGTTAACATTGATGGGTCCAGATATTTGGCAAATTATTTTTCTCTCGAAGACTCACAGAGTAGATTGATGCGGATTCTACGCTGTATCAGAGTCTGGTAGAGTTGGAGAGAGTTCTTCATTAAATCGATTGCTTATCACATAGTAGCAGCAGTATGTGATCAATACTCGTCTCTTGATTTCCAGGCTCACATTATATTTTTTGTTTACGATAGAGCTAAGATAGTCAAAATCATCTATCTAATCAGCGTCCCAAACGACTAGTCTCTTTTTTCGTTGAAACAAATAAATTAGTTTTGTCCTCACTTATCACTAGTCTTATTTCCGCCGACTGCTTCCCAATGCTCGAAAAGGCTGCTGTAACATCCCGCAGAACACGGGATGGCATACGCCAGCGGCATGTGAATTTTGTTGGTAATGGTACTAGTCCTGTTTACTGCAGTCCTTCGCATTTCTTATCCGATGTTAAAGAGATTGCATGACAGTCCACCGCCTTGTCTTAAGCCACGCTTTGTTTAAAATGGCTGAGTCAGATTTTTGCCTATTTTTACTAAAGAATTCGTGTCAATCAATGTCATTCCGCATAGTCGTATCAGCTTCAAGGGATTGCCACACTCTGCCATAGCATCTGATAATTTCTGCCGTATCGGACTGTCTAATGCAGCATTGTCATCGATAAACTGATGGTAAGAGTAGGTGTCGATTTTCAATTCTTGGATCTTTTCCAGGTTTTGTCGTAGTCTTTCACAAATCACACTATACAGGACCTTGTAAGCGTTAGGAAAAAACCTGATTCCGCAATAAATGTTTCACACTCTTGGACGCCTTTCTTAAGCACAGGACATGGAACAATTAGGTTCCAATGAGCCTTCCGTGGGCCACCAAATTTATGAGCTGGTGTCTGCACGTTTCCAGCTCATCGCCGCCGGATTTAGAAAAGCTTTGTCGGCAGTTGTCACCGGCCGTTGCATAGGGGTTAGAACACGCGACTACCATGCGGGTAATCCATGGTTCAATTCCCGGCTCCAGACAACTAAATTTTTCTTACATTGCCGGCCCCTCGATGTTGTCGACAGAAACTTTGCAGCATAATTGTCGAGTCAATCGGCATGTCTAGTAGAAGTTCTCAAACAGTGACGTTAGCATTCGTCGATAAACAAGCAGGTGCCGTTTGCTGTGAATCTAAAATAAAGCGTGTTAATGCGCAACAACGCGAGAAGATGTCCCATACTTTATTCAATTAGCCAGCAATCAATTGCCGTTCTGATCTCATTTTGGCTCCGTCGTCTATGATTGACGTGATTTCGTCAGGTATACAGTCTTTGGGAACGAGAAGAGAACGAAAGTGTTCCCCCCATTTTGCAGCACATTTTAAGTGTCCGTGACCAAATTTTCGTCGCTGTCCTTACAAAACCTTTGCATTTTACCTTTTGGTACAAATTTCGGGCTGCACCTCTATCCCTCTATCTCATAATCCATTATATCGGTCTACTTCTGTTAGCATCTGATATGACAATGATGACATGCATCGCATTTCCAACTTAAATCTCTGAGCGTAATTCTTCTCTTGCACGATGATATAATTGCATCAAAATTTTGTCCGTATCCTGTTAGGAAACTGTGGGCTGTTAGTGCAGGTTTTATGCTCCAATGGTTTTGCAGCCGCTATTTAATCCCATTTATGCGATGCCAGTTTAAATATTAATTTTGTATTTTTTTGTACCATACATAGGGCATATGACGTATTGGTCCCCATTACATTTAATTCTATACCCTTATTTTTCAAACTTAACCATGTTTTTGCTCTTTAGCTAAAACTGGCGCCAAATCCATCAATTAACTGAAAATGAAATCAAATGTAGTGCATCTTGTTTTTGTTTTTATTTTGACAGTTATGATTATTTAAAAATAAACTTTTTTTAAAATCAAATTCTACTATTCAAATTTAAGTATCTTACATCTTACCTAAAATATCAAGGGGCTCCAGTAGTTGTCATGTGACTTGTTACATGTTCATCACAATCCCATTTAGTTTTACATAAATTGAATGTAATTAATTTCTATTTCATTTAACCAAATGAAATTGTAATTAATTTTCATTATATTGTCTTTGCCACCCAGGAGAAGAGGGAGAAGTTTTCGATGCTTTTGTTTTTATTGCGGAACTAGTAGCACTGTATCTTTTTGTCTTAAAATCTTAACAATTTATTTTATAAATTAGCGTATTCATCAATTTTAATAACATTTTTAAACCATAAAACCACAACATAAAATAAAACCAACCTCATCAACAACCCAACTCCCTCCACAACGACCAACACCACCACCAACAGTTGTTAATGGCACCCGTAGACGGACGACGACGGATGGTTTGCACTCTCCCGACGCCGCCTCATACCTCATTGGTTTGACTGGGCAGAAATGAATCAATTCAATGGCTAAGCAAACGAAAGAACTCAACTGTAATGAGGATCAAACAACAAGAAAAAGTCACAAACGAATGATGAAAGGCAGCAATGTAACAAATTATGAAAAGTCATATTTTTTGGGGGTCTTGATACAAACACAAAAACGTTAGCCCGAGATTGTAATGAATAGCAATTCCCACATATAGAAAGGTTTAGCAAAATTGAGGATGCAAATAAAAAAAAATGTTGTATGATTTTAGCTTAGTTTTGGGTTATGTAATACTGTTAAACTATACATTACAAAGTGCACAGTGATTTGAGTGTACTGGAGAAACTTTTTTTATTACTTGAACTAGCGGTGGGTAATTTTGGCTGTAAAACTGTAACCTCACGAACCAAGCGAAAACAAAAAAATTCAACTAACTGCAGTAAATTTCATTGTCCAACACGACATCACTAACGATAATATCGATTATATTGTACTGATATCTGTATTATTTATAGGTTGAAATGTGAACCGCCTAAATCAAAGATTGCTGTATGTTTTTATAAGACGAATAGTAATTTTCTCTTTTTATATTATTTATAACATCATTAAGAGAATTATTATCATAGCCCCGATATCGTATTCTCTACTTAAAAATCACCATTAGAAAATATAGCCAAAACACTGTTTTCACCCTCCTCCACCCACGCTAATTTAATATCCCATTCCATTTCCCGTCACCCACAATTACATGTAAGAAAACATGGCCGTTTCCTTTTTACTTCAAGTCTAATGGTGCCCACACACACACACACTCGAGCACACATGAAAAGTGTTGGTGGATATGTTGTAGAGTTACTGCTGCAAAGGGTCTTAATATGTAGTGCTGGTGTCGATAGTGTTCTCCCTCATAACCGGGGTTGATAGTTGTTGTTGTTGTTTTTATTTTTGATAGTTGTTTTGTGTCCCTTAGCAGTTTTTCGTTTACATCTTTAGGTTTTCTCTGGTAGTATGGGTTCGCCAAGGATTACTTCGTCTCGACCAAACATGCAATTAATTATAAGCTTAAGGCCTTGGTATCCTTTTTTTTCTCTACACAGAAACTAACAAGAAAAATGTACAACAACTACAGCAACCACTATATGTATATGGTAAAACTAAAACGGAACATAAACTTTTGAAATCCATATATAACAACTTGGCCCACAAAAATAAAACGAAATGAATGCAAAACAACACCAAAGTTGTAAAATGTCCAAATGTAAAAAACAAGGAGTTGATGCCCGTCTTGGGTAACTAAGCGAAAACTCTATACAAAATGTATATGTATGGGACAATACACGTAATGTGTTCAGCTGCAACTATGAAATTTACCATCATTACGGAGGGGAACTATGAAAATCTTCTTCTTCTTCTTTACTGGCAGCAACAACAGAAATTCATCTATCAGTAGCCGCACGTAGCAAAGCATTCCAAGCGCTTCGGTTTTTTGCGCTCCGTAGATAGTTCGTCATACCAAGCGTCACCTGGTCCATCCATCGGAGTTTTGGTCGCCCCCTCCTGCGCCTCCCATCGAGTTTATTGCCAAAGACTTTTCGAGCCGGAGCGTTTTCGTCCATTCGTACAATGTGTCCAAGCCAGC
Source organism: Muscina levida (assembly GCA_964034835.1). Lineage (NCBI taxonomy): Eukaryota > Metazoa > Arthropoda > Insecta > Diptera > Muscidae > Muscina > Muscina levida. The sequence continues at coordinate 44,541,091 of OZ035880.1, read as the reverse complement.
GCATTCGGTCTATTTGAACGCGCTTAACCACGTCGATGTCGTTGTACAGCTCATACAGCTCATGATTCATTCGACGACGGTACTCGCCGTTCACGATGATGGGTCCAAATATTTTGCGGAGTATTTTTCTCTCGAAGACTCCCAGAATAAATTGAACCGCTTGTGTCATTATCCAGGATTCTGCGCTGTAGAGCAAGACAGGAAGGATCAGAGTCTAGTAGAGCTGGATCTTTGTTCTTCGAGAGAGTGTCGTTAAATCGCTTGCTTGGCGCATAGTAGCAGCGGTTTGCGATCAATACTCGTCTTTTGATTTTAAGGCTGACATTATTATTTTTGTTTTGGTAGACAAATCATCTACCACCTCAAAGTTATAGTTGTCAACGTTCACGCAGCGTCCCAGACGAGTGGACTTTTTGTTCGTTGAAACAAATAACTTGGTTTTGTCCTCGTTTATCACCAGACCCACTTCAGACGACTGCTTTTCAATCCTCGAAAAAGCCGCAGTAACATCTCGCAATCTACGTCCAATAATATCTATATCATCAACATACGCGAGCAACATGTGGCTTTTGTTAAATATGGTGCCACTCCTGTTTACTGCTGCTTTCCGCATGACCATCTCCATTACGATGTTAATGAGATCGCAGGACAGACTATCGCCTTGTCTAAAGCCTCGCTTGGTAAAAAATGGCTCTGACAGATTTTTGCCAGTTTTCACTGAAGACTTCGTGTCAGTCAGTGTCATCCCGTGGAGTCGAATTAGCTTTGCGGGGATACCAAACTCAGCCATAGCATCCAACAACTTCAGTCGTATCGGACTGTCAAATGCAGCTTTGTAATCGATGAAAAGATGGTAGGTATCGATCTGCATTTCTTGGGTCTTCACCAGGATTTGTCGTAGCGTGAATATCTGTCGGTGGTGGATTTACCAGGTCTAAAGCCACACTGATAAGGTCCAATCAGGTTCGCCAGAATGGGCTTTAGTCTTTCACATAACACACTAGACAGGACCTTGTATGCGATGGGTAAAAGGCTAATCCCGCGAGAGTTGGTACACACACTAGGATCGCCTTTCTTAAGCACGGGACATAGGTTACTCAGATTCCAATCATCGGGCATGCACTCCCTGAGCCAAATCGTGTTTATGAGCTGGTGCATGCATGTAACCTGGTAATCGCCGCCGGTTTTACAAAGCTCTTTCGGCAGTCCATAGGCTCCCGCAGCTTTATTAATTTTAAGCCGCTCAATTGCCGTGCTGATCTCGATTTGGCTCGGTGGTGGACAGTCTACTTCATTGTCGATGATTGGTGCGATTTCAGCCTTAAAGAAAAAAACTTTATACACAGATAGTACTCGGAACTAACGACATAAAGCCAGTGGCGAAAGGAAGGACGTTGAAGGACTTTTAGAATGCCTTCAAAAGCAGACAGTAGGCCTTCCCTCTGCCTTTCCTTTTCCTTTTCAAATAACATAGGGTATCGTTGGGAGGCAAGGCTTTACATCGTCGCTTCCTATGGAAGGCATGCATAAGAAGTACTTAAAAAATAAAAAATAATTTGCAGTTGAACACCCTAATAATGTTAAGTTTATTTTTAGATATTTCTCACTTCTACATATTTCTCTCTATATTTACACTTTTTTCTAATGACAGTAAACCTTGCTGGAGTTTGAACTCCACTGCGGTAAAAATACCAATTACTTAATTTCTGATGTCAGCTATATTTATTAGCAAGCAGTGATGATTCTCGGAGTGTCATAGACATTTTAATCGGTGCGCCATCGCTCTCAAAGTAAGCAACGATGTCAGTTAGTGCCATTTCCGTTGAAATTGCGTTTTAAGCGGATCTTCAAGTGGGCTTAATAACACGCTTGATTACAGAGTAAGTTACAATGTCAGTAGGTGCCATTCGAAACGGAGTTATAATGAGTGAACGATGGTTTTACATTACACACGCGTGACTTTCTTAGTACTTAGATCGCTCGCTTACAATGTCATACTGATGTCATGGATTACTAAATAGGTACTTCGGTTCAAATACCGCTGGGTACTTAATCGCTGATGTCAGCTATATTTAGTAGCAAGCACTGATGACTCTCTCGCTTATGTTCTCCCTGAAATTTAGCATAGGAGTGTCATAGGCTATTTAATCGGTACGCTCTAGCTTACAAAGTAAGCGACGATTTCAGTAAGTGCCATATCAGTTGCAATAACGTTATAAGCGGATATTTTAGTGCTATATTTAGGTGACTACAGATCGCGCCATCAAGGCATAATGGCCAAATGTAGATGACTGGATGACCGGGAACCGAACCACGGATCTCCCGCATAATAGTCGCGTGTTCTAACCACTATGCGACGGCCGGTCCCATATGCCAAACGTAGAAAAGTTTTATGTGAGCTTCTTCTCGGGTTCGTTCATCAACATACTTAGTAACCTGGTCTTTCCACCGGAGTTTTGGTCACCCTCTTCTGCGCCAATCATCGAGTTCATTGTCGATGACTGTACCTTGATGCGTTTGACCACGTCAATGATGGTATATAAATCATAAAGCTCATGCTTCATACGAAGTCGATACTCTCTGTTAACGATGATGGGTCTATATATTTTACGGAGTATTTTCCTATCGAATACTGCTAGAATCGGTTATTCGCTTGCATCATTACCTAGGATACTGCGCCATACATCACTGATTCGACTCTGTCTGTCACTCAGTCATTAAACCGCTTGCTAAGTCATTAATAGTGTACATTTGCTTGCAGAGTCCTTTTTCTTTGAAACTAATAACTTTCTGTTGTCCTCATTTACCATTAAACCCATTTAAGCGGATCCTTCTGTATACCTGAGAAGGCTGCAGTGAATATCGAGCTATTCGTGTCTATGGCAGTTTTCCTCATTATCATCTTCATCACATTACACGATAGGGGTTCGCCTTGTTTTAGTCCTCGTCTGGTATAGAATGACTCCGTAAGGTCCTTGCTAATCTTCGTCAGCCTTAATCAGGATTTGATGCATTCTGAATATCTGGCCAGTAGTTTATTTGCCAACCCAAACTGATAAGGCCCTATCAGGTTGGATAACACAGGCTTTAGTCTTCGACATAGCACACTCGACAAAACACCCAAGATTCGGAGGCATACAAATAAGTACCTGGTACAGTTGGACTTTGACTTGGTGGTTTGAGATAGGGTGGTGTTTATGAAGTTATCGCGTAGCCCAAAGAAACACCTGTTGGCGAGCACTATTTTCCATTTTGTTTCTAGGCAGACCCTGTTATTTTTGTCCATGGCGGATCCGGGGTAGATGAATTCATCCACTACCACAAAGCAATAGTTCTTAAAGTTCACGCTGCGCACCCACCGGGAGAAAACTTTATTCGATGATACCATTTACTTCGTCTTGCTCTCACTCACTTCCTAACTCATTTTTGCTGACTCCCTTTCCATAGATGAGAAGACAGCTGTTACCTCTCGCATCGTCCGACCGATAATATCTTTGCCGATCCGAACAGAAGATTTTGTTTTCGTAAGGGTATCTACGCAGGGATACCGAACTCAGACATGGCTTCGTATAGTCAATGCCTGAAGGGACTATCGAAGGCAGCTTTGTAATCAACAAAAAGGTGGTAATTATCGTTTTTCTTCTCATGAGTTTTCTCAAGAACTTGCCGTAGTGTAAATATCTGATGCGTCGTGGATTTGCCAGGTCTAAAGTCGCACTGAAAAGGTTCAATCAGGTTTTCTTCATATGGTTTTGGACGTACACACAGTATGTTATACAGGACCTTATATGCAATCAGTATGAGGCTAATTCCAAGGTAATTTTTGCTCTCACTACGTTAATTTTTTTTTTTTTAAATAGGACATAGCACACTGGTATTCTCTGGCTTGCTCTCCTGAAGCCATGTATTCTCTATGAGCTGTTGCATGCTTAAAACAAGCTCATCTCATCAATTTCTGGTGAAATTTTCGCAATTGTCTCATATGAAATTTTTCGATTATATAGCTGCCACGCCTGTTTTACTGTCTTCTTGTGCTATTCCCTAACAGCCCCGGACTACAATTGGCTGTAGCGTTGCAGCATTCGGTTTCTCATACTTCCTATGACATTCTTAATCGTACCAGGATTCCACTCACTACCATGTTCATTGCCGCTACGCAGCTAACCAGCCTTAACCCGGTATACAGGCCGAATTTACCGATCGATGCACAAAGAACATCTATCCTTCATATTTGGGCATTAAAATATCTCAGGACAATTTAAATGTCGTAGCCAGGGCAGCGGTCCTATGTTACCTCTAGTTACCTTGATGCGGATTATGACTATTCGATCACTAACAGGACTAGGTCGCGAAACATGATGTCTGTGTCTCTGACCAATTACAAATCCTCATCCAAATTCGTGCTTTTCCGCATGGCAGGGCTAATAGATTGGGACCGGCCGTGGCATAATGGTTAGAACACGCGACTACCATGCGGGAGATTCCGGGTTCGATTCCCGCCTCCGGTCATCTCCATTTTTCTTTCATTGTTGGTCCCCTCGATGTTGTCGACAGCAACTTCGCAGTATCAAGTGTTAAGTTTATCGGCATGTCTAGTAAAAAGCTTCTAAAACAGTGACGTTCGCATTCGTCGATAAACAAGTAGGTGCCGTTTGTTCATTGTAGATCCACTGTTTTCGCACCGAATTATGTTGAGTGACAAGAGACATTTCGGATAAAAATTTATCTTATGGTAAATGGATTCACATGCACCGTCAGAAATTTAAATAAATGTAATACAATAAAATTGTATATTTTTTCTTTTACGCTCTTCCCAATAAACATTGATGTAAGCTGGCTAAGAAGTATATGTTTTCCAAAGATTTTTATAAATTTTTCCAAATTAGTTTGCGAAGTTTACGTTTTCCAAAACTTTAGTAAATTATTTACAAACGCTTTGTAATGGATTTGTAAAAAAAGAATCAAACAATTATCCAAAAAAACATTGATGTAAACTGGCTTAAATATATGTTTTCCAAAGCTTTTAGTTAACCTTTTCCAAATTAGTTTGTAACACATTTGTAAAAAAATAAAAATACAATGCTTTTGTAAGCTCGCAGGCTAGACAGGAAAAAACAGATATAATTTTTGTTTACATATTTATTTTCGTCTTGGCATTTCGTATAATTAGCTGCTGCTGAAAGATTGACGTGTTTCGTGTTAAAGGCAGAAAGTCCTTATAAAAATAAAAGAAAGGGTGCGGAGAAGAAGACCAGAAATAATAAAACTATATATAGTACATATATAGGAATTATCAAAAGAAATCAATTGAATTGGAATAAAATTGACAAAACTTTGTATTTGCTTTGGAATGGTATTTATACCTAATTTGGAAATATATAAAAATATAAATTTACCACAAGCTTTCCCACTTTTTTATTATGTATTGCATACCAAGTTTATTCCCAAATAGTTTCCAAACATTAATACAATTGTACAATAAAGGATCCCTTTCGCTTATCCAACAATTGGAACTTAATAAGTTACAATGCCTGCGATAAAGATTTTCCAAACATCATGTTTACTAATGTAAGCTTATAGTAAATTTATAATAAGTTTATATTGTTTATTGGGTTGTTTTGTATTGTTGATCTATATGTGTAAATAATGAATGTGTGTTCATCGTTCGGTTTTCTTTTATTTGAAAAAAATTTTTTTATATAATTTTTCATGAATATATCAAATTTTTATTATATTTTATTCTATATCATCAAACCTTTCATTTATTTCTAACTCACCCCAGACATGGCATATATTTCATTAAATGTCTCATATTGCATATATAAACACTTTAAGGCATATGGCTACAGTAATACCGATATATGTACTATACATACATATGTATGTATATGTGAAGAACAATTTCATAAGATAATAACCTCAACCCTTATCTACAGACCCCCTAAAGGCTTTAAAATGCCAAAGAAGAAATTGAAGAAGACATACATACAAATAAACATATATTTAACATCGTATCTACATATACATACGTACATGCAAGACCTTGTACACACACACACACACATATACACATTGCATATGTACATATTTATATAAACTATTATTTATTCCCAAAAGTTTTTAGGCAACATCATTATCTTTTATGTACACATATACTAAGGCACGCACACACATACACCGCACACACACACAAATACCACTGACTATCACTTCGGTTTATTCCCTTTGGCACCACCGCTCACTGAGTTTTCTAAGGAATGGACAGGGTGAGAGATGTTGTCGAAATGATAACAATTCTTGGCCCGTTAATAATCGCACACTCACACACACACACACATAGAAACAAACACTCTTTAACTCCATTACCAACACCCTAGACGAAATAAGGACGAAACGACTTGTGTCGTTTCTTCAGAAATTTCTATCTTCCTTTACTAGCCACTAGCAACCAACACCCACTTCCATCCACTTCAACTTGTGACCAAAGTAGTTCCATTTCGACTCTACTGGCGGCTCGCAACGCACAACCCCCTTTGTAAAACTCAATTTAAAAACTTTCAGTTTTTTGCTAGTTATGCAAATATTCTTAACTTCCCTTAGGTTTTGGTCTCATCTCCGGAAAGGAGTGTGTGCGAGCATCACCAACATCTACAAGTATAAGATGAAAATTGGTACAGTCTTAAACTTAAACACCAAATTCCATTCTACTACTTTAGCTTTTTTGTGGAGAGAGGGGGAAACCTGTAACTTGCCGAAAAGTGTCTACTCAGACATGTTTGCCACCCTCAAAACAATGTTGCTTGGTTTTGGGGTATTGTCGTAGTAAAGGAAAACTTTAAATTTAAGTAAATTTGTTAAGTTGGAGATCTTTGCTAGAATATAATAGAGCAGCAGAAACTTTCTTATGTATCCAAGTACAGTACTTCATATTGTATAAGTCTGTATATAAAAATTTAGTATCGGCTTCGAAACGCATATCTGGACAGATAATTGCGCAATGTTGAGCAGCCCAAATGGCATAATATACCTATGCGCCTTAGGAATTAGGTTACTGAAGCTCAACATAACGGCTCTCTTAGTGACTTTGGCAGAAACTAGTATCGGGCGCGGGGACCGGCCGTGGCATAGTGGTTAGAACACGCGACTACCATGCGGGAGATCGCAGGTTCAAACCTGGCTCCAGTCATCTTAAAAGAAAAAAAAATTCTCTTTCATAGTCGGCTCCCCTCGAATGTTGTTGACAGCAACTTCGCAGTATTAAGCGTCGATTCAATCGTCGTGTCTAGTAAGAGCTTCTCAAACAGTGACGTTCGCATTCGTCGATAAACAAGTAGGTGCCGTTAGTTGTGAATCTAAAAATAGAAAGCGTGTTAATTCACAACAACACGAGAAGCTATCCCATACCTCATTCATGGGGTGTAAAGGGAAATTAAGTAAATAAGTAAGAAAAAAATGGGAAACCCTTCTACACCCAAACATTATTAGGACCATGTTTTACGGATATGCACCTGGAAAGTCCGAACTCAATAAAGAGTTGGTGTCTCTATCCAATCGAAGAATTTCCTCGACAAATACATGGCTGACACCACCGCCATACATCCAAGATACGAATTTGGATGTTGATTCATAGTGAGCAAGAGTCTTCGACATCTGGTCCCGCGGTTTAACCTTGTAAGTGACCGAACCCTGCCCATGACATTAAAATTGTTCTCGGAGATTTTAATGGTAAAATCGGAAGAGAAGATGCTCTTGGTGCAGCATGTAATGCGCGGTGCAAATATTGACAGGGATTACCATCTACGCATACGATTATGTAGTGCTAAAACGCTCTTAACCAAATGCTAAGGAAGATAGATATTGAATAAGTGCATACCACCAAGATAGCCAATGCCTACTCCAACCAACTCTTTCAATTACTACAAACAAACACTGCTAATTCTTATGTTCCACTGTGGCAGCATATTGAATGAATTCTGTGACTAATGCCGCAACGACCACGCTCAGACAAGTTCCAATACGAAAGAAAGTTTATTAGAGAATGAATTTATAAATTACAGTTGACAGTATTACAAATATTTTCTAATGACTAACGGGGAAATCTATGCTACATAGTTTTAAATACAAATAATAACAAGTAAACAAATAACAAGTTTGAATTCTTTAACATCTTGACCATTCCAAACGTCGTCAATGGTCAGAATGGTGACATTAAATGACAACAGTGGATGATCAATTTTTGAAGAAAATCATCTTCAGTGATGGGGCACATTTTCACCTCAGAGGATTCGTCAATAAGCAGAATTTCCGCATTTGGGTGAATGATAATCCAAGAGTGATTGTCGAAAAACCAATTCACCCACAATGGTTTATAAGACGGCAGCATCATCCGGCCGTAAATTTTTTTAAAATGAGGCCGGCAGGCAGTTGCTATGAATGGTGTTCGCTATCGTGAGATAATAACGAATTGGAGGATGTGGACGATATGCGGTTTCAACAGGACGTTGCCACTTACCACACAGCAAACGAAGCAATGTCTCTTTTGTGTGACAAATTCAATAGCCGTGTTATCTCACGTGTTGGCGAAGTCAATTGGCCGCCGCCAAGATTTTGTGATTTGACGCCGAAAAGGTGTACGTCGATAACCCAGAAATAAGTTAAGAGCTAAAAGATGAGATAATTCGGCACATTAACGGCATAGAACCTCAATTAGGCCTCAGTGTCATAGACAATTTAAACCATCTGATGGATGTGTGCCGTCGATGTCGCGGCGGCCATTTGGCCGACGTTTTGTTCCATACATAATTGAACCATACCAATATTATCATAATAAAAAGAAATGACAAAAATTTCCTAAGTAATTTGTGTTTAATTCAGAAAACAGCCCGTAGGGGGCTTAGCCACTTAGGGTAAAGTTAAAAACAAGACCTCTGTCTCGCCTCAATCCGAGTAGGCGATTAAATACGTTTCATGTGGTTCCTTCCAAGAATTACTGGGCCAAGATAGCGATTGGGGTTCCAACGATTAACACTTCCTTCTTTTTGTCTTCAATCTTTCTCTATCTACTCCATTTTCTAATGGACCAACACAATGAATCAGAAGATTTCGTTGTGAAGTATGATCTGGTTCAGCGTTGAAAAAGATCGAATATTTCAACGCGTTCGAGCAGGTCATACAGCTCGTGGTTTATTCGACGACGATACTCGCCGTTAACGATGATGGGTCCAAATATTTTGCGAAGAATTTTTCTGTCGAAAACTCCCAGAATAGATTGATCCGCTTGTGTCATTACCCACGATTCTGCGCTATAGAGCAAGGCAGGTAGGATTCGTGTCTGGTAAAGTTGGATCTTCGTTCGTCGAGAGATGGCTTTATCATAAGACGCTTGCTCAGCGCATAGTATCAATACTCGTCTCTCATTATTATTTTTGTTTATAGCTGAGCCGATGTAGACAAATTCACCTATCACTTCAAAGTTATAGTTGTTAACGATCACGCAGCGTCTCAAACGAGTTAACTTTTTGTTCGTTGAAACAAATCACAGACTCACTTCTGGCGACTGCTTCTCGATGCATGAAATGGCCGCAGTAACACTCCGCAGACCTCGACCAATGATATCTATATCGTCGGCATGTGCAAGCAACATCTGGCTTTTGTTAAAGATGTTGCCAGTCGTGTTTACTGCTGCCTTCCGCATGATCATTTCCATTATGACGCATGACAGACTATCGCCTTGTCTAGAAAGGTAGAAATTGACCCTGCATCTAGTTTATGTCATATCGAACTGTCGAATGCAGCTTTGCAGTCGATAAATAGATGGTCAGTGTTGATCTGCATTTCTTGGGTCTTCTCCAGGATTTGTTTTAGTGTGAATATCACCAGGTCTAAAGACACACTGACAAGGTCCAATCAGGTTCCCTAAAATGGGCTTTGCAAAAAAAAAACAGTTTTTATCAGTTTACGGTTTAGATGATTCTCTCGCATATTTTAAAATACAAATCAACCCTAACACTTTAGTCAGTGGAAGAATTTTGTCTGTGATTAACAAAATTGCAAAACGTCTTTTTTTGTAAAACTCACAAAAAAATATTCTATTATTTATTCCCAGTTATTTTTCAACTTATCGAATTTTACCATATCTTAAAACTCAGATCTTGATCTAAAAGCCTACAAGATCCAACTAGTACTAGAATTGAGGTCGCCAAAGTCCTAAATGGATTACTCGTTATCAAAAGCAATTGAATGAATTGAAAAATATTATAAGCGTGGAAAAATATTATAAGCGCTTCGATCTTCTGCGCTTCTTCTCCAGATAGTCACACCGAGTTCTGTAAGGTTCTCAGTAACCTGGTCTTTTCAACGGAGTTTTGGTCGCCCTCTTCTGCGCCATCCATCGAGTTCATTGTCGAAGACTTTTCGAGCTGGAGCATTTTCGTCCATGCGTACAACATGACCTAGCCAACGCACCCGTTGCACCTTAATGCATTTGACCACGTCAATGTCAGTGTACAGCTCAGGATTCATACGACGCCGATACTCTCCGTTAACAATAATGGGCCCATATATTTTACGGAGTATTTTTCTCTCGAATACCGCCAGAACCGATTCATCCGCTTGTGTCATAACCCAGGATTCTGAGCCATACATTAAGACAGGTAGAACCAGTATCTGGTATAGCTGGAGTTTTGTTCGTCGAGAGAGGGCTCTGTCATTGAATCGCTTGCTTAGTCCGTAGTAGCATTTATTTGCAAGCAGGATTCTTCTCCGGATTTCTAGGCTGACATTATTTGCTTTGTTGATGGCGAAGCCTAGGTAGACAAAATTATCTACCACCTCGAAATTATAGTTGTCAACGTTCACGCAGTTTCCCAAACGAGTAGATTCTTTGTTCGTTGTAACTAATAACTTCGTTTTGCCCTCGTTCATCGTTAGGCCCATTTTCGCTGATTCCTTCTGTATACCTGAGAAGGCTGCAGTCACATCCCGCAGTTTTCGACCGATTATGTCTACGTCAACAGCGTACGCGAGTAGCATGTGGCATCTCCATCACAATGTTGAAGAGATCGCACGATAGGCCGTCGCCTTGTTTTAGGCCTCGTCTGGTATAGAATGGCTCCGTAAGGTCCTTGCTAATCTTCACTGAAGACTTCGTGTCAGTCAGCGTCATTCCGCAAGGACGTATTAGCTTCGCTGGAATACCAAACTCAGCCATGGCTTCAAGTAATTTCTGCCGTATCGGGCTGTCGAAGGCAGCTTTATAGTCGACAAAAATATGGTACGTGTCGATCTGTTTTTCTTGGGTCTTTTCCAGGATTTGCCGAAGCGTGAAAATCTGGTCAGTTGTTGCTGTTCCAGGTCTAAAGCCACACTGATAAGGCCCGATCAGGATGGATAACACTGGCTTTAGTCTTTCACATATCACACTCGACAGGACCTTATATGCGATGGGTAAAAGGCTGATCTCGCGGTAGTTGGAGCACACACTTGGATCGCCTTTTTCAGCACAGGACATAATACGCTTACATCCCAATCGTCGGGCATGCACTCTTTAAGCCAAACCGTGCGCAGGAGCTGGTGCATGCTCGTTATCAGCTCCTCGCCACCGGACTTGAAGAGTTCTGCGGGCAGATCGTCGGCACCGGCTGCTTTGTTGTTTTTCAGCCGCGATATTGCTCTTCTTACCTCGGCTTGACTTGGTGGTGGGCAATCTAAGCCGTCGTCGACAATTGGCGTGATAACTTCACGTGCGCTGCCTTCTGGAACCAGCAGTAGCTGGAAGTGTTCTCTCCACATGTGCAGCACACTTTGCGTATCCGTGACCAGATTTCCATCACTGTCCTTGCAGGTGGGGAGGCCATTACCGTATCCATTTGCTCTTACTTTCAGGTAAAATTTTCGGGCCTCACCTCTATCCCTGTATCGCTCTATATCCTCGTTCTCGCGTTCCTTCATCTGACGTTTTTTTCGCCTAAATAGCTGTCTCGTCCGTTTTACTTTCTCCTTATGGCGTTCCCTAGCAGCACAATTGGCTGTAGCGTTGCCCTATAAGCAGCATCCTGTTCCTCAGACGCTATGCGACATTCTTCATCTTACCAGGATTCGTCTGAGCGCCGCTTTTCATATCCTAGCACAGTTGTTGCGGCGGTTGCCATGGAATGCGCAATATGCTGCCATTGTGTATCGGGAACGTCAGAAGTAGAGGCGTTGTGTCGTAAAAGTTGGGAGAGCTGGTTGGCATATGCAGTAGCTATCTCTGGGGTTTGCAGCTTCGCGATGTCCAGATTTCTTTGTGTTAGGTTACGTGCGTTTTTTGCTCTGCTCAATCTTGTGCGCACCTTGGCTGCAACCAGGTAATGATCCGTGCCAATATTAGCACCACGGATCTCACGCACGTCCATGACACTAGATGCATGCCTGCTATCAATTACCACATTATCATTTTGATTTTTGGTGTTTTGATCGGGGGATAGCCAAGTTGCCTTGTGGATATCTTTGTGCTGGAATCTGGTTCCACTCACTACCATGTTCCTTCCCGCTGCGAAGCTAACCAGCCTAAATCCGTTGTCTGACGTGTCGGTATGCAGGCTGAATTTACCGATCGATGGACCAAGAACATCTTCCCTTCCTTTTTTGCATTAAAGTCTCCCAGAACAATTTTAATGTCGTGGCCAGGGCAGCGGTCGTATGTTTCCTCTAGGCGCTCGTAAACTGCATCTTTAATCTCATCGTCTTTCTCTTCTGTCGGGGCGTGTACACAAATCAGCGTGATGTAAAAATATTTCGCCCGAATGCGAATGGTGGCTATTCGGTCACTTACAGGGTTAAACCGCGAGACCAGGTGTCGAAGTCTCTTGCCGACTATGAAACCATATCCAAATTCGTATCTTTCTGCATTGCAGCTGTAAAAGATGTCACAGTTCTTCCGTCGTGTGCATCCCTGTCCCGTCCATCTCATTTCCTGCATGGCGGTGATGTCAGCCTTGAATTTGTCGAGGACATCCGCCAGTTGGATAGAGGCACCATCTCTGTAAAGAGTTCGGACATTCCAGGTGCATATCCTTAAATCATGGTCCTTATATCGTTTGCGGGGGTCGTCAATATTTGGGGGGGGGGGGGGGGGGGTTCTTGTTTTATTTATTCTCCGAGTTTTTATAATATTGAAAATTGAATTGAAATTAAACTTTTTAATTAATAATTCACATTTTGAAACATGCGCATACCCAGACATAATCTAAGAGTATTAACAATTTTCTTCGTTAGCATTGAAATATTTCTTAAAATACACACAAAAATACCCCAACTTAACAAAAAAACATAAACTGTTGCAAGGCATCTTAAGAAACTAACCCTTTAACGTAAAAACTATTTCAGTCACATCATAGACACAAACTATCCCAAAGCACACCGCTGTTGTAGTGTCCATCTATGACCAACCCCTATTTGCCACTTAGCCAACTAATGTTGTCCGGCAACTTTAGCTACAAAAGAAGCTGCAGCATCTTTAGGACATCCAGTACACACACACAGACTCACAAAAGGGTTATCCTTTCATACCTTGTAATACTCAGACAATGGTCAAAGGTTAAAATTAAATAGAAATTCCCACAGTTTTTAAAGAAATTTTGTGAGAAATAAACTAGGAAAAAAATGCTTTAAAGATTTTCTCTCAAACTTTTTGGGATGCAATCACAAAACAGGCCTAGCCAGTTTCTTGGCAGAGAACTGCTGATTTAATCCGCCACGTCTATGCTATTGCTAGATGTTAAATTTAAAATTGAAAAATACCATCGGTGCAATAATTGCCAACAAATGGTCCATGCACCCTGAATATTATCTTAGGGCAAAGAAGACGACGACTAACCGACCGACAACCTTAGTTCGTAATTAAATCAACATAATGTTGTTCAGCCGCCGTAAACTTATAAATTTATGTATTCATGAAAGAGACCACATTAAAAAAAAGCAACCAAGTTGAAAATATGTAGTAGTACCAACATTCACTACCATTTTACTCGTATGGGCACTTTAAAGTATACTAAAATTTGTAAAGTAGTATAGTACTATAAACTATTTGAGCATAAAAGAAATATGCCAAACATAAAAGGGAACTACTACATTGTGTACGCTTAACATCGTGTGTAAGCAACAGACATTGAAGAACTACAAGAAGTATATGCACCAGCACCAGCACCAGCTACCGACTAGTCAATATAATCAAGAAAACATGAGAAGACCATTTGGGTTTAAGTGTGTGTGGACGGACGTTAGTGGCAAGGTGTAAGGCATGGCATGTTCCATGTTCTAATGCACCTCCACCCAACTAAACATTTTCGAAGAATATGAACATGAATTTTAAACTTTATATTGTCGTAAAGACCAGGAGCAGAAATTTGTATATGTTGTTGTAAACAGTGTTACAAAACCGCTGTGTTAATATGCAGATGATTATGAAATCGGTAGAGTTAGAAACAATTAATTGTTTTATGTTCTATCACTATTTATAAAACTTATTATAAAAATAAGTTTGTAACGGATAAACTCAAAAAATACTGAACGGATTTTAATAATTATTTAGTTAAAACCTCACAATTTGGCAATTAATACGAGTGGGAAACTTTATTTTTATACCATCACCCTTAGGGATGAGGGTTTATATCATTTAATACGAGAAAAAGTGTTATGCATTTAAGGAGAGAGTTTGACTCCAAGTATCTTAAGACCAAATTCGTCTCAGGACTTTTTAAGCCGATTAACATATGTCCGTTTGTCCTGCTGGATGGCTGGTTGGCATGTTAACAAGGTTGTCAAATAAGTCTTGCGGTATTTTTATTGAATTTTCAATTGTTCATAAAATTGGTTATAATAATGCGATTTAAGTCAAATATGCGCCGTTTTGTTCGATGACGAGTTCCCAACGAGATGCCAACTTCATAATGCCCCTCTTATAGAAGCTCGCTTCCCTATTGTCAAAAAACTCGGAGAGCCAATTTTCACAGGACTCTCTTGTGGCCAACTTCCGACTACCAAGCTCGTTCGCCATGGACAGAAATAGGTGGTAATCACTTGGTGCGAGATCCGGACTATACGGTGGATGCAAAAGAACCTCCCATCCGAGCTCCCGGAGCTTCTGGCGCGTCACCAAAGATGTGTGTGGCCTGGCGTTGTCCTGATGGAAGACAATTCGGCCTTTGTTGATCAAAGATGGCCTCTTCTGCATGAGTGCTGCATTCAAGCGGTTCAGTTGTTGGCAGTACAGGTCCGAATTGAGCGTTTGGCCATAGGGGAGCAGCTCATAGTGGATGATTCCATGCCAATCCCACCAAAACACAGGCTTGGCCACCGTCTGGGCAACTTCACCGCTTTTCGACTACGACCGTTTGCGCTTCACGTTGTTGTAAGTGACCCACTTTTCATCGCCAGTCAAAACGGGTCGATTTTGTTGCGATTCAGAAGCGATTCGCATGCATCCATACGGGCAAAAATGTTTTTTTGCGTCAAGTCCTGTGGCACCCATACATCGAGCTTCTTTTTGAATCCAAGCTTCTTCAAATGGTTTATAACGGTTTGATGACTCATGCCCAGCTCTTGACCGATGCTACGGCTGCTACTATGCCGGTCTCTTTCGATCAATTCAGCGATTTTATGGCAATTTTCGACGACAGGCCTTCCGGACCGTGGCGCATCTTCGATCACTTCTGCAAAGAACGAAAACGTTGAAACCATCGTTGTGCGGTGGAAATGGAAACTGTATCGGGTCCATAAACTGCACAAATTTTATTGGCAGCATGAGATGCATTTTTGCCTTTATCGTAGTAGTGCTGTAAAATATGCCGTATTTTCTCTTTATTTTGCTCCATGTTTGCGACGCTATAACTCACGAACGACTAAAAACAAACAACAATAAATCAAACACGTGTTAGCGCGTGAAAAGAGCTTTCCAAAAAGCTCTAGCGTAAACCGATGCGACGAATACAACTAGAACTACGCGCTTGCAAAGACAAGCTTGCGGAAATACCGCAAGATTTTTTGACAACCTTATATAAGGCTGATATCACCGCCATCCTGAAGATAAGATGGACAGGACAAGGATGCTTGCGACGAAAAAGTTGCAACATCTATAACAGCTTAAACTTAAAAACTTAACTTCCCTTTACAACCCATGAATGGGGTATGGAATAGCTTCTCGCGTTGTTGTGAATTCACACGTTTTCTATTTTTAGATTCACAACTAACGACACCTACTTGTCGTCACTGTTTGAGAAATTTGTTAACCAGACATGCCAATTGTCTAGACACTAATACTGCGAAGTTGCTGTCGACAACATCGAGGGGGCCGGCAATGAAAGAAAAATTTAGATGACTGAAGCCAGTAGCCACACGGTAAAGCACGTATTTGAATGTGGATATGTAGTTGGCGAGAGACTCAGACATCTTGTCTCGCGGTTCAATCCTGTTAGTGATCGAATAGACACAATCCGCATCTAGGCGAAATATTTCTACATCACGCTGAATTGTGCTCATGCCCCCACGGAAGATAAAGACGATGAGATCAAAGATGCATTTTACGAGCGCCTAGAGGAAACATACGAGTACGACCACTGCCCGGGCCACGGCATTAAAAACGTTCTTGGAGATTTTAATGCAAAAATAGGAAGGGAAGATGTTCATGGTCCATCGAACGGTAAATTGAGCCTGCATACCTACACGTCAATCAACGGGATTAGACTGGTTAGCTTCGCAGTGGTAAACAACGTGGTTGTGAGTGAAGCCAGATTCCAGTTTAAAAAAATCCACTAGGCAACTTGGCTATCCCCCCATCAAGACCCCAAAAATTAAATTTATGATGTGGTAATTGATGAAAGGCATGCATCTAGTGCATAGACGTCCAACAGTGGCACAATTGTTCTTGCTCAATTCACACGTATTGATTTTTCCTTTCACTCTTTCACCTATTATGTTTCACTACACACAACATTTCAATCAGTGCGGTCTGTCTCTATCTTACTAATAGCACCTCATTTTATTTTGGACGTCTATAATCTAGTGTCATGGACGTGCGCATGATCCGTGGTGCTTAGCTCGGATTATTACCTGGTTGCAGATAATGTGCTCACAAGATTGAGCAGAACGAAAAACGCACCTAACCAAACACAAAGAAAGCTGGGAATCGCGATGCTGCAAACCCCAGAGATAGCCACTGCCTACCCCAACTACTATGACACAACGCCTCTAATTGTGATGTTCCCGATACACAGTGGCAGCATAATGCGCATTCCATAGCAACCGTGCTAGGATATAAAAAACGGCCCTCAGACGAAACCTGGTACGATGAAGCATAGCAGCTCTGAAGAACATGATGCTGCTTAAAGGGCAACGCTACAGCCAATTGTAACACGGGCTGTTAGAGAACGGCACAAAGAGACTATAAAACAGGCGAGACATCTATTTAAGCGGAAAAACGTCAGCTGAAGGAACGGTAGACCGAGGATATCAAGCAATACAGGGATAGAGATGGGGCCCGAAAATTTTACCAGAAAGTAAAAGCAAAAGGCTAAGGTAATGGATTCCCTACCTGTAAGGACAAGAATAGAAATTACAGATACGCAAAGTGTGCTGCATACGTGGAGAGAAAACCTGCAGCAACTGCCGATCCCAGACAGTGAAGGTATCAAGCCGAGATAAGAAGAGCAATATCGCGACTGGAAAATGCGATGATTGGAATCTATAAAGGATCCGGTCGAGTGTACTATGTCAAAGACAAAAGCCAGTGTTATCCAACCTGATCGGACCTTATCAGTGTGGCTTTAGACCTTGTAAATCAACAACTGACCAGATATTTCCACTTCGGCAAATCCTGGCAAAGACCCAAGAGAAACAGATCGACACGTACCATTTTTTCATTGACTATAAACTGCCTTCGACAGCCTGATACGACAGAAATTACTCGAAGCCATGGCTGAGTTTGGTATTCCAACGAAGCTGATACGCCTTTGCCGAATGATGCTGACTGTCACGAAGTCTTCAGTGAAGATTGGCAAGGACCTTACTGAGCCATTCTACACCAGACGAGGCCTTAAACAAGGCGACACCCTCTCGTGTGACCTTTGCCACATAGTGATAGAGATGATGATGAGGAAAGCTGCAGTAAACACGAGTGGCATGATATTCAACTCGCGTATGCTGATGACGTAGACATCATCGGTCGAACACTGTGGGATGTGACTGCAGCCTTCTCAGGTATACAGAAGGAATCAGCGAAAACGGGTCTAATGGTGAACGAGGACAAGACAAAGTTATTAGTTTCAACGAACAAAGAATCTTCTCGTTTGTCAAACTGCGTGAACGTTGACAGCTATAATTTCAAGGTTATAGATAATTTTGTCTACCTAGGCTCCGCTATCCACAAAACAAATAATGTCAGCCTAGAAATCCGGAGAAGAATCCTGCTTGCAAATAAATGCTACTACGGACTAAGCAAGCGATTCAATGACAGAGCACTCTCTAGACGAACAAAACTCCAGCTATACCAGATACTGGTTCTACCTGTCTTAATGTATGGCTCAGAGTCCTGGGTTATGACACAAGCGGATGAATCGGTTCTGGCGGTATTTGAGAGAAAAATACTTCGTAAAAGATATAGGCCCATCATCGTTAACGGAGAATATCAGCGTCGTATGAATCATGAGATGTACCAGCTGTACACTGACATCGACGTGGTCAGACGCATTAAGGTGCAACGGTTGCGTTGTCTAGGTCATGCTGTACGCATGGATGAAAATGCTCCAACTCGAAAAGTCTTTGACAATGAACTCGATGGACGGCGCAGAAGAGGGCGACCAAAACTCCGTTGGAAAGACCAGGTTGGAGAAGAAGCGCAGAAGATCGCGGCGCTTTTAATATTTTTCTACGTGCGGTATATAATCCACTGGGATTGCATAGAAGTACCAGCTAAGTAAGTAAGTTCCTATAACTGCGTAAACCCTACCTCTCCTCTTTTTGTTCACCTGCTACCAGATATCTGGCTGATTTACAAGTTGCAGTGATGCTCCATTTTTATACCATCACCCTTAGGGATGAGGGTATATATCATTTGATACGAAAACCAGTAAGAAAGTTTCAGTCGGGCGACCCGACTTACATATACCATCACCCTCAGTAAAATAAAAAAAATTGCTATTATATTGATATTATTACTCGATTTCTAAAGTGGGTGGAGTGGTAAATTTGTATGGGAGGTACTAGAAGGGGCGTGTCTAGACTTCTAGGTTTATCCTCCAAAACTTTATCCTGTTATAGCTTTACTAAATACAGAGTTTGGGCACGATAGCGTTGGATGTATTGATATTATTACTCCATCTCTGAAGTGTGCGGAAAGGTACATTTGTATGGGAGGTCCCATAAGGGGCGCCGCTAGACTTCCAATTTTTTCTCCAAAACTTTATCCTATTATAACTTAATAAAATACAGAATTGGGGCACGATCGTGTCGAGTATATTGATATTATTACTTCATCCCTAATGTGGGCGGAGTGGTACATTTGTATGGGAGGTACCAGAAGGGGCGTGTCTAGACATCCAGATCTTTTCTCCAAAACTTTATCCTATTATAGCTTTACTAAATACAGAATTTGGGCACGACCGTGTCAAGTGTATTGATATTATTTTTCCATCTCTAAAGTGGGCGGAAAGGTACATTTGTATGGGAGGTACCATAATGGGCGTGTCTAGACTTCCAGATTTTTTCTCCAAAACTTTATCCTGCTTGAACTTTACTAAATACAGAATTTAGTCACGATCGCGGTAGTTCTAATAATAATATTAATCGATTTCTAAAGTGGGCGGTACCAGATGTGTGTGGGAGGTACCAGATGGGGCGTTGGTAGACTTCAGTTTTTTATTCTCAAAAACTGTATTCTGCTATAGCTTTACTAAATTAAGAATTAGGGTACGAGCGCGATGGATTTATTGATATTATTACTCCATATCTAAAGTGGGCGGAAAGGTGAATTTGTATGGGAGGTACCAGAAAGGGCGTGGCTAGACTTCCAATTTTTTTTTCCAAAACTTAATCCTGTAATAGCTTTACTAAGTACAGAATTTGGGTACGATCCCGTTGGGTGTATTGATATTATAACTCGATTTCTAAAGTGGGCGGAATGATGTATTTGTATGGGAGGTACCAGAAGGGGCGGAGTCATGAAGCCCATTTGCAATACCGTAAGTAGTTTTGGGGAAATATTAAAAAAAAATTTTAAGACATTTGGTTCTTCGAAAGTTATCGTGCGAACCAGCCGGACAGCCACCAGACAGACAGACAGACGGACATGGCTCAAATGACTTAAAAAGTCATGAATCGAATTTGGTTCTAAGAAACCTAGGGTCTGAAGTGACTCCTTCTATGTGTTACACTTTTGGGTCGTATCAAATGATATATACCCTCATCCCTAAGGGTGATGGTATAAAAAGTGTAACGCATTAAAGGAGACGAGTATCTTAAGACCAAATTCGTTTCAGGACTTTTTTAGACGATTGAGCTATGTCCGTCTGTCTGGATGGCTGGTCAGCAGGATAACTCTAGTAAAGCTTAACGGATCGGTATAAAAATTTACCAGTATTAATATTTTTCAAAACGAACTTATGGGATTGTAAATCGGCTGAATAGCTGCACCCCTTCTGGTACCTTCCATACAAAATTACCTGTTTTTGAAAAAAAAACCATTTCTTCCATAACTTTCAAACGGACAACTGGAGGATGTTTGAATTTGGTCAGTTTATTTATCTTGCAAAAGTAGACAAACCCTAAGAAAACCGAAACCTTTGCCACACCCCTTCTGGTACCTCCCATACAAATGACCGAATTAACCCTCATAGTTTTACATACATATCTTTTTTGTTAGCAAACTGAATTCACTCAAATTTTGTGTTGATGTTCGCTTATGAAAAGTTGAATAAGGAATGAATATGGACAGTATCGGTTCACGCCTTCTGGTACCTCCCATACAAAATTACCTATTTTTGGAAAATTAATATATCTCCTATAACTTTCCAACGGACACTTTCGGGTAATGAATATTGGTCGATAAATTTATGTTGTGATTGGAGGCGCAACCTCACAAAACCTAACTATTTGACACACCCCTGTTGGTAGCTCCCATACAAATGACCGAACCCACCCCCAAAGTCTCAAATACATGTCTTTTTTGTAAGTACACTGAATTCAGTAATTCAGTTATGCGTAAGGTGTTATAAAGATTTTAATCAGGTATGAATATGGACTATATCGGATCACCCCTTCTGGTACCTCCCATACAAAATGACTTTGTTTGGAAAATTAATATTTCTCCCATAACTTCTAAACCGTCACCTGGGGGGTTAATCAAATTTGGTCAGTTAATTTATCTTGTAATAGGAGGCAAAGCCTCAGCAACCCTAACTATTTGTCACACCCCTTCTGGTACCTCGCATACAAATATATGGGATATTTCCCCTTTTACATACGTATCATTTTTGTATGTACACTGAATTCAGACAAATTTTACCAAGGTAAGCGATCATTGAACGTTGATTTACGAAAAAAAAATCAGACACGTTGTGCTGCCCCTAATTGTACCTTCTGTACAAATAGATCAAATTTTGTATGTTTTTGCTCTACATGCAGACAAAAAATAATACATAAGTAATTTTATTTTAAAATTTATTTATTTCAATAACTCAAGACTTAAACAATATCTTATATTGGGTAATGGTATTTATCAGTCAGTTTACCTGAATGAAATTTCTGTACTGGTTCATTGATAATATTATCAGTTCATTGCCTGCAGACGGCAGAAAGAGATCAGAAAGAGAATATGCGCCGTAGTACTCCTACTCTGTCTAGCTACCTCAACCGCTAAGCAATTGCCCGGAGTGTCGCCCAGATGAGACTGACTTCAAAATACTCAACCACCATCCTTAGTGATGAATGGCATTCCTTCACCGTCAGAAATATAGAACACATGACTTTCAGGGACCTAATTTTTAGAGGCTTACAGATTTGGGCTTATAGATTTGACCGGCCGTGGCATAGTGGTTACCATGCGGCAGAGCGCAGGTTCAAACCTGGCTCCAGTCATCTTAAAAAATAAATTGTTGTTGTTGACAGCAACTTCGCAGTATAAGTGTCGAGTCAATCGGCGTGTCTAATAAATGCTTCTCAAACAGTGACGTTCGCATTCGTCGATAAATAAGTAGGTGCCGTAAGTTGTGAATCTATAAATAGAAAGCGTGTTAATTCACAACAACGCGAGAAGCTATCCCATACCTCATTCATGGGGTGCAAAGGGAAATTAAGTTTAAGTAAGTCTAGATTTGGGCACATTTTCTTATCAGTTTATGATATCGCCATAATTAAAGAGAAATGTTATATTTTGCTTATATGTCGATTAAAGTCAAATGGTATTATCAAGATATTAATATACACATATGGATCACTTAATTCCTTCTATTTTCAGTTTCAAAATTCTGTGCACTATACTGTACAAAAGTCTTGTGCTTATAGGTATTATAAAATATCTATGTATGCATATGTGTATGAAAATATGTGTGTGTGTGTGTGTGTGTGTGTGTGTATGTGCATAAACCCATTTATTAACGGCCAGACAACTTACACCAATGACAAACAGAAGTACAGCTCCTTAACTTTCACATGCCAGATTCTATACGCTAGACCACAAGGACTCCTTCTTAGTCTTTGGTATTTCTGATGTTGTTGTTGTCATTGTTGTTGTTTTGCAAAATAAAACGACTTAAAGTTTGAACTTTACGAGCATAGCTCGAAAGGTACTGTGAGTAGGGGAGAGACGGAGTGAACCAGAATATAACATAGTAGAGAATATATAAAACTTTCAAAATATTTGGAAATTTTTCCTACTCACACAACAACTTTACAGCATCACAATATTTTGTAAGTATTGTGGTTAGAGTTTTAAAAGACAAGGAGTAAGGATTGTAAGGAAAGTACCACCTGGGGTACTTCAAATGTTGCGGGAGCCAATGGAGCTTTTTAAGGCCCGTTTTGACTAAAGGAATGCATTGGCGATGATTGGCATCTGAATATATTCTATGTATAAGAAGGGTGATCCAGGTGTATGTACCAACTACCGCTGGGTTCGAATTTTACATTGAGAATAACATAGATTGTAAACGCGTAGTATAAATCCAAAAATTTATTGGATTTTCATAAATTTAAAACTCTATATAACTATATATATAAAATTCTAATGTCTGTGTGTTGTGACTGAACTCCTCCTAAACGGCTGGACCGGTCCAATTGGACAAAGGGGCGTGGCACCGCCCATACAACTTGCAAAAGGGCTATATCTCATGAACTATCGGAGGTATGAAGATGTGATTTGATATACATATATGTTGTTGGAGCAGTATTTATTACAGCCGGGGTAGAAGTGGGCGGTACCTCGCCCTCTTTTCTAAAATCGCTCTAACGGCTTTTCTAATAGACCGATTGATACGAAAATTTTAACAAGTGGTACTGTTGACCTGTAAATAGTTCCTGGCTACATTTGGTTGTGATTGGATAAAGGGGCGTGGCACCGCCCATACAACTTGAAAATTAAAAGGGCTATATCTCATGAACTATCAGAGTTATGAAGATGAGATTTGGTATATATGTTGTTAAAGCAGAATTAATTACTACCAGGAAGAAAGTGGGCGGTGCCATGCCCTATTTTAAAAAATCGTTTTGACGGCTTTTCTAATAGACCAATATATATAATAATTTTAGAAAGTGATACTGATTACCTGTTGATAGTCTCTGGCTGTGCTTGGTTGTGATTGGATAAAGGAGCGTGGCACCGCCTATACAACTTGAAAGTAAAAAAGGCTATATCTCATGAACTAGCAGAGGTATGAAGATGTGATTTGTTACATATGTTGTTGTTACAGTATGAATTACAGTAAGCGTGGAAATGGGCTGTGCCACACCTCTTTTAAAATAATCAGTTATAACCGCCATAGTAATATTTTGATCGTTCCAAAATTAATTTTTTTCCCGCAAAAATCGTATACCAAATTTCACCAATAACTTTTGTGTCTAAAATCATTTCCTAACTTGAAGGTTTCAGATTGAGATATTTCTTTGGTTTTACATGAGCACAAACCGAAAACTTCAGATATATTTTTTTTGAAACCTTCTGCGTAATTCTGACTTCCCAACAAACTAAATGAGGTATTACAGAAGCAAACCTATATATTGGTTAAAAAGTTATGGCGCAGAATATTGGACGGGATTTCAAACAATGTCAAAAAAATACCATTCTCTTTGTCTTGGTCTCCAAGCATTGGAATGGTAGGTCAAAATTAGATCCGGGGCCCATCGGTCTGAAGTTTTCGATAATTGCTTATACACTAAAGAAATATCTCCAACTTAAATATTCATGCTTCTTATCGCGAACTACGAATTGGTTTGAAAAATATACTTTCTTAGTGAAATTTTCTTAGAATTCATCGTAGATCTTTAGAGGAATTTCTGTTTCCGATTTGTGAAAGAAGTGTTTTTACTACCTACATGCAGACAAAACTTAATCTACATGTCGAAACTATAGTTATAACTTTGATGATGAACTTTTTACTATCGTCATGGAGCCTATCATATTAAGAATTTAAAACAATAAAACTTAATTAGTTAACTTCCATGTTAAGGAGTAACTTTAAATTAGTTAAATAAGTTAATAAACTGAACATATTACTGTCGAGGTTAAGTACCGTTTTAAAGTACTCTGTAGACCCAAATGTGAAATATATTACAGGTTAATATGCAATAGCGAAGCATTGCCGGGCCCACTAGTCTATATATATACAAATGGTGGCAAACATTTATAGTAATTCATCAATTGAGAACGGCTGGACCTATTTTGCTGTTCGTAATTGACAGTAGAAGGTTTGGAAAAATCCTCCGGAAAAGCCCGAAAATTGGAAAACCCGAAAATTGCTTTATTGTATGGAATTTTGTGTTCAATTGTTACGAATAGCTTTTCAAATGGAAAAATAAAAAAAATTTTGTTTAAAAATTCGGAAAAATTTAATTATCTTTTTCAATGGAATATTGCTTATTATCGTATGATTTGATCATTTTGGACGATGTAACTGTGAAAAATTTCGGACAATTATTCTGAAATGACTTTCCGAATCGAAAAATAGAAAAATTCTCGGTGAAAAACTCGGACAATTCCGAACAAACTCGAAAAATTTGATTTTTTTCAGGAAAATTTTGCATTGTATCGCTTGATTTGATGAAAATCGAATATTGCTTTTTTGTATGGAATTTTGTGTGCAATTATTATGAATGGCTTTTCGAGTGGAAAAATGAAAAAGTTTGTTGAAAATACCGCAAATATGTTATTTTTTCGACAAAATTTTGCTTATTATCGTATGTTTTGATAACTTTGGATGTAAATGTACAAAATTTGGAAATTTCGTTCCAAAATGACTATTCGAATGGCAAAAATAGAAAAATTCTTGGTGGATACTCAGAAAATTCCGAAAAAAAACTTGAAAGTTTTGAAATTTTTCGACGAAATTTTCCAATGTATCGCTTGAATTCATGATTTCAGACAATGTAAAGGTGGAAAATTCGTTGTGATGTTTAGAAAATTTCAGTTTATTGTGAAATCTATATATGTGACCCGGTAAGTTAAAAGGGACCTATGCTCAGAAAATAAGTTTTGGAGAAAAACGACTTTGAGGTTAAAAAGTTGATTAAAAGTTTATGTGAAATAGAGTTTTGGGAAAATTCTCCGGAAAAGTCGGGAAATTGGAAAATCAAAAATTGTTGTTTTGTATGGAATTTTGTGTGCAATTGTTACAGATTGACTTTTCGAATAGAAAAAGAAAATTTTTGTTGACAAAAAAGTTAGGAAAATTCCCGAAAATCTAAAAAATTTTGCATTGTATCGCTCGATTTGATAAAAACCGCAAATTGAAAGTTTATTTAAATTGTTTCGTAGTGATGTTTCGAAGGAAAAATAGTAAATTTTTGTTGAAAAATGCCAAAAATATGAATTTTTTTCGACGAAATTTAAAATTTTATCGTATGATTGATAATTTTGGACGAAGTTAATGTGAAAAATTTCGGACAATAGAAAAATTCTTGGTGAAACACTCGAAAAATTCTGTAAAAACTCGAAAAAGTTGAATTTTTAACAAAATATGCATTGTATCGCTTCATTTAATGTATTCAGTCGACATTTAGGTGGAACATTCGTTATGATGCTTGGAAAATCTCGGATTAATGTTAAAATATATTATGTTAAAAGATTAAACGCGAAATGATCGAACAATTTTAAAATCTTCTGCATGAACATAACGCATTGGTCCGATTGTTCAAAAACCTCTGGATGCCATGAAAGACAATTTAATGCTCCCACTATAAGTGAAGTCGCAGTGGTGATTGTTGGGAAGAATGTGGAATCAGGCGATATTGTACTTAAGCGCGTGGTGGTGAACAACTGAGGCACGCGTAAGAGACTCATCGGTCATATGATGCACGTCAATACGTGGAGAGGACGGCTATCATCTCAATTTAAATATGGTAAATAGAATGATAGGTTTGTTTAGAAGTCATCACTTCTTTTTCATCCTCCATTTAAGTTCGAAATCGTATTTCAGGATAAGAAACGAATAAAATGGTTTGCTCAATGAATTTTTATGCTTATCGATTGATGATTCGGCAAGATGTTGACAATCATCTGTTAAGATATTGCCGGTTATTTCAACAGTACTGCGATGACATGTATGTATGTCAAGGTTGAAACGAAACACCTCAATTTTATTCGTTTCAATCAGTCGCCACATTACGAGAAGCTCGCTAACGTTTGCATTTACTCGAAAACGATACTCCAGCGAAGCAAATTCGTACATTGTTTGCGATCATCATAGCCACGTATCATCTGCCGAACCCGAGCGCATTGCGGGACAAATACAAGGACCAGATGGGACGACATTATGCACAGTGTTTTCATGACAACAACGAATTTCGATCTTGAAATTAACTTCTGATCAAAATTAACTCCTGCGTGCTCATGTGCGGCAGTCAACTGTCGAAATTGGGAATCCAGCGCCAAATCGTTCGATGCACGATGCATTCAATCGCGAATTGCAACGAGATCAAGACTTTGATCGAAATGAGTTGACTGAAATAGTCCGAACAAATGTGTCGCCGCTGAATGCCGAGCAAACAAACGTGTACGATTCGCTGATGAAGGTTGTTGATGATAGAACGGGAGGCATTTACTTTATCGATTCTCCCGGTGGGACAGGCAAGACATTAGTCATTTATTTGATTCTGGTAACAATTCGGTCAATATCGCAAATTGCGTTAGCTGTTGCATCCTCTGGTATTCCTCCCACATTATTGAAGGCGGTCGCACAGCACTTTCCGCTTTGAAGCTGCCATTCAATCTTCTCACGGTTGACAGAATGCAAAATCATCATTTGGTATGAATGCACGATGGAGCATAAACGAGCTTTGGAGGCAGTTGACCGAACGATAAAGGATTTACGAGGTGATTCGAGACGATTTGGTGGGGCTATGATATTGCTGCTTGGAGATTTTCGTCAAGCGAATTCAACTCCCCATTCGATTGGCTTTTGTGATGACAATCAATAAATCACAAGACCAATCGTTGAAAGTTTGTGGGATTAAACCCGAATTTCCACGAATTTCCCTGAATTTCACAAGGTCAGCTGTACATTGCCTGTTTGCATGTTGGCAAACTGTCGTCATTGTTTGCTTTTACGCCGGAAAACAAACCGAAGAACATTGCTTATCAGATGGCTGTTGCGATTAAATTAAAAAAAATATCACATTAAAACTTGAACTGTCTGTATTTTGCTATAACCCTGGAGCTTATATGACGAAGTTTTATGAGACGAAGTTTGCCAGGTCCAAAGTTGTATGGCAGAACAACGTTTGTCGCGTCAGCTAGTTTTTAAATAAAACCCCAATATGCGTCAAATCCTCTTGAAATTATGAAATTTGCTTTGCCAAAATTTATGCAAATTGGTCACCTCTGATTTCAGCAAATATGGCCGCTTGCAACGACATCATTGTATACAACGGACTCCCATGTATTCGAAAACATTTTTGCCATGTTTTACAAGTATTAATGTACAGCTTCAGGCAATTTCTTACAATTCTGGCTCTCATACCAACCCTCAAAAATGAATTTCCCTAGTCACTCGCATATAATACTTACTTATAGGGTATACTCTATACACACAACATTTATAGCTATATATTTTCGGTGTGTGTGTGTGTGTAAACGTATATAGTACTATATCTAAAATGTTCATTTGAAAACAAAAGAACTGGTAAACTTCTTTAAAATTCCTAATGAATTTCCTAGAACAACACAAAGGAATGAAATGGGCAAGGCAACCTCGTGCCAAACTTTTGTCTACTAAAAGAAAAATTTGGCCTCGCAGAAGGTGGTGGTTGCACATGTGTACGGTGAAAGGGGGGGGGGGGGGGGGGGGGGGGGGGGAACAACTAAGGACATACATAATTCTATGGAATACTTTCTCTTCAACGACATACAAACTTACATACATACATATGTATGTATGTATGTATGACTGTATGTCAGTGAGTAAGCAGTTATGTATGTATGTGAGCACAACAATTATCTGGTAGTAGAGAAACTTTTCTTAATTTTCATTTTTCTTTTTGGGCAAAATTGCCCTTCCATTTGTACATAAAGTATGAGGTTTTATTTGACTATTTTGTTGAAGTTTTCTATTCAGCAAAAGTTTTTTTTTCAGTATTTTTCGTAGAAAAAAAATCTCATTTATTTTAAAGTTTTTCCATTTTTTTCCAAAGAGCAAAAAAATATGACCAATACCAAAGTAAAAGTTCTTTGCTCAAAAATGGTACAAGTGCTGGTGAGGGAGAGCTACCAGGAGGAACAAAGAAATAAATGATGTCAACATTTGTTGCTGATGTGGTGGTGGTAATGATTGTGATGTTGTTGTTGCTGTTGGTGGCATTGGTAGAAATGCAAGCACACATTAGTGCCAAATGTTCAAAACCATTCTGGGTTTTTTTTTGTGCTAAATTTGCAATATTTAACATTGAATTGTTTCTATATAATTTCTATATAAGAAGTAAGAATTAATATGAAATACATCATGCAAGCCTATGAATTGCGAATCACTTCGAATTAGTAATGCCTTATTTAAGAATACTGATACATTTTACAATTCTTTTGTTTTTGTTTTTGAATTGATACAATTATCCTAATAAAACGAAGATTTATCCAGGCGGGCCTTATTAGTGGCAATATAGTTTGAATAATATATAAATTCTGACTAACACATTACCAGGGCAACCGGAAATATGCTACAGCATGTCTGTTTTACAGCGAGATATTAACAAATGGGTAATGTATTTACATGTTTCATGGTCCTACAAGTGTTTTGAGACCTATTTGTTAGAGCATATTTTGGCATATTTTATCCATAAAGTCATATTTCGCAAATTTTGGTTTTAGGAGCATAATTTTAAATAAAACCACAATTTTTAAAGAATCAGTCCGAAGCAGTTCTTTGAACTAAACATTTAAAAAATGTATACAACGACGGCATGGACAATATACGAGCAAAACTAAAAAATCAATTTATATGGTTCTCAATCGATGAAACTATAAATGCAACAGGCAGAAATGTTAGCAGGTATATCAGGGAAATTGCAAGTGAGAAATTTTTACTACATACAGCAGCCTTGGAAAGGGCTAATTACTAAACAATTACTCGACTGTGGGACGACGCGATCAAAAATCTGAACGTCAATAAGAATAATGTTTTGCTTTTTGTGACGGATGCAAAAGCTATAGTGGCATTTTATCCGAAAGTGGCGCATGTGACATGTATTGCTCATAGTGTCCATCGATTGTGTGAATGTATTAGGAATTTAAAAATGAACTTTTTAAACAAATTTTTCCAGGCCATTCCATTACCTCCAGAACCAATAACTACATGTTGGGGAACATGGCTTGAAGCAGTTAACTACTATGCCAACAATTATGAAAACATTTTACAGGTCATAAGTGCATTAAACGATACGAATGCAAAATCCATTAAAACTGCAAAGGATGTCTTGACAGACCCCCAAACTACATCTGACTTTATTTATATTGCTTCAAATTACGGTTTTATTGCAAAACATATTAAAAATTTTGCAAACATCAGGTCTTTCGCTTATTGAACGAGTTCAGGTGAATGAAGACACTTTTAAATTGATAGATAACACAGTGTAACAAACTTTTTCGGGGGTGCACCAAAACAATATCAAACGATAGCATTTGACCTCAATAACAAAACCCTAAACTCCATTTTGCCCCACTACGTCTCAAATTTTTTTACAGTCGTTTAAAGTTTGGTTTTTTTGGTCAAAAGTCGAATCAAAGAATATGAAAAATTATCTGTAAAAATACGTTTGGGGTATTTTATGTCTTCGGAGACCTATATTCAAACAATCAGGGGAATATTTTCTCGGAACATTCCAACCCCTATGGGACATTTTTGACCCAATTTTGAAAAACTGTTTAAAAGTGATCTTTGGACGGTGGTCAAGAAATAGAATCTTCGATAGAAATATTCTTCGGAAAATTTCACTAAGAGTCACCGAAGACAAATAACCTCTACGAGTCAAAGGTTAGCTACATGTCTTTATTAGAGCAACGAAATGGCTTGAGAGCGACATTGTGTAAATAGTGTATGAAAAATTGATGCGAGACTTCAAACGGTGTCACGATTGAACCTTTACTAAGACCCAGTGAGATATGATGAAGGCAGCTGCCAAACTTACCTTACCTTATTCCATAAATGTCCTTATTATAACTTTAGTTTGTATGTATTTTTCGACTGCCAACATACATTGGTTTTTGGTTTGTATTCAAAACAGCTTGAAAACAGAAAAAACTTCGTTGTAGAGAAATTCGTAATAGAAAGGTTCAAATGTATAGAATATATTACGAAAATATAGTGCTTTTAAATAAAATTCTTTATATAGAAATGACACTCGTTATAGATAAGTTCGACTGCATGTAAAGAAATGTTATCAACATATATATTACAGATCAGATATCAATTTATGATCTTTTTTAAGGTATTACATATTTATAATAGAACTAGCTGACCCGGCAAACGTTGTTCTGCCATACAACTTTGAACCAGGCAAACTTCGTCTCGTAAAACTTCGTCATATAAGCTCCATGGTAATAACAAAACACAGATAGTTCAAGTTTTAATGTTATTTTTTTTTAATTTAATCGAAAGAGCGATCTGATAAACAATGTTCTTCGGTTTGTTTTTCGGCGTAAAAGCAAACAATGAAGACGGTTTGCCAACATGCAAACAGGCAACGTACAGCTGACCTTGTGAAATTCAGGGAAATTTGGGGAAATTTGAGATTGAATCCACAAACTTTCAACGGAATGCCTTGCGATTTATTAATTGTCATCACAAAAGCCAATCGAATGGGGAGTTGAATTCGCTTAACGAAAATCTCCAAGCAGCAATATCATAGCCCACCAAATCGTCTCGAATCACCTCGTAAATCCTTTATGGTTCGGTCAACTGCCTCCAAATCTCGTTTATGCTCCATCGTGCATTCATACCAAATGATGATTTTGCATTCTGTCAACCGTGAGAATATTCAATGGCAGCTTTAATGTGGGAGCAATACCAGAGGATGCAACAGCTAACGCAATTTGCGATATTAACGGAGTTGTTACCAGAATCAAATAAATGACTAATGTCTTGCCTGTCCCACCGGGAGCATCGATAAAGTAAATGCCTCCTGTTCCATCGTCAACAACCTTCATCAGCGAATCGTACACGTTTGTTTGCTCGGCATTTGTTCGGACTATTTCAGTCAACTCATTTCGATCAAAGTCTTGATCTCGATGTAATTCGCGATTGAATGCATCGTGCATCGAACGATTTGGCGCTGGATTCCCAACTTCGACAGTTGACTGCCGCACATGAGCACGCAGGAGTTAATTTTGATCAGAAGTTAATTTCAAGATCGAAATTCGATGTTGTCATGCAAACTCTGTACATAATGTCGTCAGCCATCTCGTCCTTGTGTTTGTCCCACAATGCGCTCGGGTTCGGCAGATAATACGTGGCTATGATAATCGCAAACAATGTACGAAGTTGCTTCGCTGGAGTATCGTTTTCGAGTAAATGCAAACGTTGGCGAGCTTCTCGAAATGTGGCGACTGATTGAAACGAATAAAATTGAGGTGCTTCGTTTCAACCTTGACATACATACATGTCAGCGCAGTACTGTTGAAATAACCGGCGATATCTTAACAGATGATTGTCAACATCTTGCCGAATCATCAATCGATAACCATTTTATTTGTTACTTCTCCTGAAACATGATTTCGAACTTAAATGGAGAATGAAAAAGAAGTGATGACTTCTAAACAAACCTATCATTCTATTTACCATATTTAAATTGAGGTGATAGCCGTCCTCTCCACGTATTGATGTGCATCATATGACCGATGAGTCCCGTACGCGTGCCTCGGTTGTTCACCATCCCAACGCTTAAGAACAATATCGCCTGATTCCACATTCTTCCCAACAATCACCACTGCGACTTCACTTATAGTGGGAGCATTGAATTGTCTTTCATGGCGTCCAGAGGTTTTTGAACAATCGGACCAATGCCTTATATTCATGCAGAAGATTTTAAAATTGTTCGATCATTTCATGTTTAATATTTTAACATAATATATGTGAACATTAATCCGAGATTTTCCAAGCATCATAACGAATTTTCTACCTGAATGTCGACTGAAATCATTAAATCGAGCGATACAATGCAAATTTTGTTAAAAATCCAATTTTTTTTAAATTTTTAAAGAATTTGTCGAGTTTTTCACTAAGAATTTTTCTATTATCCAAAATTTTCACATTAATTCATCCAGAATTATCAATCATACAATAAAATGTTAAATTTCGGCGAAAAAAATTAAAATTTTTGGCATTTTTCCGTAATTTTTCAACAAAAATTTACTATTTTTTTATTCGAAACGTCACTACGAAACAATTTAAATAAACTTTCTATTTGCGGTTTTTATCAAATCGAGCGATACAATGCAACATTTTTTTTAGAAAAAAATCCAAGTTTTTCCGGAATTTTCCGAGCTTTTTTTTCAACAAAAATTTTCTTTTTCTATTCGAAAATTCAATCTGTAACAATTGTACACAAAATTACATACAAAACAACAATTTTTGATTTTTCCAATTTCCCGACTTTTCCGGAGGATTTTCCCACAACTCTCTTTCACATAAACCGCCTCCTAGCAATTACGAACAAATGAAAACAAAATCAGTCCAGCCGTGTCAATTGTTGAATAACTATAAATTTTTCACATAATTTTTATATATATAGATTTCACAATAAACTGAAATTTTCCAAACATCACAACGAATTGTCCACCTTTACCTTGTCTGAAATCGTCAATTCAAGCGATGCAATGAAAAATTTTGTCGAAAAATTTCAAAACTTTCAAGTTTTTTTTTCGTAATTTTCTGAGTTTCCACCAAGAATTTTTCTATTTTTCCATTCGAAAAGTCATTTCCGAAAAATTGTCCGAAATTTTTCACAGTTACATCGTCCAAAATGATGAAATCATACAATAACAAGCAATATTTCATCGAAAAAGAAAATTAAATTTTTTCGGAATTTTCCAACAAAATTTTTTTTATTTTTCCATTTGAAAAGCTATTCGTAACAATTGCACACAAAATTCCATACAAAAAAGCAATTTTCGGGTTTTCCAATTTTCCGGCTTTTCCGGAAAATTTTTATATCTATTTCTGTGGAATTTTTATATCTTATTCTATAGAATATAGTACAAATACTAGGAATATAGGATAATTCCCCAACGATATGTCTGATGTTTGTGCCAAAATTTGTTTGATATTTTCAAAATTACCGAGGCCCGTACTATTTCCGTGAGTAAAAAATATAACTTTAAACTTTTTTTATTTTTAAAGGTAAATAAAAGCATAAGTTTAATTAGAATCTGTAAAAAAGCTAAACCAACAATCAACGTTTCGTATATCAAGTCTATAGCAATTTTCTTTTATTAAATACCATTTCAATAATTTGCCATTTTTAAGTCGAACTATGTTCCTTGATGATATCCTGAAAATTTTTTTTTTATGTATGCAAGTTTGTATGTGTCATTATTTATATCCCTTTCATAAATGACGTCATGCCAACAAAATGTTCTACATCATCCATTTAATTTTAAATAACTTATAACCTTTCAACTAAATTTCACACAATATATAGATGGGTCATCCTGACACATCTCCACTCAGTTGACACTTAAAACCAAACCAAATCTAAAAAGTCCACAAAGGACACGTACGTTTCTTTCTTTCTAAATACCCAACAAATGTCTAAACACAATCATTGAGGGACATAAACTGTATGTGTTCAATAGCACTTGAAATGAACGATCTGTTTTTCATTTATTAAGAATTTCCATTTCTGCTGTCATCGTATCTACTAGTATCCTTTAGTCATCATTATAAATGCGAGACAATCACTTAATTTTCAATAATCTTGTTTTGTTTTTTTTTTGTACAATTTTAACACCACTTACAAAACTTTAATAAAACTTAAACCCTTGTCAAAGTCAATGCCTAAGAGACAGATATAAATATATATGCAAAAGTAAAAACATTACAAGCTATGTGTCGTCTCCACACGTTGAACAAAAGAAATCCTTGAAAGTAAACAACAAGAGACTAGAGACTAGTAGATCCTTTAAAATTTAGTGACATCGAACATAGAATAAATCTTTTGCCCGGCTTTTGGGTAGGTGGTGATAGATAGAGAGAGAAAAAAACTGAGAAGAAAAAAACAACTGCTAAAAGCTTTATAAGACTACACAAGATGTTGTGTATCTTATCTCGAAAGAGAACTTTAAAAGTACAGTATATCCTTTATAAACTTAAGCTCACTGGCACACAGGCCAATGCTAATATTAAAAGCAACAAC
This sequence comes from Muscina levida, assembly GCA_964034835.1. NCBI lineage: Eukaryota > Metazoa > Arthropoda > Insecta > Diptera > Muscidae > Muscina > Muscina levida. The sequence goes on along the minus strand of OZ035880.1, from coordinate 44,506,012 downwards.
AACAACATTAAAGTTTACTTTACACAACATACAAATATAGCTAAGAACATATTTACATACATACGTATATTATACGAAAATCTACAGGCATGACATTATAACAACAAAGGATTCTGGTAGTTAAAATGTCCTTATGCCAAATGATACAAGGCGTGGTTGTTTGTAAAGGTATACAAACACACGATAGGATATACATGCTGCCTGGCATACAAGCAACATTTCATTCTCCTTTGGTTGCCTGCTGTGAAAACAGGACTAATAACCCAAAACTCACCCCTGGTTTAAAGGACTAAACCTTAAGCATAACTGAGTATACAAATAAAACAAGCACACACACGTATTGTAACATATATATACGCTTGTGTTAATGTGTGTGCATGTTTCCACACACACACACACACACAGCACCACATTAAAAAAGGACTATTATCAAGACGATAAAGTAAATTCTAATAAGAAACAAAGCCACCATTTTAGGTTTCATTTTATATCGGTCTCCTTTATGTGACTGCTAAAGACAGAACCCACCCTTATTTTTAGGTTTAGCTGTTTCTCGGTTTTATGACTAAGCAACACATTAGTTAGTCCTTTTTAGGGATGGGGATTGTTTTTATAGCATGCTATAATTTTGCCAGAGAGTTTTGCATGTAATATAAATATATATATGGAATACTATAATTCTATACAAGAATTTGTCATAATCGTGTAAATGACCTTAATATAACCTCCTATTGTATACTTGACAGTGTAATTAATTTTGTTGTACTTTTGTGTTCATTCACAAAATTTTTAATATAGTTTTGAAAGGCCTAACCAAAGAGTTTGCGAGCATTTCAATAACAGGATATAGACCTTAGCATAATACAAAGAATCTGTTTATTTGTCTAGTTTTCGGACCACATTGGAATACATTTTACCATTGACGTAATAGACCACAGGATCATGTCATATAGGAATCCTCGCAAAACTAATCGGACAGAATGTCAATGTCTTGTAGCACCAGAACTGCTGCAGATTTTCAACCTTTGCCGACTATTGCTGACATAGAAAAGCTGGTCCAAAAATGACGAGAATACTGCATAATAGCTTTAAGAAGTCATATCCTTTTGTTTACCCGAGTGGAAAAATCACAGCCCGTATGACGAGCTGAAGGTTAAACGTATAAGCTTAAGGAAGCTATTCAATAGGGCTACAAGTTCTAAGGAACAAATGGAAAGCAGTTAAAGCGGGCTAAGTGGCCTTCATGAGAGAAATTCTGTGAGGTCATTGGGAAGATAAATGTGGCAACACGCTTTATGCGATTGCTCTCAAAGGATCTCAAGGTACTTGGATTTGTGTACAAGCCAAACAGCGTTTAGACTGAATTCGTACGGGACACTTGAATTTTGAATACACTTCCCGGATTGCAAAAATATTTCTGTAAATTAGATGTTGACAGTTATCGAATATTTCTATCTTAGAATGAAGATAGTTTTTATACCCAAGATGCGTAAATGTATACATTCCCCACCAAAGGACTATATACCTACCCAGCGGCGAAGGGAATAATCTAAAAGGACTTATGGAACGCCTACATATACAGTCAGTTGGTCTGCGCTCTGCATTCCCTTTTCCTTTCCAAATAACATAGGGTGCCATTGAGAGGCTATACCTTCCACCGCCGCTTCCTATAAGATGGTCTGTTGAAAGACCTGCATATACATGACAAAAGAAGAAATGCAGTTGGTCACCCTCAAATTGCCCAGTAGCGGAATTCATGCCTTGGAAGGCCTTCAATCATAACTTCTTAGGCATGATATATGATCTCGAAGGCATGCCCATACACAATGCCACTTCCTTTCCAAATTACACATGGTGACATTGGCGATCAAGGCCGTCTGCTCTCGCTTTTGAATGGATGCTTTATTTGTACGAGCTCCTTCTTATCTGCCATCTAAGGGAAGGCCTTTCATCAGATCTAGATAAGTATGCCTTCTGGAAATAATGTTCTTGAATATAAAAAGTTTTTATAGTACAGCCCTTCTATCAAGGTAGGAAATGAGAATGTGCGATTTTTTATTTGTCGATAAAAACAAGGAAACGTAAGGCCTTTATTAAGGTCTTCTTATGTCAGAAATTCGAGTTTTTTGGCGGATCTATTAGAAGGTCATCTAGAAAGCCTTCTATGGGGAAGGCCTTAACAATTCCTCTGCTGGGTGTTTAGTTTATTTTTAGATTCTTCTCACTTCGAAATATTTTTCTCTATACTTACACTATTTCCAACGACAGTAAACCTTACTGGAGTTTGAACTAACAACCTCGTGATTGTTAGTCAGCCATGCTTCCATCTAGCCTATGAAAATGCATTTGAATTGTGTGACAGAAACAAATCTTAAACAGTTTTAAGAAAAACACACGAACACCTTTCTCGTGGCTTTTTCTTTTCATGCCTTCTCTCATGCCTTCTATGAGAAGGGAGACGGAATATGTATACACACGAAACGGTGGAATAACAAATCATCGAAATCGTTGATTCTCCCTCCTCAAATAAGGCCTGCAGCAGTGGTCTTTACAGAATGAAATTAACATGTGCTCGGGATATTTCAGAATGGAAGGAGAATGCCTGTTTTCAGGCATGTGAAAACAAGGCCTTAAAACATGACGTTTGAATGTCTCAGAAGACCTTGTTGCATGCCTGCTTGCAGAGGCCTTGCTAATTTCGCCGCTAGGTATAAGTATAAGTATCGTTTTATTGAAGACATTGGACAGGCTAATCGCTTTATACTTGAGACAGAATGTGAACTCGAGCCTAATTAGTGGAGCACAATATGCATATCATAAAAAGAGATCCATTGGACAGAGTTCTACACGAAGTTTTTAGAAATGGTTTTGGATATTGATCATATACAATAGCGGATTTCCTGGACATCGAAGTGGCTCTCTATAATGTATCATCCTTAGCCATAATGAAAGCGTCAAGAGTTACTGGAACTCCGATTGATTGACTTTATTGATTTTATGCTATCAAATCGTATAATCAACTCCACTGTTGGCATGAAGCATTACGAGGATGCTGGCGAATGGGGGCACACCACCAGAGGAATAATGGTAACTATTCAGACGACGCGGTCATTCTCGTCACTGGGAGGTTTGTTACAAATTTGAGTGACCTTGTACAGGACGACCATCAAGTACTATCACACTGGGCCACTTACTTACTTACTTAAGTGGCCCATTACAACTTACAAACATGGTTCATAAGTTTGAGGCCTAAAGTACTAAAGAATTCCACACGCTTCGGTCTTGTACGTGTGTTCTCCAGTTAGTCCTACCAGATGGTGGCACGTCGCCTACCACTTGGTCCTTCCAACGGAGTTTGGGTATCCCTGCTCTGCGCCGTCCTTTAGGTTCGCCTTCAAACACCTTTCTCGCTGGAGCATTTACATCCATCCTGGCAACATGTCCCAGCCATCGAAGTCCTTGGATTCTGACTCTTTTAGCTACGTCGATGTCGTGGTAAAGCTCATACAGCTCATGGTTCATCCGATGGCTAAACTCGCCTTCGACACAGATAGGTCCATATATTTTTCGGAATACTTTTCTCTCGAACACTCCCAGGTTTTGTATGTCCGTTGTAGTAAGCACCCATGATTCGGCAGCATACAACAGAATAGGTAAGATAAGCGCCTGGTATAGCTGTTCCTTAGTATTCCGAGATAAGGTGGTGTTACTGAAGTGCTGCCGAAGTCCGTAGAAACATCTATTGGCTAGCACTATTCTCCGTTTAATTTCTCGGCTGACATTATTTTTCTTGTTGACGGAAGATCCGAGGTAGGTAAACTCGTCGACTACCTCAAAACAATAATTGTGAACGTTTACGGTGCGTCCCCATCGAGAGGACTCTTTGTTCGTCGAAATCATTATTTTTGTTTTGTCCTCGTTGACCGCTAAACCCATTTTTGCTGACTCCTTGTCTAGTGATGAGAAAACTGCAGTAGATTTGCCAGGTCTAAAGCCGCACTGATATGGTCCAATTAGTTTTTCTACAATTGGCTTTAGACGTTCACACAATATGCTTGAAAGGACCTTGTACGCAATTGTTAATAGGCTTATTCCACAGTAGTTCTTAAATTCACTACGAACTCCTTTCTTGTATATGGGACATAACAGACTGAGACTCCAATCCCCGGGCATGCTCTCCTCTTGTCAGATGTTCTCCATGAGCTGATGCAAGCTCCTTATCAGCTCCTCCCCGCCAGCATCAAATAATTCAGCAGGGAGAACATCGGCTCCAGCAGCTTTGCTGTTTTTAAGGCGGGAGATTGCGACGCGTATCTCGCTCTGGCTCGGAGGCGGACAATAAATACCATTGTCATGGATTGGAGCGGGGTTTTCTGGAGTGGTGTCTGCATCCAATAAATATTATGAAATGATACCTCCATATCTTTAGAACGTTATCCGGGTCGGTCACTAGCTGGCCATCGCTGTCCTTGCAGGAGGGCAACCCTGTTTCACGCATTTTCGCCATAACTCTCTGGTAGAATTTTCGGGCTTCCCCTCTACTTCGGAACAACTCTGTGCACTCATCCTGTCTCTTCTTCAGCTCCTTCTTATTTCGTCTAAATAGACGAGTTGCCTCTCGTCTCTTCTCTCTGTGCCGTTTACGAACAGCTCGCGTTGCCATTGGCTGCAGTTTTTCCCTTTATGAAGCATCCGTCTCTCTCATGGCATTGCGACATTCATCATCGTACCACGCATCTTCTTGAGACGGCTTTGCGTACCCAAGTACGCTTCTCGCAGTCCTTTCTATGGAGTCGGCCTCTATATATTTCCACTGCGGGGTAATATTATTGGATTAGGCGTCTGCTACCTCTATGGTCCTACCACTGTCCGCAGTTTACCGATGTCCAGCTTTCGTTGTGCCTGGTTACGTACGTTTTTCGCCATGCTTAGCCTTGTGCGTACCTTAACTGCGGTAAGGAAGTGATCGGAGTCAATGTTCGCACCCCTTATCACTCGTACGTCCAGAACACTCGATGAGTGCCTTCCATCGACTACCACATGATCTATCTGATTCCTCGTCAATTGATCTGGAGATAACCACGTTGCCTTATGAATATTTTTATGGTCAAATCTAGTGCTGCTAACTACCATATTTCTTGCCGCAGAGAAATCAATCAGCCTGATGCCATTGTTCGACGTTTCGGTGTGCAGACTGAATTTTCCGATGGTAGGCTCAAATGCGGGGGAAACGCCCGTGTCATAGTGGTTAGAACACGCGACTACCATGTGGGAGATCAAAGGTTCAAACTTGGCTCCAGTCATCTTAAAAAAAAAACAATATTGTTCTTTCATTGTCGGCTCCCCTCGAATGTTGTTGACAGCAACTTCGCAGTATTAAGCGTCGAGTCAATCGGCGTGTTTAGTAAGAGCTTCTCAAACAGTGACGTTCGCATTCGTCGATAAACAAGTAGGTGCCGTAATTTGTGAATCTAAAAATAAAACGCGTGTTAATTCACAACAACGCGAGAAGCTATCCCATACCCCATTCATGGGGTGCAAATGCGGTTTCACTGCCTATTTTAGCATTAAAATCGCCTAGTACAATTTTTGATGTCATGGCTCGGGCTTCGGTCATATACATTTTCTAGGCTCTCGTAGAACTCGTCTTAGTCGCTTTATCGCTTTTATCTTCTGTCAGAGCATGGCCACATATAAGTGTTATGTGGAAAAACTTTGTGTTGACTCTTATGGTGGCTATACGTTCACACACCGGGTTGAACCTTGAGACTAGGTGTCGCAGTCTCTTGCCAACCACAAATCCACATCCAAACTCGTGCTTGTCAGCATATTTGACATTTACAACAATAAAACTACCTTGGTTAGCTTCCATGTTAAGGAGTTACTTTTTAAAATTAGTTACATAAATAACTAAACTCAAAATAAATTATTGTCGAGCTTAAGAATCGTTTTTAAAGTACTTTGTAGTCCTACAAATATATAAATTAGCGTTTATATAGCATTTTAAGAAAAGGCAAATAATATGTCAATAGCAAAGCATTGCCGGGTACTTTAGTACTTAATTGAAAATAAACATAGCTCCCATTCAACTGCCATCTTGTTTAAAATTTGGCCGTTGTCTATTAAATTAAATTCGAGCTTGTAATGAATTCAAAGCATAAAATCTATAAGATGTGCGATTACTCCTCCAACTCTCTAATAATAAACAACGATAGCAGCGCAAATGGACCAACGAACCATTTGGGCTAAAGATACATTGCCACCTTTCAATAATATTTAACATATACCTATTCGTATCCACTCCTCCAACTCTCAAAGTGAATAAATGAAAACTCAATTAACAAACACTTTTATTCATAACTAGCGCAAATTCAATTAAAAGCAATTAATGCTAATACAACTACAAAAATACTATACGGATCAAAAAAACAAATGAATATGAAACCTTTTAGTATCGTCCCACATGTTATTTGTTACTAACTACTACTTTGTACTCCACCACAAACATCAAAGCCCCCAAATAATAGCAACGACAAATGAACTGAAAACTAGTGGAAGTGTCAATAATGACTTAAAAATTGATTATACCTAAAAGGACATCAAAGGACACATTAACGACTAGACCATGTCTGCAATTAGAATCATGGTGTAAAGAAGCAAGAGTAAGGAGAGAGGAGAGTAAACAAACTAAAGGATATACTTGGAGTAAACTCAATCGCATGAAAGTTAAGTAAGCAAGAATAGCAATCAACAGCAAGTAAATGGCACTCATATTACTTAATAACTAATAAAGATAATACTATAGACTAATATAGATTTACATAGCAATAGAAAAAATCTAGGAAATTATTAGGAGAAGAAAATGTTATTATTATCATAGCAAAGCGAGAGTTATGGTATCTGTTAATTTTGAAAATTTTAAGTCGTTAAAAATTTAATTTAAAATCGGACTAGTGATTCTCTAGTTATGTCAAACAAATGAGCCTACAACGTGACAAATTCCCCTATACGATACTAACTAACTTCAAATCGATATTAAATTTTTATGGCATGTAACTTGACAAAACTTATGATGCTGAACTTCTTCTTTTTGGAGCTACTTTCACGTGTAGTTTTCAGAATTGAGTCCCAATCAATCATATGTTGTACTGTGTTAACTACACATATTATAAATTCAGTGCAATCTTTGATCAAAATATCTTTAAGTAAAATATGAAGTTTTCAATTTACGTGTACCTGAAATTATAAGATTTTCTAATTCATCAATATATCACTTAATCTATTCCTTTACATATATAATTCCTCTATCTAGGCTCTTCGTTAAGAATATTCCTCTGCTATATAGTTTTCGTCCAAAAATAAATGTATATACCATATACATACTATAAGTTTTCTATAACAAAACTAATATCCTTATTTTAGTCCAGCCCACTTCCCCCTACTCTTTGTGTCGAAGACAAACTTTATACGAAGAATAAAACACATGTACCAGGATATGTTCTATAAATTGCCCATAAACCAATGTCCTTATGGCTATTCTCAAACACACACACACACTCACATAAAAATAGTTTAATATTTGCCCACACAGACATGCATAAATAATACTTGAACACATGTTGGGCCCTGTTGTGTTTTTAGTCCAAAAGCCAAGATGCTTTAGCAAAAGATAACAGCAGCAGCAACAGCAGTAGCAACAACAAAGATATTTTTCCTACGGAAGAGGACAATATTTAGGCAACTACATCTATACTAATGCCATTACCACTTTATACAGCTCACACATATACACTTACACTTTGATGTGATGTGTATTTGTGTTTGTGTATGTTAGGGAGCTGTTTTAGGTCCTAGGCAAATCTTTGGTAGTATCCTGCATCCACAAATAATAAATATGACCAAAAATGTAACAGCCCAAAAATTTCTGGCAACAGTCTTACACACAAACATAAATTTTTTGTTCTGTTTTTAACTCAAAAGCCATTGGTGTTTCTTTAGGTTGCTTTGTAGACAATATGAGGGTCGAGTGTTGGAAGCTACCCTTACTTTTAGATTAGTTTTATAGCCAACACAAAAAAATACAACAACAACTACAACTACCTAATGTTCGTACAGTAAAGCAACAACCGAACAAAAAGGCAAGACCAAGATGTAGTTAACTTATAGCAGCAGACGCTGGCATATTTAGTTGATTACAACTTATAAAATTAGGAGGTGGTATGTTAAGTTGAGGTGAGGCATAGAACTTTTAGTTTAAATAAACCCAACAAATTCAATAGAATGATTACAATTTTAACTTTTTTAGGTCACAAATTTCTTCATGGCATTTAATTCCTGGCATATGGTCTCGCTACTGCGCCTTACACAGTACAAGACATGATTTTGGGACACAATTCTGAGAACTGCACGTGAAAGTAGCCCCAAAAAGAAGATGTTCTGCATCATTTGTTTTGTCAAGTTACATGCCATAATAATTCAATATCGATGTGAAGTTCGCAAGTATCGTAAAAGGAAATTTGTCAAGTTTTAGGCTCTTTTGTTTGACATAACTCGAAAACCACTATTACAATTTGATATTACGTATTAAGGACAATGAATTGAGGATATGCGCCTGGAACACCTAGAACACTGTATAGAACGGGTGTCTCTTTATCCAACTTGCAAAAGTCCTCAAAAAAATACAAGGCCGATATAACCGCATTACAGGAAATCAGGTGGACGGGACACCGCATGAAGACGTGCGACATCTACTATAGTGACCATAAGGACAAGTACAAGTTTAGATGTGGATTTGTGGTTGGGAAGAGACTGCGACACCTAGTCTCACTGTTCAACCCGGTGTGTGAACGAACGACCATTAAAATAGTAAAGACAAAGTTTTTCCACATAACACATAGAGAAACCAGTAAAGAAATTTCAGTCAGATAAACTGACTGATAAAAACCATCGCCCAATATAAGATACTAGCAGTCTTGAGCTATTGAAGTCAATCGATTTTTAATTAAAACCAGTAAGAAAGTTTCAGTCGGGCAAACCGATTTACATATACCTTCAACATCAGTAAAACAACAAATTTTCTATTCTATTGATATTATAACTCGATTTCTAAAGTGGGCGGAATGGCAATTTTGTATGGGAGGTACCAGAAGGGGCGTGGCTTGACTTCCAGTTTTTTTTTCTCCAAAACTGTATTTTGCTATAGCTTTACAAAATAAAGAATTTGGGTACGATCACGTTGGATTTATTGATATTATTACTCCATCTCTATAGTGGGCGGAAAGGTACATTTGTACGGGAGGTACCAGAAGGGGCGTGTCTAGACTTACAGATTTTTTCTCCAAAACTTTAACCTATTATAGCTTTACTAACTACAGAATTTGGGTACGATCCCGCTGTGTGTTTAGATATTATTACTCGATTTCTAAAGTGGGCGGAATGATGCATTTATATGGGAGTTACCAGAAGGGGCGGGGCCATGTAGCCCATTTGCAATACCGTAAGTAGTTTTGGGAAAATATTAACTCGTGCGAAATTTCAAAACATTGGGTTGCGTCTTTCGAAAGTTATCATGCACACCAGCCGGACAACCAACCAGACAGACGGACAGAGAGACGGACATGGCTCAAACGACTCAAAAAGTCATGAATCGAATTTGGGTCAAAGAAACCTAGGGTCTAATGTGACTCCTTCTATGTGTTACACTTTTGGGTCGTATCAAAAAAAAACTTAATTTCCCTTTACACACCATAAATAAGGTATGAACCTTTTATTTCAGATTCACAACTAATGGCACCTACTTGTTTTTCGACGAATGCGAACGTCACTGTTTTGAGAAGCTTTTACTGCCGACAGCATCGAGTGGGCTGGCAATGAAAGAACAAGAACGAGAACCGTACTTGGGTACTCAAAGCTGTCTCCAGAAGGTGCCTGGAACGTTTATGTCGCACGGATGCTTCATACACGGCGAAACTGCAGCCGAAGGCAACGCGAGCTGTTAGTGAAGGGCACAGGGAGAAGAGGCGAGAGGCAACTCGTATCTTCCCAGTAGCTGAATTCATGTCTTGGAAGGCCTTCCATCAGGACTTCCTTAGGCTCTAAAAGGCATGCATACACATTCTGCTCTCGCTTCTGAATGGAATTCCTTAGTAGTACGAACTCATTCTTATCTGCCTTACAAACGAATGTGAATGCGTGTAATATATATGAGGTCCTTTCCTTCGTTAGACAAGGTCTAGATAAGAATGCCTGCTGAAATTAAAGTTCTTGAATACAACTATACCAAGTGTTCATTTTACCCGTTCTTTTGTACGTTGCCGAATCGTGGCTGCTTACGACAACGGACATACAAAACCTGGGGTATTCCAGAGGAAGGTGTTCCTAAAAATATATGGGACATGTTGCCAGGATGGATGTAAATGCTCCAGCGAGAAGGGTGTTTGAACCTGAAGGACGGCGTAGAGCAGGGAGACCCAAACTTCGTTGGAAGGACCAAGTAAAAGGCGACGTGCCACCATCTGGTGAGCACCACCAACCACGTTCGTAAGTTAAAAAGGGGCACTTAAGGAAATAGGTAAATACATTTTGTCCCGTTTTTTTATCTCTATGTGTAAGAATTTCGAAAAATCCGAAAAATTTGCTTTTGATGTTTGGTCTGGCCGATCGTAGAACTTTTGTCCTTGTCGAACTGAATAGTATTTACCACAGTTTTTTATGCCTTTTGTGGCTTAGTCTGAGCGATGATTGTGATTATAACTTAAGCGGTTTGGGCCAAGCGGTGGTACCATTTTCCCTTTTTATCCCTTAAAATACGAATTTCGAAATATTGCTTTGTGCTGCTAAACTACTCAGTTAGACAAATATCTACACCAATTTTTGTGACTGCAGCAATAGCTGTTTGGTCTGAGTGGTGGTACCAGTTTAATCCCATTTCGGCCTTTTTCCCCTAAGACTACGAACTTCGAGAAGCATCCTATACCTCATTCATGGGGTATAAAGGGAAATTACTTTAGTAAGTAAGTAAGTAAGTATCTCCAAAATGCTATAGAAAGAATGCCCTTATAAATTGTCGTGATTGTACCTTAAAGCGTAGCGTCTGTGTGATGGTTCTTGTTTTATTTCCTTTTCGGTCTTTTTACCCCTAAAAGTAATAATTTCAAAAAATCTGTTCAGAACGCACAACTATCTAAAAAAATTCCAAATTCACTTCATTCTTCGCGATTCTACTAAAAGATGTTGTTTTTGTGCGACAGTAACAGTTTAAAGTATTTCTCGGCCTTTTAACCTCATAATGTACAAATTTCGAAAAATCGCTTCGGTTAACACAACTGCTCCATAAATAATCACCCCAATTCTTGCGATTCTGTCTTAAGCCGCAGAGTCTGGGTGATGGGAACAGTTGTTCCCCATTTTTCGGCCTTATTATCCATAAAAAGTACGAATTTCGGAAAATCCCTTTGTATCGCACAACTATTCTATAAACTAATTATTAACCCCAATTTTCGTCATTCGATCTTTAGCTTTTTGGTCTCGGCCATAGTACCAGTTTTATCCCTTGTTTGGCCTCTTTACATTTAAAAGTACAAATTTCGAAAACAAAAACCCTTGGTGTAGCCCTCTAATCCTATAGAGAGCATGCCAATTTAAATATAGCAGTAGTCGCACAGTAAGTAAGTAAGTAGTAGCACAGTATCGGTGATGTATCGGTTTTATCCTATTTCGATACTTATACCCCTAAAAATACGAATTACAACTTTTGTATAAAATAAACATTCACTCCTATTTACTTCATTCTGCCTATAACCATTGGTTCTAGGCGATAGTACTAGTTTTATCCCTTTTTGGAATTTTTACCCCTCACCTACGTCACGGAAGGAACCTATATGCCAATCTTCAAGGCTCTAGCTTTAGTCGTTGGGGCCGGGGTGTGATCAGTCAGTCATATGATAGAAGCTTTAAACATTTTATCATGTACAATCGGTTATTAATATGACCGATATAAAGATTTTTAAATTTTTTTTTTTTTCTTCGAGATGTAATCCTCCTAGTACCTGTAACATATATAGCAAATCTCATCTTCATACCTCTAATGGCTCGTGAGATAAGATCGATTGTAATTTTAGTTTATGTAGGCGATGCTACGGCCCTTTGTCTAATTATGTTTTCATGTAGCCTAATATAGATGACCTACGGGCAGTTGTACACAGTATTTTATTGTGTAAGATATAACGATTTTTAAAAAGAGGCGTGGCACCGCCCACTTTCCACAAAAAGTGAATTTTTCTTGTACGACCAATATATGTACCAAATCTCAACTTAATATCTAAATAGTTTATGAGATACAGTAATTCGAAATTTCGAGCGGTGTGGGCGGAGTCACGCCCTTTATGCCTCCTATTAGTCCGAACTTCCATAAATCCCTTCGTCGTGCGGGCCTACGTGCCTTTTTAAGAGGTTTAGTATCTAAATGGAACTGTAGATATGTGTGATCACAAAACGTGTGATCGGACAAAACTCTCCAATCAGAGACATTTATGTTGTTGTTGAGCAATAGAGAAAGATCTAGGACTTCCCTTTTAGTCGATGAAGGTGAGTCCCTCGCCTCTTTTACACGTTATCAAGGCTTTACGTACAATAAAATAAAATATAGCATAGCTTCTTATGTTTGTGTAAGTTGACGTGCTTTTCTTTTTAAACTGACGCCAAGAAACCCACAGTTTAATTACGAATCCGAAATCAGCTGTTTGAGAAGGTTTTCCAAGGCATATCGATTAAGTCAACTAATCGAAAGTTACTGTAACTGTCGACAACAAAGAGTCCTAACAGATTATGCCTGCCTCTTATGTAAATTTACATATAAATGTGTTAGAAATACATGCCCATACACAAACACACACACACACATACTCACACAATCATATAAATATAACCCACATAAGAAGACCACACTATAACTTTAACGAAGAATACACATGACTGTTACTGTTCTGGTTAAGTTTTCACACACAGCTAAAACAAAGTACACACGCACACAATTACATAGGGATCCTTAAAGTTGTAGACGTTTTTCATATATGTATGTGTATACACACAAGTATGCAAATTTGTATTGTACACACATGCATACATACGTACGTATGTATGTATAAGATATTTGTAAGGAAAGTTATGTATGCACTTGTTTCGAAATTTATGTCGGGAGTTTATGAATACATACAAATACACTTACACATTCATAGACTACACTGTTTGGTAGTACAAATTACAATAAATATTCTTTTATGTATATGTAAAAGTGTGTATCCATTCATATAGGCAAATGTGTTGTCTATGTGTTAGCAGTTCTCTGTATGACCGAGTAGATGTTTATGATGGGTGGCAGCATCAAATCTTAAACATGAACCCCCCGCCCCTATCATGATTCAAGTTTATAGGTTTGAACATTTTTGGGTACGTCGGAATGTGATTAAATTTGTGATAACTATTTGCAATTCATTCATTTCCTTTTAGGTTTTATTATCTCGTATGCAAAGAAAATAGGGGATCGATTTGAATGGCGCTGCGCCTATCAGATTCAACTGAAAGGAATTGTAATTTTGGAAATATTATACTTACTTAGTTACTTAAGAGGCCCATTACAACTTACGAACGTGGTCCATCAATTTGAGGCCTGAAGTATTTAAGAATTCCACACGCTTCGGTCTTCTGCGTGCGTTCTCCAGTTAGTCCTACCAAATGGTGGCACGTCGCCTACCACTTGGTCCTTCCAACGAAGTTTGGGTACAGCTGTATCTTCGTATCCCGAGATAAAAAACTTAATTTCCCTTTGCACCCCATGAATGAGGTATGGGATAGCTTCTCGCGTTGTTGTGAATTAACACGCTTTCTATTTTTAGATTCACAACTAACGGCACCTACTTGTTTGTCGACGGATGCGAACGTCACTGTTTGAGAAGCTCTTACTAGACACGACGATTGAACGCTTAATACTGCGAAGTTGCTGTCACCAACATTCAAGGGGAGCCGACAATGAAAGAACATTTTATTTATTTATTTTTTCTTTCTTTTTTTAAGATGACTGGAGCCAGGTTTGAACCTGCGATCTCCCGCATGGTAGTCGCGTGTTCTAACAACTATGCCACGGCCGGTCCCGAGATAAGGCGGTGTTTCTAAAGTGATGCTGCAGTCCGTAATAACATCTATTGGCGAGCACTATTCTCCACTCAATTCCTTGGCTGACACTATTTTTCTTATTGATAGATGATCCGATATAGGTAAACTGATCTACTACCCCTAAACAATAACTTTCAACGTTCATGGCGCGTTCCCATCGAGAGGCCTCCTTGCTAGTCGAAATCATTAGTATTGTTTTGTCGTCATTGACCACTAAACCCATTTTTCCTGACTCATTTTCTAGCGATGAGAAAACTGCAGTAACATCACGCATATTTCGACCAATGATGTTTATATCATCGGCATAGGCTAGTGGCATGTGGTGGAATATGGTGGCAGACATGTTGACACCAGCCTTTCTCATTACCTTCTCCATAACTATATTTAATAGTGTACAGGACAAGCTATCACCCTGCCTGAGACCTCTTTCCGTGTTGAATGGTTCAGAGTAATCCTTACCAATCTTAACCGAGGATTTGGTGTTTTCCAAGGTACATCTGTAAAGTCGAATTAGTTTTGCAGGAAAACCATACTCACATATGGCCTCATATAACCTATTCCTTATCGGAGAGTCATTGGGAAACTTGATAATCGATAAAGAGGTGGTAGGTGTCGATCGGCTTTTCATGATTTTTTTTTCCAGCATTTTTTGTAAGGTAAATATTTGTTCCGTCGTAGATTTAGCAGGTCTAAGGCCGCACTGATAAGGTCCAATTAGTTTTTCTACAATTGGCTTTAGACGTTCATACAATAAGCTTGAGCTTGTAAGCAATTTGCAATAGGCTTATTCCACGGTAGTTTTTAAATTCACTACGATCTCCTTTCTTGTATATGGGACAAAAAAAACAGAGACTCCAATCTCCGGACATGCTTTCCTCTAGCCAGATCTTCCCCATGAGCTGATACATGCTCCTAATCAGCTCCTCCCCGAATACCTTAAACAATTCAGCAGGAAGACCATCGGCTCAAGCTGCTTTGTTATTTTTAAGGGGGGGTGGGGGGGGGGTATATTGTTCAGGTATCTTGCTTTGCTCAGAGGTGGATAATTAATACCATCATCATGGATTGAAGCGGGGTTTTCTGGACCTCTGGAGCCGTGTCAGTATCTAGTAAATTGCTGAACGTTAATCGGGTCCATCACTACCTGACCATCGCTGACCTTTCAGGAGGTCAGCCTTGTTCCACGCATTCTCGCCTTAACCCTCTGGTAGAGTTTCGGGCTTCCCCTCTCTCTATTTCGGAGCAACTCTGTGTACTCATCCAGTCGCTTCTATAGCGTCTTTTTTTTGCGTCTAAAGAGACGAGTTGACTTTCGCCTCTTCTCCCTGTGCTGCATTGGTTGCAGTTTCACCATGTATGCAGTATCTGTCTCTCTCGTGGCATTGCGACATTCATCATCGTACTATGCATCGAGTTGGGACGGATTTAAGTATGCATCGTGTTAGAACGGATTTAAGTACCTAAGTACGCTGCTGCTGCTGCTGCGAGGTAGTATTTTCATGGGCTGGAGCATCCCGCAGCAGTTGAGTTAGGTGGTTGGAGTAGGCGTCCGCTACCTCTGTGGTTCGCAGTTTAACGATATCCAGCTTTCGTTGTGCCTAGTTACGTACATTTTTTGCCATGTTTATCTTTGTGCGTACCTTAACTGCGGTAATGTTGGATCGGAGTCAATGTTCGCACCCCCAACACTCATTACATTGAGACCTCCACTTACTTAAATGATCGAGCATTTTGATTGGTGGATCGCCGAATGCTACCGCAACGAAGATTATTGCTAAGTTTCTCTGAACCCGATCTCCCCTGCCCTTCGAAATAAATATTCTTTTGTTTAATCGGACCGGTCTTTAGAACCAACTTTTCCATTGTTTTAATCGACTGCGGTCGGTTGAATCGGTCTTCGGCCTGTTAAATCGGTCTTCCGTCTGTTAAATCGAACTTCAGTATGTTGCATCGGACTCTGGTCTGTTGAATCGAATTTAGGTCTCTTGTATCGGACTTCGGTCGGTTGAATCGGACTTTGGTCTGTTGAATCGGACTTCGTCCCGTTGTATCGGACTTCAATCTGTTAAATCGGACTTCGGTGAGTTGATCCGACTTCAGTATGTTGAATCAGACATCGGTATGTTGTCTCGGACTTCGATCTGTTAAATCGGACTTTTGTCTGTTGAATCGACGTTCGGTCTGTTAAATCGGACTTCGGTTTGTCGAATCAGACTTCCGTTTGTTGAATCGGTCTTTGGTTTGTTGAATCGGTCTTCGGTCTGTTACATCGGTCTTCGATCTTTTAAATCGGACTTCGGTCTGTTGAATCGGTCTTCGGTCTGTTGAATCGGACTTTGGTCTGTTGTCTCGTACTTCGGTCTGGTAAATCGGACTTCGGTCTTTTAAATCGGACTTCGATTTGTTGAATCGGACTTTTGTCTGTTAAATCTGCGTTCCGTCTGTTAAATCGGACTTCGGTCTGTTGTCCCGGATTTCGATCTGTTGAATCAATCTTTGGTCTGTTGAATCGGTGTTTGGTCTGTTAAAACGGACTTCGGTCTATTGAATCGGACTTCGGTATATTGAATCGGTGTTTGGTCCGTTAAATCGGACTTCGGTCTGTTGAATCGGATTTCGGTCTGTTGAATCGGACTTCTGTCTTTTAAATCGGACTTCGGTCTGTTGATCGGACTTCTGTCTTTTAAATCGGACTTCGGTCTGTTGATCGGACTTCAGTATGTTGAATCAGACATCGGTATCTTGTCTCGGACTTCCATCTGTTGAATCGGACTTTTGTCTGTTGAATCGGCTTTCGGTCTGTTAAATCGGACTTCGGTCTGTTGAATACGACTTGCGTCTGTTGAATCGGTGTTTGGTCTGTTTAATCGGACTCTAGTCTGTTAAATCGGACTTCGGTATGTTAAATCGGACTTCGATCTGTTGAATCAGACTTCGGTCTGTTGAATCAGACTTGCGTCTGTTGAATCGGTGTTTGGTCTGTTAAATAGGACTTCGGTCTGTTGAATCAGACTTCCGTTTGTTGAATCGGACTTCGGTTTGTTGAATCGGACTTTGGTCTGTTGTCTCGTACTTCGGTCTGGTTAATCGGACTTCAGTCGGTTTAATCGGACATGGGTCTGTATTTTCGGACTTCGATCTGTTGAATCAGACTTTTGTCTGTTGAATCGGTGTTTAATCTGTTGAATCGGACTTTGGTATGTTGAATCGGTGTTCTGTTAAATCAAACTTCGGTCTGTTGAATCTGATTGCAGTCTGTTATATCGGACTTTGGTCTTTTAAATCGGACTTCAGTCTATTAAATCGGATTTCGGTCTTTTGAATCGGACTTCAGTTAAATTGGACTTCGGTCTGTTGAATCAGTCTTCGGTCTTAAAATCGTACTTTGTTATGATAAGTTGGACTTCGGTCTGTTTAATCGGACTCTGGTCTGTTAAATCGGACTTCGATCTGTTGAGTCGGACTTTGGTCTGTTGAATCGGACTTCGGTCTGTTAAATCGGACTTCGATCTGTTGAATCGGACTTCAGTCTGTTGTCTCGGACTTCGATCTGTTGAGTCGGACTTTGGTCTATTGAATCGGACTTTGGTCTGTTAAATCGGATTTCTGTCTATTAAATCGTACTTTGGTATGATAAGTTGGTCTTCAGTCTGTTAAATCAGACTCTGGTCTGTTAAATCGGACTTCGTTCTGTTGATTGGACTTCAGTCTGTTGAATCGGACATCGGTCTGTTGTCTCGGACTTCGATCTGTTGAATCGGCGTTCCGGCTGTTAA
Organism: Muscina levida; assembly: GCA_964034835.1. Taxonomy (NCBI): domain Eukaryota; kingdom Metazoa; phylum Arthropoda; class Insecta; order Diptera; family Muscidae; genus Muscina; species Muscina levida. The sequence goes on along the minus strand of OZ035880.1, from coordinate 44,488,067 downwards.
AACGGACTTCGGTCTGTTAAATCGGACTTCGTCTGTTGTCTCGGATTTCGATCTGTTGAATCGGTGTTTGGTCTGTTAAATCAGACTTTGGTCTGTTGAATCGTTCTTCGGTTTGTTAAAACGGACTTCGGTCCGTTGAATCGGACTTTGGTCTGTTAAATCGGACATCGGTCTGTTGAATCAGACTTCTGTCTGTTGAATCCAACTCCGGTTGGTTATACCGATTCGTCGGTTGCTCAGATTTCGATCTGGTATAAGAAGATACTCTTTGTTCCAGTAGTATTGTATTAGAAATTAGCATCTTGATACAACACTTTGTCGGGTACGATTATTAGTTCTGTCGCCAATCGAAGTTCGCAAATTCGGAATCCATACAACTACGAGTTACAAAAGTTCGGCTCCCCTCGAATGTTGTTGACAGCAACTTCGCAGTATAAGTGTCGAGTCTATCGGCTTGTCTAGTAAGAGCTTCGCATTCGTCGATAAACAAGTAGCTGCCGTTAGTTGTGAATCTAAAAATAGAAAGCGTGTTAATTCACAACAACGGGAAAAACTATCCCATACCTCATTCATGAGGTGTAAAGGGAAATTAAGTTTTTTTTACCAACATTCCCGAATAAGGAATATATTCCCATATTGCTGATATAAACCTGAACCACCGACAAACCCAAATCATCAAGATCACCCATTATTGCTGATATAAACCCGAATCATAAATGCCCTTCTGAATTGTTGACATTAAGCCGAACTACCGACAAACCCGAGTCATCAATCACCACTTCAAAAATATTAACCTGGAATCCCGACAAAGCCCGATAAACCAAGCTGACCACATACTGCTGATATTAATCGTAAACCCGAATCACCAAGCTGACTTCAAACTGCTAAAACTAACCACCGACGATCCCGAATCATCAGTACATTGCCGAATTGCTAGTACGAGGTCCTAATGGCGAATCTAAAGGCAACTGGAATTACCTCTGCTGGCTAGAAACCACGTTACAACTTTCATATTCTTATGATAACTTATTCCTCTGCTTGTAGGTAAGTTAATGTCGCACTGTAGGGTACAACATCTTGATCATCAAAAATCTTCTGTCCTTTTAACAGTGTAACTCTTCAACTTTGGCCATTTTGATTAATTTTTAATTTTGATTTATGTTCCTAGTGCAGCAGTTCTACAGCTTAAACAACAACTTCGGAGTAGTTAATAACCTTAGGATACAAATAATTTAGAGCCCTGACGTTAACTATTGAATTAGTAGTTTCAGAATTTCACACACAATTAAAATGAAATCCAACGCTATTTAAATTTTTTTTAACTAGAATATCATTTTCCCACGCATCCATACTAAACACGTTTTCCGTACAGCATTTTCTTGCACAAACAAATTGTTTGCTAGAATTTTGACATTAAAATGAAATGTGAACTTCAATGATGAATGATGAACATACCATATTAAATTTCTAATAATTTTGTGTTTCATCTTTTTGGTGCCCACCTCCTCCCATTTATGCACATCAACTTTTGGTTAAATGAGAAATGAGAGAGAGAAAAAAAAATATTTGCTAATAAATGTTAATTTTAAGTATTTCCTCTTCGTTATAAACTCGAAACTATATTTTTTTTTTGCCAAATAAAACTTTTTTTCTAGAAAAATTAACAAAAATATGCAAATTAAGATAAAGACATCAACAGTGGTGTTGGGTTATATAGCACTCCTAAAGTGTACAAGAGAAATAACGATTTCTCTTTACTATAGTGAAGGATTGTCGGACTCTTGGACATAATGTGTCTAACAATCGACACATAACGCCTCGAAATACTAACGCCCAAATTATGTCTTCAGGTTATTTAGCTGATTCTGAGGTCAACGGGCGTCGGGAGTGTGATGCAAGGTAAAGCTTCTGATCGGTTTAACTTGGCAAACCCGTGGTACTACTGCGAAGAAGTACCTCCACGTGGTGGCGCCTGGAAACCTGTCAGAGCACGGCTAACTGTGAGGGGCGAAACCTAAAACCCAGGCACGTCGGCTCAGAGTGAGTGGTACCCTGGCCAGCGTCTGAACCAGAATGGGCGGCTGTAATAAAATCCTGGCAGCAGGAAAAACTGCGACGTGGTGGGCTGGGCTTGCAACCCGCCACTGTCGTTTAAACTATTACACTGAAAATAAGTAAGACAAGAATAAAACGGACACACCAAAATGTTGACGACCACAGCAAACGAATTAAGGACCATGATTTAAGGATATGCACATGGAATGTTAGAACACTGTTTAGACCAGGTGCCTCCATCCAACTGGCGGAAGTCCTCGACGTATACAAGGCTGACATAACCGCTTTACAGGAAATCCGAGGGACGGGACACGGGTGGTCGTGCATGAAGACGTGCGACATCTACTATAGTTGCCATGCGGACAAGCACGAGTTTGGACGTCGATTTGTGGTTGGCAAGAGACTGCGACACCTAGTCTCTAGGTTCAACCCGGTGTGTGAGATTTTCCAAATAACACTTATTTATGGGCACACCCGACAGAAGAGAAAAGCGATGAGGACAAAGACGAGCTCTACGAGAGCCTAGAAAATGTATATGACCGTAGCCCGAGCCATGACATCACAAATTGTACTAGGCGATTTTAATGCTAAAATAGGCAGGGAAACCGAATTTGAGCCTACCATTGGAAAATCAGTCTGCACACTGAAACGTCAAACAATGGCATCAGACTGATTGATTTCTCTGCGGCAAGAAATATGATAGTTACCAGCACTAGATTTGACCATGGAAATATTCATAAGGTAACATGGTTATCTCCAGATCATTTGAAAAGGAATCAGATAGACTACGTGGTCGTCGATGGTAGGCATGCATCGGGTGCTCTGGACATACGAGTGATCAGGGGTGCGAATCACTTCCTTACCGCAGTTAAGGTACGCACAAGGCTAAGCATGGCGAAAAACGTACTTACGTAACCTGGCACAACGAAAGCTGGACATCGGTAAACTGCTGACCACACAGGTAGCGGACGCCTACTCCAACCACCTAACTCAACTGCAACGGAATACTCTAACCCTTGAAAATATTACCTCGCAGTTGCAATATATAGTCGACACCACAGAACGGACTGCGAGAAGCGTACTTGGGTACTCAAGACCATCTCAAAAAGATGCCTGGTACGATGATGAATGTCACAATGCCATGAGAGAGACGGATGCTTCATAAAGGGCAAAACTGCAGCCAATGGCAACGCGAGCTGTTCGTGAACGGCACAGGGAGAAGAGACGTGAGGCAACTTGTCTCTTTAGACGAAATAAGAAGGAGCTGAAGAAGAGATAGGATGAGTGCACAGAGTTGCTCCGAAGTAGAGGGGAAGCCCGAGACTCTCAACCAGAGAGCTAAGGCGAAAATGCGTGAAACAGGGTTGCCCTCCTGCAAGGACGGCGATGGCCAGCTAGTGACGGATCCGGATGACGTTCTAAAGATATGGTGGGATCATTTCATAAAATTTACTGGATACGGACACCACTACAGAAGACCCCGCTCCAATCCATAACGATGGTATTAACTGTCCACCTCCGAGCCGGAGCGAGATACATGTCGCAATATCCAGCCTTAAAAACATCAAAGCGGCTGGAGCCGATGATCTCCCTGCTGAAATGTTTAAGGCATTCGGGGAGGTGCTGTTAAGGAGAATGCATCAGCTCATGGAGAACATCTGGCTAAAGGAGAGCATGCCCTGGGATTAGAGTCTCAGCCTGTTATGACCTATATACAAGAAAGGATGTCGTAGTAAATGTAAGTACAACCGTGGAATAAGCCTTTTACCAATTGCGTATAAGGTCCTTTCGAGTGTATTGTGTAAACGTCTTAAGCCAATTGTAGAAAAACTAATTGAATTGAACCATATCAGTGCGGCTTTAGACCTGGTAAATCTAAGACAGATCAAATATTCACCTTACGACAAATCCTGGAAAAAACTTATGAAAAGCAGATCGACACCTACCACCTCTTTGTCGACTTCAAAAATGGTTTCGATATAGAATAGGCTATATGAGGCCATGTCTGAGTTTGGTATTCCTGCAAACCTAATTCGACTTTGCAGATGTACCTTGGAAAACATCAAATCCTCGGTTAAGAATGGTAAGGATCACTCTAAACCAATCAAGACAGAAAGAGGTCTTAGGCAGGGTGATAGCTTGTCATGTACACTATTTAATATAGTTATGGAGAAGGTGACGAGAAGGGCTGGTGTCAACATGTTTGGTACCATTTTCCACAAGAGCCACATGCTACTAGCCTTTGGCAATGATATATACATCATTGGCCGAAATCTGCGGGATGTTACTGCAGTTTTCTGATCCCTGAAAAAGGAGTCAGCAAAAATGGGTTTAGCGGTCAACAAGAACAAAACAAAAATAATGATTTCGACGAACAAAGAGTCCTCTCGATGGCGAGGCACTTCGGATCTTCCGTCAACAAGAAACATAACGTCAGCCAAGAAATGAAGCGGAGATTATTGCTTCGCAATAGATAAATAGCACTTAAGTGACACCACCTTATCTCGGAATACTAAGAAACAGCTAATCTAACCCGTTCTTTTGTATGCCGCCGAATCGTGGGTGCTTACTACAACGGACATACAAAACCTGAGAGTATTCGAGAGAAAAGTACTCCGAAAAATATATGGAACTATCTGTGCCGACGGCGAGTTTTGCTATCGGTCAAGTCAGTGTGAATGTACGCGATCAGTATAGTAAACAGTAGTAAAAAACCTAAAGGAAATGTGGGGAAAAATATCCTCCATTCTCATGTAGAATATTAACGGCCAAATTCAAATTGATGTTGGACATTTTAGGCTGATATCTGCTTCGCATGTAAAGTTCGAAAAGCGTCATCCTAGAGCGTGACAATGAATTGACCATTAATATCAACAATAAAAAAATCTTTTCTGATCGTTTAGCCAAAGTATCGAATGATACACTAACACAAATTGATAAAAAAAAATCACTACGATTGACAAACTCTCTTGAACAACACTGATTGAAATTTTAGTTTGAGTAGGCGGTGCCACGCCCCTTTGTCTATTTATGTAATCATGTAGCCTATATGTAGTTGAAGGCCTATAGATAGAACTACACAGTGAAAATTTTATTGCAATCGGTCCATTTATTTCGCCGAGATAAGGATTTTTTCAAAAGGGGTGTGGCTCCGCCTATTTCACAGCGAGACGCTATCCTCCTCGTACCAGTAACATATGTAGTAAATCTCATCTTCATACCTCTAATGGCTCGTGAGATATGACCGATTGAAATTTCGGTTTATGTGGGCGGTGCCACGCCCCATTGGCCAAATCTTTGTATATGGGCCCCAGTATCAAACAAGGAAAATATAATTGCAATTTTGGATATAGATATAGATTTTCTAAAAAGGAGCGTGGCATCGCCCACTTTACACAAAAAAAGTTTTTTTTCTTAATCTCGACTTCGTACCTTTAAAGCTTTAAACCAGTAAGAAAGTTTCAGTCAGGAAAACCGACTTAAATATACCAATACCCTCAATGAAACATTAAATTTTCTAGTATATTGATATTATTACTCGATTTCTAAAGTCGGCGGAGTCGTACATTTGTATGAGAGGTACCAGAAGGGGCGTGGCTAGACTTCCAATTTTTTCCTAAACTTTATCCTGCTATAGCTTTACTAAATACAGAATTTGGGTACGATTCCGATATATTGATATTATTACACGATTTCTAAAGTGGGGGGATTGATGTATTTGTATGGGAGGTACGCAAAAGGGGCGTGTCCATGTAGCCCATTTGCCATACGGTAAGTAAATTTGGGGAAATAATACCTTGGCCAACATTTCAAAACATTTGGATGCGTCTTTCGAAAGTTATCGTGCGTTCCAGCCAGACAGACAAACATGGCTCAAACGACTTAAAAAGTCATGAATCGAATTTGGTTCAAAGAAACCTAGGGTCTAAAACGACTGCTGCTATGTGTTGCACTTTTGGGTCGTATCAAATGATATATACCCTCCTACCCGTAGGTTGATGATATAAATTTACAGCCATTTCAAAATTCGAGTTATATGGGGGGCGGTGCCACGCCCACTTTACGCCCTTGCATATCAACATGCCCAATTTCACGGTTTTTGTTTAAGCCGATTGGGGAGTGATCAGTCAGTCACCCAAGCCTTTTATATATATATATAGATATCCAAGTTAACTATACTGACCTAGTACCTTTACGCTAACTTGGAATTTCTCACACCCTCAGCTTGACTGTTGCACTGCATTATTGACGTTGTTTTTTAACCAACACGTCAGCCAAAATATTATGCTATAATTTTCCTCCCACCTATTGTTAAACAATTCTTTAATATCATACAATTATTTCTTCCAGTTACTTCCGATTGCCTTTGCTGGACCAAAGCCATAAGTGTTGGGTTGTATAACTGAACTAAAATAAAAAAAAATATTGTTATACTCGAATGAACATAGAGCACAAGATATAGAGGAGGGGGGAATGAGTGAGTGGGCGATATGTGTACAACACACAAGAACTTTAACTTCCCAACCGACAAAAAATAAAGTTTAGGCACCTATTTTTTTTTTTTTTGAAACCCCAAATGCCATCTGCCTCATACACTCGCCGAATCAGCCCGACTCATCGTCCATGTTGAATATATTGCAAAAATTTACTACAAAAGTAAACTGAAACATTGTAAAAGTCATGTGAAACAAACACCAATGAACAACGACCGACGTATGAAATTTAACAAGGATACGGAAGACCAGAAACAGCAAAAAAAAAACTACAAGAACTACCCAAACTATACGGCATTGGAGCCTGTTCCCCCATCACCCAAAAAGTCAGATGAAAAAGGAAGATGTGTACAAAGGAGAGACAGGGGAGCCAGTACATTTCGAATTTATGAAAATTGCTGAGGAAAATTAGAGAAATATAAAGTTTTTTGTTACTAACTAAGAGAACCAAGAAAAAAAATACTAAGGAAATCTACTAACACACACACATATGATATCAAGTATCAAAAGTACAGCGGGTATAAGTATGTACAAGAATATAACTTATTGCTAATATGTTTGATTTTTCCAAAATAATTTTGGAATATTTAAAGGTAGGCTTCATTCTAATTTAGTTGTTAGTGGTGTGTTTGGTGGTTTTACCATTACTGTCAAAGAAATTTACTCTAAATTAACTTGCGACTCACGGTCTTGTTATCTAAAAATAATTATAATTTTAATACATATTTAAATATGATCACCAGAGCGTCATGACATGTTAAACATATATGTAAACTATTACTATTTGTAAAAATTAAAATAAGTTTGTAACGGGTAAACTAAATAAATAATAAACCGATTTGGTCATTCTATGTTTTTATATATCACAATTTGGCTTATGAAATGAGTAGGGTACTTTTTTTTATTATCGAAGGATTAATAGCTTACCCCTTTAATACCCTTACCCTTAGAAAAATGTCGCATTGCGTATGAGGAAAAGGATGCTGCTTAAAAGGAAACGTTTTTGAAACCCGGCCATTTTGGGAACTGTACAAGGAGAATGTAAAACAGGTGAACCGGTTATTTAAGCGCAACTGCAGACTACGGATATAGATAGGTACGGGGATAGAGGTGAAGCCCTATAGTTATAGCAATTAAAAACATTTAAAGGTTTCGAAAAAGGACTTCCTACCTTTAACGGCAGAAATGGAAATCAGATCACGGACACGCAAAGTGTGTTGCAAGTATGAAAGATACATTTTTATGCTCTGCTCATTCTCGCAGGCAGGGACTCATAAATCATCAATTGACCACTACAGAACCAAAACCACTACAGCACAGCTGTTAAACGCATTAAAATAAAAAAAAACAGTATGAAAGTTTTAGTCGGCAAAACCAACCTACATATACCCTGAATCTCTGTGAAACATAAAATTTCTAGTATATTGACATTATTTCTCGATTTCTAATGTGGGCGGAGTGATCCATTTTTATGGGAGGTACCAGAAGGATCGTGGCTAGATTTCCAGTTTATTTCTCTAAAACTTTATCCTGATTTAGGTTTACTAAATATAGAATTTGGGCACGGTCGCGTTGGGTGTATTGATATAATTACTTCAACTCTGAAGTGGGCGGAGTGGTACATTTGTATGGGAGGTACCAGAAGGAGCTAGTCTTCCAACTTTTCCCCAAATCTTTATCCTGGTTTGGTTTTACTAAATACATAATTTGGGCACGATCGCGTTTGGTATACTTTTAATATAAATCGATTTCTATAGTAGGCGGTACGAGATGGGTATCGGAGGTACCAGACGGGGTGTGGCTAGTCTTCTAGATTTTCTTCTCCAAAAATTTATCCTGCTTGGGCTTTACTAAATACAAAATTTGGGCACGATCGCGTTGGGTTTATCGATATTATTACTCGATTTCAAAAGTGGACGAAATTATATATTTGTATGGGAGGTACCAGAAGGGGCGTGGCTAGACTTAAATTTTTTTCTCCATACTTTATCCTCTGATACCTTAACAAAATACAGAATTTTGGCTCAATTTCTAAAGTGGGCGGAGGGGTGCATTTGTATGTGAGGTACCAGAAGGGTCGTGGTTAGACTTTCAGATTTTTTTCTCAAAAACTTTATCCTGATTTAGTTTTACCAAATACGTAATTGGACACAATAGTGTTAGGTGTATTAGTATTATTACTCGATTTCTAAGTGGGCTAAATGATGTATTTGTATACATAGGAGGTAACAGAAGGGGCATGGCTAGACTTTCAGTTCGAAAGTTATCGTGCGTACCAGCCGGACAGACGGACATGACTCAAACGACTTAAAAAGTCATAAATCGAATTTGATTAAAAGAAACCTAGGGTCTAAAGTGACATATTTACACTTTTGGGTCGTATCAAATGAAATATACCCTTCAATTCGCAGAGTGAGGATATAACACTATGGATTGCCTCAGATTGCAAGCAAAACCTGCGGCAATGACATGCATGCACTAGTTCATAAATATGACTAATGGCTAAAGGAATCTGAGTTTCCATGTCCAGTTTTTAAGATAGACGATTCATGTGTGCGCACCAAATACAGCGGCATCAACATTTTGACCATCGCATACAAGTTTCTGTCGAGTGTGATATGTGTAGGACCAGAGTCTTGCAACTAATATATCCACGATTGACCAGATATATACTCTTTATCTTCTTATATGGCAGCAACAACAGAAATTCATCCAGCAGTAGCCGCACATAGAAAAAATTTCCAAGCGCTTTGGTCTTTTGAGCTCCGTAGACAGTTCGTCACACCAAGCTTATATAACACAGCTATTTCACCTGGTCCATCAAATGAAGTTTTGGTCGCCCATCTCCTGCGCCGCCAATCGAGTTAATTGCCGAAAACTTTTCTAGCATTTTCATTCATTCGTGCAACGTGTCTAAGCCAGCGCATTCGGCCGATATCAACGCGTTTGACTACGTCGGTGTCGTTGTACAGCTCATAAAGCCCGTGGTTAATTCGACGACGTACTCGCCATTAACGATGATGGGTCTAAATATTTTGCAAAGTAATTTTTTTCTCGAAGTCTTCCAGAATAGATTGATCCGCTTGTGTCATACTCAAGATTCTGCGCTGTAGAGAGTCTGATAGAGTTCAATCTTTGTTCTTCGAGAGAGGACTTTGTCATTAAATTGCTTGCTCAGCGCATAGGGGACCGGCCGTGGCATAGTGGTTAGAACACGCGACTACCATGCGGGAGATCGCAGGTTCAAACCTGGCTCCAGTCATCTTAAAAAAAGAAAAAAATAAATAAAATTTTCTTTCATTGTCGGCTCCCCTCGAATGTTGTTTGACAGCAACTTCGCAGTATTAAGCGTCGATTCAATCGTCGTGTCTAGTAAGAGCTTCTCAAAACAGTGACGTTCGCATTCGTCGATAAATAAGTAGGTGCCGTTAGTTGTGAATCTAAAAATAGAAAGCGTGTTAATTCACAACAACGCGAGAAGCTATCCCATACCTCATTCATGGGGTGCAAAGGGAAATTAAGTAAGTTAAGCGCATAGTAGCTGCGGTTTGCGATCGATACTCGTCATTTGATTTCCAGGCTGTTATTATTAGTTTTGTTGATGGCGGAGTCAAGATAGACAAAATCATCTACAAATTCAAAGTTATAGTTGTCAACGTTCAATCAGTGTCCTAGACGGATACACAATTTGTTCGCTGAAACAAATAACCTGGTTTTGGCCTCATTTATTACCAGAACCATTTCTGCCGACTGATTTTAAATGCCCGAAAAGGTCGCAGTACCATCTTTCATTTCAATGTTTTCTGAGTCATCGTCATACGCAAGCAGCAGGTGACATATATACTGCAGCCTTCCGCATGATCATCACCATTATGAGATTAAAGAGCTCGCAAGACAAACTGTCGCCTTGTCTAAAGCCTCGCTAGGTAGAAAATAGCTTTGTTAGATTTTTGCCTATTTTCACTGAAGACTTCGTGTCAGTCAGTGTCTTGACGCAAAGACGTATCAGCTTCGCAGGGACACTAAACTCAGCCATGGCATCTAATAGTTTCTGTCGTATCGGACTGCCGAATGCAACTTTGTAATCGATGAAAAGAAGGTAGGAGTCGACCTGCATTTCTTGGTCATCCATAGGATTTGTTGTAGTCTGAATATCTGGTCGGTCGTCGATTTACCAGGTCTTAAGCCACACTCACAAGGTCCTTTCAGGTTCGCAAGTATGGGCAATAGTATTTTACATAACACACTAGAAAGGACCTTGTATGCGATAGGTGTAAGGCAGATCCCGCGATACTTGGTACATGCACTTGGACCGCCTTTCTTTAGCACAGGACATAGAACACTCAGGTTATAATCATCGGCCATGTATTCCTTAAGACAAATAGTGTTTATGAGCTGGTGCATGCATGTTTCCAGCTTATTGCGGCCAACCTAAAAAAGCTCTGCCGGCAGTCCATCGGCTTCCCCAGCTTGGTTGTTTTTAAGCCGTTTAATTGTCGTGATTATTTCTTTTTGGCTTGGTTGCGGACAATCTACTTCGTTGCGATGAAGGCGGTGATTTTGTCACTTGTGCTGCCTTCTGTAATGACCAGAGTACGATGATCCCTCCATATTTTCTGCACACTCTGAGTGTCCGTGACCAGATTTCCGGTGGTGTGCAGCTTTGAGATGTTTAGCTTCCTTTGCGTTTGGTTATAAGTGTTTTTAACACAACTCATCAAACAAAATGTTCAAAATGTTCGGTACGACAGTCAGCTTAATCTTCCGATATCGAATCCGAAATCGAACCGAAGTCGTTACTAAGAACGTATGGAGAGGTTGACACGAAGTCTGACCGACGCAGCTGAGGGAAATCTGATGTATGTACGACATGTCGTACCGACGTCTGAACGATATCTAAATGTAAATCAAGGGAAATTCTGAAGGGAAATTCGAAGCGTAGTTACGACTTGGGACCGATATCTTACCAAATATCTGAAGTAATTCGGATGTTGTTGCCGACGCGTCGTATTGATTTCTGCCCGAAGTCTTTAGAAAAATATCTTCCGATATAGGATCCGAAATCTGTCCGACATCGTTACTAAAAACGTATGAAGTGGTTGACACGATGTCTGACCTACTCAGCTGAGCTAAATCTGATATACGGCATGTCGTACCGATGTCTAAAAGATTTCTCAATGTAAATCGTAGGAAAATCTGAAGGGAAATTCGTTATTTCTTCAATTGATTTTTGTTGTTTTCTCCTACACAGAGTTCCCAAATCGCTGTGAACTCGATTAGATATGTCGGAGCAAAATAAATACAATTTCCTTTTAACGAGTCGTACCGAATTTTGTAAGATATCGGTTTGCTGGGTAGGTGGTGATCTGAGTAAATATTTGCACCACGCATCACACACATCCATAACGCTTGAGACATGCCTTCTATCAATTACCACGTGATCAATCTGATTTCTTGTCTTTGGATCAAGGAAAATCCAGGTTGCCTTGTTGATATCTTTATGCGGGAATCTGGTTCCACTCACAACCATGTTTCTTGCCGACGCGATGCTTACCAGTCTGAATTCGGTATCGAAGGTGTTGTTGTGTACACGGATTTTCCGACTGGTTAACCAAGAAAGAATTATGTCAGCCTGAAAATCAGGAGACGAGTATTCATCGCAAACCGCTGCTGCTATGCGCTGGGCAAGCGTTTTAATAATAAAGCCCCCTCTCGACGTGGAAAAATCCAACTCTACCGGACACTGATTCTACCTGTCTTGCTCTACAGCGAAGAATCCTGGGTAATGGCGTAGGGAGTTTTCGAGAGAAAAATATTTCGCAAAATATCGCTTCAGACCCTAGGTTTCTTAGAACCAAATTCGATTCATGACTTTTTAAGTCATTTGAGCCATGTCTGTCTGTCCGTCTGGTGGCTGTCCGGCTGGTTCGCACGATAACTTTCGAAAGACGCAACCAAATGTTTTGAAATTTTGCACGAGTTAATATTTCCCCAAAACTACTTACGGTATTGCAAATGGGCTACATGGCTCCGCCCCTTCTGGTACCTTCCATACAAATACATCATTCCTCCCACTTTAGAAATCGAGTTATAATATCAATACACCCAACGGGATCGTACCCAAATTCTGTACTTAGTAAAGCTATTACAGGATAACGTTTTGGAAATTGAAAGTCTAGCCACGCCCCTTCTGGTACCTCCCATACAAATTCACCTTTCCGCCCACTTTAGATATGGAGTAATAATATCATTAAATCCATCGCGCTCGTACCCTAATTCTTAATTTAGTAAAGCTATAGCAGGATACAGTTTTTGAGAAAAAAAACTGAAGTCTACCAACGCCCCGTCTGGTACCTCCCACACACATCTGGTACCGCCCACTTTAGAAATCGATTAATATAATTATTAGAACTACCGCGATCGTGACCAAATTCTGTATTTAGTAAAGTTCAAGCAGGATAAAGTTTTGGAGAAAAAATCTGGAAGTCTAGACACGCCCATTCTGGTACCTCCCATACAAATGTACCTTTCCGCCCACTTTAAAGATGGAATAATAATATCAATATACTTGACACGATCGTGCCCAAATTCTGTTTTTAGTAAAGCTATAACAGGATAAAGTTTTGGAGAAAAGATCTGGATGTCTAGACACGCCCCTTCTGGTACCTCCCATACAAATGTACCACTCCGCCCACTTTAGAGATGGAGTTTTAATATCAATATACTCGACACGATCGTGTCCCAATTCTGTATTTTATTAAGTTATAACAGGATAAAGTTTTGGAAAAAAAATTGGAAGTCTAGCGGCGCCCCTTATGGGACCTCCCATACAAATGTACCTTTCCGCTCACTTCAGAGATGCAGTTATAATATCAATACATTCAACGCTATCGTGCCCAAACTCTGTATTTAGTAAAGCTATAACAGGATAAAGTTTTGGAGGATAAACCTAGAAGTCTAGACACGCCCCTTCTAGTACCTCCCATACAAATTTACCACTCCACCCACTTTAGAAATCGAGTAATAATGTCAATATAATAGCAATTTTTTATTTTACTGAGGGTGATGGTGTATGTAAGTCGGGTCGCCCGACTGAAACTTTCGAACTGGTTTTTTTTTTTTTTGTTGTTAGAACTTCTTCGTATCAATACGAATTATTATGCTCTTGAAGCTCCGAGAGAGCTCCCAGCCCATAGCTGATCATGAGCCGTACAACGACATCGACGTAGTCAATCGCGTTCAAATATACCGAAAGTGCTGGCTTGGACACTCTGTACGAATGGACGAAAATGCTCTGGCTCGAAAAGTCGTCGGCAATAAACTCGATGGGCGGCGCAGGAATAGGCGCCAAACACTTCGATGGATTGACCAGGTCCAAGAGCTGTTATCTAGGCTTGGTGTGACGAACTATCTACGAAGCGCAAAAGACCGAAGCGCTTGGAATACGTTCGGCTGCAGATAGATACATTTACGTTGTTGCTAGCATTGAAGAAGAAGAACCAAGAGCATCTTCCCTTCCTATTTTATCATTTAAATCTCCCAGAACAATTTTAATGTCATGTGCAGGGCAGCGGTCATATATCTCCCCCAGGCACTCGTAGAATGAATCTTTAGTATCCTCGTCTTTGTTTTCTATCTGAGCGTATACACAAAACAGCGTTATGTAAAAATATTTCGCCTGGATGCGAATAGTGGCTATTCGGTCACTTACAAGGTTAAACCGGAAAACCAAACGGCGAAGTCTCTTGCCGACGTATGAATCCACAAAGATGACACAGCTCTTTCGTCGTGTGCATACCTGTCCTAGCCATCGCATTTCCTGTATGGCGGTCTTGTATTTGTCGAGAACTTGCGCCAATTGGATAGAGGCACCATCTCTGTAGGAAGTGCGGATATTTCAGGTGCATATCCTTAAATCAAGGTCCTTATAAAGTTAGATGGGGTCGTCAACATTTGGGGGGGGGGGGGTAGGTTCTTGTTATTTCTTTTCTTCGTGTATTCATAGTAATTGTTTTGATTAATTTAAGTGGCTAGGTTATTTTAGTTTCTTGGGGTTGCCAAAGCCACTAAGAGGCCTCTTTGTTAAGCTTCAGTAACATCTGTTACCTACTTCCATGCCATTTAGGTTACTCAACGTTGCGCCTTTTTACATTTACTACCACTGATCGGATGTTCGGTGTTATTGCCCGGGGAATACGTGATCTCTCGTTTTAAACTGCTTGGGACTTCCAAAGAGAGTTTCTTGTTATTCCCAAGTGAATAGCGATCAGAAAGACTCAAATTAGAAAAACCGCCCTATCATAAGTACTCATGACTATATATTAGGAGAGACAATTCCCTAAAACAATGCGTCAATAGCGTCAAAAATCAGAGCAAGATGTTATGTGTATAAAATGAGTTGCTTTTATTCAAAACAAAAAAAAACACAAGACATTTCGTTAATTTCGACTCTTCATGTCATTAATTACAACTTTTCAAAATCTGTCTCTGATGGCAACGCTACACGGCCACATTCACAATCCAGACACTTAAAATAACCGCCAATTAACGAACATTTAGACTAGCTTATTGTGAATCGTACTTACATCTACAAACACACTCATGCACACACTCTCTTTCAAGTGTCCCATTTGGGAATCTTCATTGCCAGCATCCCTTCCGCTATATCGTATTTACAACAACATTTTCAGATGCTGCTCTCTTTTAGCATAACTGTTTTTTTTTTTTTGTTCTTCGCAATATGAAAAATGTCATGGCATTTCGGTTGACCCCACCTCTAACCCGTCGTTAAATTTGAATCACAATAACTTTAAGGGTTAATAGCACTTCAGCCAAATTCAGGCTACGTACATACATCCGTATGTGGTCCTGCACCAGTATTCGCTTGTACACGTATCCGTGTGTCTGTGCCATACAACCTTGACTATATTATTAGCCCCGGCAGCGTCATCCGTATCGTCTGTGTAGTTGTGGCTAGTTGCACAACTGTTTTGTTGGAACAGTGTTGAAACAGCAGCAGCAGCAACAACCGAGACAAAAAAAATCCTATTGAAAATGCCACAAAAAGTGGCTGCATGCAACCCTTAAACTTGTTGAATTCGTCTGCAGACTAGCCAAAATAAAACACATAAAAGTTGATTTGTGTACGCTTAAAGTAAGGAAAAAAAAACGTCCGAAAAGGTATTTTCTCTGTGTGTTTTGGTTTAGTTTTTCCACATTAGCGCTGGGAAAAAAACTGGATTTTTTTTTTCATCAGGAAATATTTGAGTAGTGACCTTTTGGCAAGGTCAGGGTTTTGTATGGGACAGTAATGTTGTTTAGTGTTTAGTTCCATTAGGTGTTAGTTACTAGGCAAATGGAAACGAAAATCAAAATATACTTGAATAATTTCAATAATATTAGATTATTTGCTTTAATATGAATTAAATAATAAAAACAATTTAGCATGGTATTTTTTCCAGCGACTAAAACCTTGATTTTTTTAAATTTTTCTTAGAATGCCTCCGAAACGCACTGTTTGGAAGTAATAAAGAGTTTTCGTCTATATGTAAATTGTTTTCTGTTGTGCTCCATGTCTTGGTTTTGTTGAAGTGCATGTCCATGTACCTCATATAATACGCACGAAGGAAAGTATTATATGCGTTTCGATGTTCTCCTATTCGGCGCCGTCCATCGAGTTCAATGCGTACAAAATGACCTAGCCAACGCAACCGCTGTACCGCAATGCGTCTGACCACGTCACTGCCGGTATACAGCTCGTACAGCTTATGATTCATCCGACGGCGATACTCTCCGTTAACCATGATGGGCACAAATATTTTACGGAGTATTTTCCATTTACGCGTCCCAAACGAGTAGATATTTTGTTCGTTGCAACACACATAACTTCGTTTTGTCCTCGTTTACCATTAGACCCACTATCCTTTTGTATATCTGAGAAGGCTGCAGTCACATCCCGCTGTTTTCGGTCGACAATGCAATGCAAATAGTATGTGGCTTTTGTTGAATATCGTGCCACTAGTGTTTACTAGAGCTTTCCTCATTAACATCACCATCACTATGTTAGAGAGTTCAGTCGATTGGCCATCTTATGGTTTTAGGCCTCATCTGGTATAGAATGGCTCCGTAAGGTCTTTTGCCAATCTTCACTGGAATACCAAACACAGCCATAGATTAGAGTAATTTCCGCTGTATCGGGCTGTCAAAGGCAGCTCTGTAGTCGAGGAATAGATGCTGTGTGTCGATCTGTTTTGAGTGAGTGTTTTTCAGTATATGCCGAAGTGTGCATATTTTGGTCAGTTGTTGATTTACCAAGTCTAAAGCAACACTGATAAGGCTCTATCAGGTTAGATAACACTGGCTTTAGTCATTCACATAGCACACTCGATAGGACCTTATATGCAATGGGTAAAAGGCCGATCTTGCTAGCACAGGACTTAAAACGCTTATATTTGAATCATCGGATTCATCGCCACCGGACTTGAAGAGCTCTGTCGGAAGTCCTGCGGCACCGCACGCTCTTTAATTGTAAGTCGCGATATTGCTTGTGTTACTTCGATTTGGTTTGGTAGTGGGCAATCTAAGCCCTCATCGACAATTGGCGTGATACCTTAACGTGCGCTGCCTTCCGGAACCAGCAATTGCTGGAAGTGTTCTTTCCATGTACATGCAGCACACTCTACGTATCTCTAATCAAATTTCCATTTTTGTCCTTACAGGAGGGGAGTCCTTTACCATAGCCTTTTGCTTTTACTTTTTGGTAGAATTTCCAAGCTTCAACTCTGTCCCTGTGCTTAGCTATTTCCTCGTTCTCCTGTTCCTTCATCTAACGTTGTGTCGCTTAAATAGCTTTCTAACCAGTTTTACTGTCTCCTTGTGCCGTTCCCTAATATCCAGGGTTACAATTGGCTGTAGCCATATACGCAGCATCCTGTTCCTGAGACGCTATGTGACATTCTTCATCATACCAGGATTCGTCTGAGCGCCGTGTTTCATAACCACTGCCACTGTGTATCGTGAACATTTGGGGTAAAGGCGTTGTGTCGTAATGGTTGAGACAGTTGGTTTAAAATAGACAGTGGCTATCTCTGGGTTTAGTAACTTCGCGTTGTCCAGCGCTCATACAAAGTATTTTTAATGACATCGTCTTTATCTTCCGTCGGGGCTTTTGCATCATGTACAAATATGTAGCTTTGGTGCGGATTGTGGCATTCGATCACTCTCTGGCCAATTAAACTTCCACATCCAAATTCATGCATTTCCGCAAGACAGCTGTAATAGATGTTACAAGCTTCCCTGTCTTGTCCATCTTATCTCCTGCATGGCGGTGATGTCAGCCTTGAAATGTTCGAGGACATCCGCCAGTGGCACCTTCTCTATAGAGGGTCCTTGAATTAGGGACCTTTTGTCGTGGTGGCTAGCAAAACAACAGCAGCTTTATGGTTTTTAAGCCGTGTAAATAATATATTGACCTCGTTTTGCCTAGGTGTGGGACGATCCATACCTATAGTCATACCCACTATGCCACTTACGCTGCCTTTAGGAACAAGCATATAATATAAAACTTAAAAGGATAAATTAATTTCCTTTAACACTCCGAACGTCAGCTGATTAAAAAACTTTATACTTGATATGCCGATTAACTTGACACTATACCGCGCAGTAACTGTCGACAACATCGAGGGGACTGAGATAGGAATTGAATCATAGGTGTCCCATTATGATAGTCGCGTGTTCTAACCACCATACCACGGACGGCCCCTAAGTATATAAATCTTTGAATTTGCAGTATCCTCTGTGTGTTTGTGACCAGATTTCCATCTGTGTTTTTAAAGGTAAGAATCTAACTTACTTAAGTGGCCCATTACAACAAATTACAGGCCATAAGTATTAAAGAAGTCACACGCTTCGGTGGTCTGCGTGGGTTCTCCAGTTGGTCCTACCAGATGGTGGCACGTCGCCTTCTACTTCGTCCTTCCAACGAAGTTTGGTTCTTCCTGCTCTGCGCCTTCCTTCAGGTTCGCCTTCAAACACCTTTCTTGCTGGAGCATTTACATTCATCCTGGCAACATGTCCCAGCCATCGTAATCGTTGGATTATGACTCTTATAACTACGTCAATGTCGTGGAAAATCGCATACAACTCATGATTCATCCGATGGCGAAACTCGCCGTCGACACTGATAGGTGCATATACTTGTACAGATTACTTTTCTCTCGAATACTCCAAAGATTTGTATGTCCGTTGTCGTACGCACACACGATGCGGGTTAAATTAGCACCGGTATAGCTGTTTCTTAGTATCCCGAGATAAGGTGGTGTTACTAAAGTGCTGCCGAAGTCCGCAAAAACATCTATTGGGGAGCACTATCCTCCGCTTGATTTTTTGGCCGACACTATTTTTCTTATTGACGGATGATCCGAGATAAGTTAATGCATCTACTACTACTACATCTTAAAACAATAGTTGTCAACGTTCACGGTGCGTCTCCATCGAGAGGACTCTTAGTTCGTCGAAATCATTAATTTTGTTTTCTCCCCGTTGACCGCTAAACCCATTTTAGCTGGCTTCTTTTCTAGTGAAGAGAAAACTGCAGTAACATCACGCATATTTCGACCAATGATGTTTATATCATCGGCATCGGCATAGGCTAGTGGTATGTGGCTCTTGTGGAATATGGTGCCAGACATGTTGACACCAGCCTTTCTCAGCACCTTCTCCATAACTAGTATATTAAATAGTATACAGGACAAGCTATCACCCTGCCTGAGACCTCTTTCCATGTTGCTTGGTACAAAGTGAACCTTACCAATCTTAACCGAGGATTTGGTGTTTTCCAAGGTACTTCTGCAAAGTCGAATCAGCTTTGCAGGAATGGTAAACTCAGACATGACCTCATATAGCCAATACCACCAACACAGAGGTGGTAGGTTTCGATCCGCTTTTAATGAGTTTTTTTTAAAGATTTGTTGGTCTCTTCATCCTTGTCGCTCACGCTGTAAACGGATTTGTACAATATGGCTTTGATGAATGAAATTCAAACTTGGCTGCTAGTATTGCCCGTTCATTAATCCAATCGAGATTTTTATAATTTTGTGCAATGCCGGAGAACGCTTTCGTAATGAGTTACTCCTTCGACGATGTGTGAAATTAGCAGGGAACGATATCATTTCAGTCGAAATATCAACAGGAATTTGGCCATTGCTATGCGCCGGCAGTTGTATCGGGAATTCAGCAGCCGATGGGAGGTTCTGCAATGCGACTCTCATATTCTTGGGCAATTTCAACTACTTGACATTGAAGACAATTTCAAGCGTGCTTTAAGTAAGTCTGCAGCAGTAGGTTTCATTATGACGGGAATCTCTGGAGAGCTATATCAAAGACCCACCAAATTATCTCATATCACCTCGTAAATTCTTCATCATTTGGTCAACTACTTCCAAAGCTCGTTTATGCATTCATCCCAAATATTGATTTTGTATTATCGTCTCATTTTGCTGTCGCCGAATTTTTGTTCATTGTGCACTTCATAGCAGAATTTGATGTTCGATTACCTTCCAAAAATGAGGCAGCAATGCCAGAGGGTGTAGCGGCCAACGCAATTTGAGATCTTGACAGAATTGTTGCCAGAATCAACGAAAAAAAGTCTTGTCTGTCCCACAGGAGAATTTGAATCGCTGACGCAGAAACAGTTGTATATGATATAGTCTGACTAATTATTGCACGACGATTACGTCATCTATGCATTCATCTTCTTTACCGGTAGCAACAACAGAAATTAATATATCAGTAGCCGCACGTAGAAAAGCATTCCAAGCGCTTCGGTCTTTTGCGCTCCCTAGATAGTTCGTTATACCAAACTTACTTAACAGTTCCGTCACCTGGTCCATCCATCGGAGTTTTGGTCGCCCCCTCCGCCGTCCATCGAGTTTATTGACGAAGACTTTTCGAGGCGGACCGTTTTCGTCCATTCGTACAACGTGTCCAAGCTAGCGCATTCGGTCTATTTGAACGCGCTTGACCACGTCGATGTCGTTGTACAGCTCATACAGCTTATGATTCATTCGACGACGGTACTCGCCGTTCACGATGATGGGTCCAAATATTTTGCGGAGTATTTTTCTCTCGAAGACTCCCAAAATAGATTGATCCGCTTGTGTCATTACCCCGGATTCTGCGCTGTAGAGCAAGACAGGAAGGATCAGAGTCAAGTAGAGCTGGATCTTTGTTCTTCGAGAGAGCGCTTTGTCATTAAATCGCTTGCTTAGCGCATAGTAGCAGCGGTTTGCGATCAATACTCGTCTTTTGATTTCGAGGCTGACATTATTATTTTTCTTTATGGCGGAGCCAAGGTAGACAAAATCATCTACCACTTCAAAGTTTTAGTTGTCAACGTTCACGCTGCGTCCCAGACGAGTGGACTCTTTGTTCGTTGAAACAAATAACTTGGTTTTGTCCTCGTTTATCACCAGACCCACTTCAGCCGACTGCTTCTCAATGCTCGAAAAAGCCGCAGTAGCATCTCGCAATCCACATCCAATAATATCTATATCATCAGCATACGCGAGCAACATGTGGCTTTTGTTAAATATGGTGCCACTCCTGTTTACTGCTGCTTTCCGCATGATCATCTCCATTACGATGTTAAAGAGATCGCAGGACAGACTATCGCCTTGTCTAAAATGGCTCTGCCAGTTTTTTTTTCCAATTTTCACTGAAGACTTCGTGTCAGTCAGTGTCATCCCGCAGAGTCGAATTAGCTTTGCGGGGATACCAAACTCAGCCATAGCATGCAACAACTTCTGTCGCATCGGACTGTCGAATGCAACTTTGTCGTCGACGAACAGATGGTAGGTATCGATCTGCATTTCTTGGGTCTTCTCCAGAATTTGTCGTAGCGTGAATATCTGGTCGGTGTTGGATTTACCAGGTCTAAAGCCACACTGATAAGGTCCAATCAGGTTCGCCAGAATGGGCTTTAGTCTTTCACATAACACACTAGACAGGACCTTGTATGCGATGGGTAAAAGGCTAATCCCGCGATTGTTGGTATACACACTAGTATCGCCTTTCTTAAGCACGAGACATAGGACACTCAGATTCCAATCATCGGACATGCACTCCCTGAGCCAAATCGTGTTTATGAGCTAGTGCATGCATGTTACCAGGTCATCGCCGCCGGTTTTAGAAAGCTCTTCGGCAGTCCATAGGCTCCCGCAGCTTTATTATTTTTAAGCCGCGCAATTGCCGTGCTGCCGTGCGGTGAGGCCGCTTTGTTCTGGTGGTGGACAGTCTACTCCATCGTCGATGATTGGTGCGATCGTCACTTATGCTGCCTTCGAGAACGAGAAGAGATTGAAAGTGTTCCCTCCATATTTTCAGCACACTCTGAGTGTCCGTGACCAGATTTCCGTCTCTGTCCTTACTGGTGGCGATCCCTGTTCCAAACCCTTTAGTTTTTATCTTTTGGTAGAACTTTCGGGCCTCACCTCTATCACTGTAGTTTTCGATATCCTGGCTCTCGATATAGAAGGCATAGTGGTTAGAACACGCGACTACCATGCGGGAGATCGCAGGTTCAAACCTGGCTCCAGTCATCTTAAAAGAAAAAATAAATAACATTTTCTTTCATTGTCGGCTCCCCTCGAATGTTGTTTGACAGCAACTTCGCAGTATTAAGCGTCGATTCAATCGTCGTGTCTAGTAAGAGCTTCTCAAAACAGTGACGTTCGCATTCGTCGATAAATAAGTAGGTGCCGTTAGTAGTGAATCTAAAAATAGAAAGCGTGTTAATTCACAACAACGCGAGAAGCTATCCCATACCTCATTCATGGGGTGCAAAGGGAAATTAAGTTTTTTTTTTTTTTTAAGTCATGCAAAAAACAACAAAGTCGAATGCCCGCAATCCAATTGGATAACCTCACTATTTAAACATAAACTCATTTTCTGAAAATATAATCGAATTTATAAATATTACATAGGATATCATTTATAATTTTTTATCTACATATTATTTATCTCTTTAAATTCTTCAACCAAAATTCTATATCTAAATCTGAATTCTCAACCTCACTCTCTTTCACAGAAGGTTTGTCGTAATCGAACTCCAAAATCTTCTGTATATCAGCATCATACAGCCCACAGTGGTTGCCGTTTCATACAAAGAGTGGCCAAAAATAGAAGGAGTTTTCAAAAGTGAATAATATTTAGCACATCTCACAGCATCTTTTAATGACACCAATTTCTTAAATTAGGTTGAAATATGTGAAATGATTTAATGATCTCTCTTAGATCCTGAAAATTTAAATTTCATAGTAGGCACACCAAAGTCGGCATATTCATTGATTCCATCAATCTATGACTATATCTAAAATTTAGTCAATGTCGGACAAAGGATTTAAGAACCTCTGTTAGATCCTGAAAACTTAAATTTCATAGTAGGCACACCAAAGTCGATATATTCATTGATTTCATCAATATATGACTAAATCTAAAGTTTGGTCAATGTCGGACAAAGGATTCAAGGACCTTTCTTAGATCCTGAAAATTTAAATTTCATAGTTGGCATACCAAATTCAGTATATCCATTGATTGCATCAATCTATGACTAAATCTATAGTTTGTTCAATGTCGGACAAAGGATTCAAGGACGTCTCTTAGAGTACACAATCAAAAAAAAAAATGACACCGAAAACGGTAAGGCCGCTTTGTTCTGGTGAAGATAACTCAAAAATCCGCAAATTTCCGCAGTTAAAATTCACACACAATTTGGTTGTCAACTTCGATTCACTTCGCAACTAAAACTCTAAGAGAAATTTAAGTCTAAACACGAGTTAGTACTGAAATAGGCACATATAATAAATTAATTTATTAAAATAGACACAGCATGCTGAGAAGTTTTTAATTCTTATAAAAAAAGTTAATACTTTTCTTTACAATATTTAATTCTTCCATTGTTTAAGCATTCTTTTTTAAAGAGGTTTTTACGTTTTATTTTGAACCTTCACTCGAAAGTTACTCACGCTGCGAAACAAAATTATTTTCATAGTCTGCCTTTGGCAGCTATTCTTTAAGAGACAGGTGGAATAGAGCAAAAACGAAAGTAATTTGAAAGAGCAAAATCTATTGTAAGATAGTGTTGCCACAGTATTACCCAGAGTTTTGACTTAAGTTTTTTTTATTTTTGGCCAATGGGGACCACCACTGCCTACTCAATATTGCGATTTTCATTTTTTTAACCTATTTTATATTTGTATTTTGAGTTTTGCTCTAAAATGATAGGACAGTCGATTTACTTGACTGTACTTAGGAAAATGATTTGAACTGGCACAACCATTTAATTGTTGTCGTTGTTCGATTCTCCGAACTTCATTTGATCATTGCGATTTGGTTACGAGCGTGTTTGGCACTGCTTAATCTCGACTGCAACTAAGTGTTAATCCGGATCTAGGTTTGCACTGGTGCTTTTGATATGTTTTCCATATATTTATTACCACTTCATCAATTTGGTTTCTCGTTTAAGGAAAGTCAATGTTGAGTTGAGGATATCTTTGCATAAAAACTTAATCTCTCCTCTGCCATGGCAAGTCATATACTTCCATTAAGCTTTAATAGAATTCCGTATTTCGTCGGGGCATTTACTCAAATCAGCGTGATGTAAAAATTGTTCGTCTTTATGTAATATCGCGAGATCAGCTGTTTAAGTCTCCTACCAACTATGAATCTTTATAAAATTTCATGCCTCTCTGCATATGGCAGAAAACACTACTTCCGTCAGTCACCAAACAGATCTCGATGTAATCAAAATCGATTGCAAATTTTTATACCATCACTAGAGTATACAAACATTCGACTTTTTCGAAAAACCGGTTTCGGTTTTACTCGAAATTTACATTATTCCAAAAACTCGGTTTTCGAATACTAAATTAAGAAAAAAACCGGGTTAACCGGTTTTTTCGGGTTTTTTAATTGTGCACAAAAGTAATAAAAAGTGTTACTATTATTACAAATTTAATTTTGAAATGTTAAAAACAACGTTTTGTTTATATTATCGTACTAATAATCTGGTTTTTATTAAATACAGCCATTCATAAAATTATTTATACGTCTCCTAATATATTCTTCAGGTGAAATTTTCAGTTTAACCTTAAATTAAGTTTGAAATAGGTCCTTAAACACAATGTTTTTTTTTTATCGTTTTAGTGCTTTTTCGATACCAGGTGTTGTCATTGAATTGAATATTCTTATCGACTCCTTACGTGTCCTTATTTCAAGAAAAGTCTGAAAAGGACATTATAATAGGACTTTACAACATTCAAATGTTCCACAAAAATGTTGCTGAGAAATTCTATTTAGGGTGCTCTAAGACAACTTTTACTAATCACTTTGTTTTCAAATCACTGTGTGAACAGGGACCTAAAAAAGTCCGACCATCTATGTTTCTTCATGTTTTAGTGCATCTTCGATATCAGATGTTTTCAATGAAATTTAAGGGGATTTTTTGTGGAACATTTAAACTCTCTATCTGCACTTCTTAGCTGTTTTTTCACCCTTACATCGTGAAATGTCAGAAAATGATCTTTAAATGTGACTTTACAGCAAGCATTGAGCATATTATATGTTGTTATGCTGTGATTTTCATATTTTCAAAAAACCGTCAAAACCGAAAAAACCGACCTCAAAAAACCGGTTAAACCGGTTATTCGAAAATCGATATTTTGTTAAAACCGGCTGACGGTTTTGAACAAAAAAACCGGTTTGCCGGTTTCCGGTTTCGGTTTTGTATACTCTAACCATCACCCTTAGGGATGAGGGTATATATCATTTGATACGACCCAAAAGTGTAACACATAGAAGGAGTCACTTCAGACCCTAGGTTTCTTAGAACCAAATTCGATTCATGACTTTTTAAGTCATTTGAGCCATGTCCGTCTGTCTGTCTGTCTGGTGGCTGACCGGCTGGTTCGCACAATAACTTTCGAAAGACGCAACCAAATGTCTTGAAATTTAGCAGGAGTTAATATTTCCCCAAAACTACTTACGGTATTGCAAATGGGCTACATGGCTCCGCCCCTTCTGGTACCTCCCATACAAATTCACCTTTCCGCCCACTTTAGATATGGAGTAATAATATCAATAAATCGCGCTCGTACCCTTACTCTTAATTTAGTAAAGCTATAGCAGGATACAGTTTTTGAGAAAAAAAACTGTAAGTCTACCAACGCCCCATCTGGTACCTCCCACACACATCTGGTACCGCCCACTTTAGAAATCGGTTAATATTATTAATAGAACAACCGCGATCGTGACCAAATTCTGTATTTAGTAAAGCTATAACAGGATAAAGTTTTGGAGAAAAGATTTGGATGTCTAGACACGCCCCTTCTGGTACCTCCCATACAAATGTACCTTTCCGCCCACTTTAGAGATGGAGTAATAATATCAATATTCTCGACACGATCGTGCCCCAATTCTGTATTTTATTAAGTTATAACAGGATAAAGTTTTGGAGAAAAAATTGGAAATCTAGAGGCGCCCCTTATGGGACCTCCCATACAAATGTAACTTTCCGCCCACTTCAGAGATGGAGTAATAATATTAATACATCCAACGCTATCGTGCCCAAACTCTGTATTTAGTAAAGCTATGACAGGATAAAGTTTTGGAGGATAAACCTAGAAGTCTAGACACGCCCTTTCTAGTACCTTCCACACAAATTTACCACTCCACCCACTTTAGAAATCGAGTAATAATATCAATATAATAGCGATTTTTTTTAATTTACTGAGGGTGATGGTATATGTAAGTCGGGTCGCCCGACTGAAACTTTCTTACTGGTTACCTTTATAAAAATACATTATAGTCGAAGTTGCGACCAACATTTTATAAAGGAAATATTAAAATTAAACAATAAAATGTATTTTTTTCGAATTATTTTGATCAACCCAATAAATTGTTCCTTGGGTATATACGATAAGTGAAATCTGGTAGCCGTTTGTGCTAGACCTTCGTGTGATGTCAAAGTGTTTGTACTCAATTACATAATCTTAAGACATTGCCTATGACATATTTAGATAGTGTCCCATAGGCTGGGGACATTAAAAAGTAAATTTGTTACAGAGCTCTCTCTCAATTTAGTGCAAACCCAAGAAAAGTGTACTTATGTCATGTAATCAAGATGTTACTGCATCATCTACTGCATTTTCATTCTATACATATTAAAAAAAAAGATGTTCAACATTCTATACGAACTGTCATATAGATCCTATTGTAAGACTGCTTGATTTTATGAGAAACTATAACCTACAGCAAATATTATTTCCTCCTTTTATAAGCTGAAGAAAAAAAATTATTTCCTTAAGAAACAATAATTCACACGCGAAATTGAATGTGTACTTATCAGCCGTCATATAATTAGCAATATTTAATAACTAAATAATTTAAGGTTACGACCGGTAAACATTTGTATTTTTCACACAATTTTTTTATTTTTTTTTTTTGTAACTTATACCAGCCAAGCGACATAACCAAAGCTTGGGGTCATTGTACACATTTATCATACGAAAAGTACCTACGAATACACGAATCAACAACGGCACAAGCAGTTTCCGCTTAAAACATGTTGCATTGACAAATGATTATAAAACGCGCGCGATCTACAACAGTAAAATCTCATATTAGCACCCAAATGTGAAAAGAATTGTATAAAACTTTATGTTTGAAATATTGTATTTGTAGAAAAAATATCCCTAAAATAATAACAATAGCCTACAATGAATCCAGACGACGATTCGTATTACTTTTGGTTGTATATCCAAAAGGATCAATGGTCAAGGATGTACAATAGGCAAGAAACACAACGCAACGGAAGCTTTGTCCTTCCTTCCGTTACCCTTGGCAAGAGCAAACAAGTTTCGATGATGCTTTCACAACGTAAGCTATGTTGGTCCAGTGGCTGTGGCCGTCGCGCAAAACAATGCTCATCAAGTCAGATTGTACAACCGGACCAGGTGTTCTTCGGTTGAGATCACTGATCATGAGGCACACACACGCATTGTTGTCAACCACCACCACGACGACGACCACGAACAATTTATGAAATGGGTAGAAAAGCACCCAAAAATGATGCGAGATATAAATTCGATATTGAACAATTGCAACAAAAATTCGTTCACGTTATGATGCTGTTGTCGCCTTTGTTGTTGTTGTTTGCCTGCCTTTGTTATAGGGAAACGGAAACTTGAAAATCAAGTTTACTACGACAGCATTGTCCTTTCCACGTTGATAAAGGAAACGAAATTATAGAAATTTGTTATTAACATTGTTGCTTCTTGTGTGTAGCGACAAATACCAATACAGAGAAGGACAATAACAATCTGTAGCACACAAACATCAATAACAAACAGCATTGTCATTATTATGGTCATTATCATGTTGTTAGCTTGGCAAAGCCGCGCTGGTATAAAATGCATAGCTGTTGCGCAAACGCTTTTAGTTTCATTTCAAATTACGCGCTCATCACACGTCTCAGCATCTTCCGCATTGCTAACGGGCAACGGTCGTCTCACCATGATCGCCAACCGGCAAAGGATCAACAATGATCCTGCGCGACGCGATTTCGCATAAAAAAATAACACAAAATTATATTTTTGCTACAGTAAATGGAAATCAAAAAAATTACAAATTACAAAATCAACAACGCAAACACAAAACAATATATGTTATTTAGCTAAGTCTAAGTATACAACAGCAGTGACTAAAGTCAGATTCTTTCTAATTTAAAAAGAAACACTTATCTAACTCATTTCTAAAAAATATACAAATTCAAAAAAAAAAAAAACAATTCAATAAATAAAATGATATGGAATAGTGTTTATTTCAATGAGAAAAAATCAGTGCAGAAACTAATATAAACTTTTTTCTCTTCATCATATTTCATACAGGTAAGTTTTGTGCATACAAAAGTTAAATAGTTATAGTGATAATGTGGCAAAGACTTAACAGTCTACAAATTGTTTGTAAAAAAAATAACTTAGCATGTTGTATTTGACGAAAGTGCTGACTTTAAACTTGGCAATGTTTTGTATACATTACATGCCGCCACAGTTTGTGAAAAAGATTTGACCTACTATTGGCGGGGTTTTCGATAAGTGTTGTCGATATGAAAATACAATTCAAATCGATTTTCAATATTTTGTTTAAATATTTTCGGCCTTATTCATAAAAACTTATAAGAGGTTTATAAACCATTTTTAAGCAATTTTCGAGAAAACAATATTCATAAACGATTCATATCTTCAATAAGTTAAAGTAGGGTTGTCTCCACTTTAAACGTGCTATAACTTGACGTTTGTACAATTTATTGCATATTTATGAATTTGAGATCTTTATTTTGAGTTTTTCGGCATTTTTCCTATTGAAAAGAGTTGTTGCATGCATTGTGTAGGAAATTTTCTTCTTAATCATTGCGCACATAGAAAAGTATCTAAATAGACACTTTTCATTCATCAATACCATTTTGAAAAATATTTCTCCAAAATTCTTCAAAAATAATTTTTAAATAATGAAATATGTGATGTATAAACAATCGAAACAAGGAAACAATGTAATCGGTATCCGATTATAATTTTAACATGAGGAAAAGAAAATCAAATTTTTTAATATAATTTTTATTTTAACGTCTTTCTTATCATCATGAGAATCGTAGTCAATGAAAAATTGTGCTACAATAATGTTTATAGTTATTATAAGTGCAAATACATATTTGGTATCCGATTATAAAGCTTTTGTATCCGAATATAAAGCTGTTTTAGTACATCATTAACGACCATTAACAGTCGGCGTTGCCACCTGAACACATTATGCTAAAGTACTGATAAGAAACTTTTATGAATACAATTTCATATTTAAGGTTTGTTAGAGCTAAAGAATACTTTAGCTATAGAACGCTTCATACCTACTTTAGAAATTTTTTATGACTATGGCCTTTTGTCTTTTACGATTATTATAAATAAAACAAGAACTCCTTGACTATAGGTTGAGGTACAACCAATTTCAATTGGTCAAAATGCAATTTATAGTTTAGAATTTTTAAAAATCATTCCAGTATTTTAAAATATTTTACTGCCAAATTGAAAAAAAAAACTTAAATTTTGACAAGTTCGCCATTTTTTAAAAAAGAAAATAAATTAAAAAAATGTTTAAATAAAATATTTTTTTCAAATCGCAACTTTTGCTCTAAGTTAAGTTAAGTCAGGTACTCAAAAAGGTCGTCAAGTTTTTTTATTTATAAAAATCTTCATTCTGAACTATGTTTTTTTTCAATTTTTTTATAGAGTTGTGACAACCACCTCAACTCACCAAAAATTTTAGGATAACTATTACATTTAAATAAACATTTTTCTTGAATTATTTAAGAATTTAAACAATCTTAGTTTTGGAATATACCAATTTTCGTTTGCATTTAAGAGGTTTTTTCCCATATTGAAAAATAATTTTGGCTAACAATTGTGGTTACCTTGTGTAGATAGAATACGCGACTTTCGTCAGGGTGTTCTGGGTTTAAGCTCTCAGCCTTTTTTTCAGCGGCCTCTCTCAATGTCTCTCGAGGCAATCGGTAGATGTCTAGTACAAATCTGCTCAATAAACCGACATTTGGATTCGTCGTATGTAGGTCTCGTTCAATCCACTATTTTTGGTATTTGATAATTTTTTATGGGGTAACGGAAAGGATGTTATAAAGTACCAACTGAGATCTAAGGAAAAAGTATTTTACTAAACCGAACAAAAATCGTTAAAGACATCATAATTTAAAATCTCCCGGTTTTCTAAGTTTCACCTATAAATAGCAAATATAAAAAGTATACTAATTTCAACGTTTCATGAAGTTTTATTTTAAGCGATTCCCAACAAACCATCCGATTCGCGAATGATATCATTTTCGAATCATGTTTATAGTCAAACTTGTTATGGTTTTGAAATAGATTAAACTTTTTGTATTCACCTGTTGTCATACGTAGTTAAAGTTTATCAAATTAAAGTTATAGAAGATCTGTATTGCATATCATTAATTTCAAAATTAAATTTTAAAAAACTTTTGTCCTGCACGCCAAAAATTAACCCAAAAATTGTTATGAATTTACCAATTACTTATTAAAATGAGAAAAAAAAGTGACATAAACTAAATTTTATGGCTTAAATGAGTGGTAAAAGAATCGTTTTTACGATACTTTAACGAATGTTCACCAGCGATTCGATAATGTTATTATTTTCAAATGTTTTTTAAGAATTCTATCGCATCAGTTTTACGATTAGTAAATCGTTTTTCAGCAGAGATTTTATAATGTTATCAATTACAATTTCATTTTAGAATAGCTTTTTACGAATCGCTTTAGCGAATTGCCAACGAATTGTTAGCGAATCACCCCTCGCCACATGGTTTGTCGGAATTATTAGAAAAATATTAATTTTATCAGTTATTTTCGTAAATCAACCTTTAATATATATAATGGACTGCCAAAAAAGATATGCAAGTAGAACTGGGCAAAATTTGACTGAATTCAGTGTACTTACAACACAGATATGCATGTAGAAGTCTGTGGTGAAAAGAAAAAACTGCTTAAGTCTGATTTTGTCATAGTTAAAACATTTTTTTAAAACTAATGGTGAATCTTGTATAAGTTAAAGTCACCCATCGAATAATCGCCTAAGTGAGATTAGTAAATATTCCCTGAGCTGTAACTTCCTAAAAAACGTACAAAATAATTCAAATTTAGCATGAGGGTACTTTTCAATACGGAGATCAACGTAATACTCTTATCTCACTTTTAGTTAAAGTTGACTTAAGCACTTATTCCTTTTCACCACAGAAATATATAACAGAATTGTGCCTGCTGCGTGGAAGGTATCAGAAAAGATATCGTTTTTAGGTTTTCTGAAGTTTTGTCTACTTTTATACAATTATTAATCTAACAAAGTTTATCAGAGAAGGTTTACTCGAGCCCACCAGTCATCCAGCCAGACAATGGTCTTAAAAAGTCCAGAAACGAAATTTGTGTTAAGATACTCTTCTCATTTAATGCGTTACACTTTTTCTCGTATCATATGGCGTATACCTCCCATCGAGGGTATACAAATTCCACAAAAATTGAGATATTAACCAGCGATTCCGATTCCGAGCTGAATTTTCCGCTCCGCTCACGCTCCGGAGAAAATATTTTCGCTCCGCTCCGGGAAAAAAATATATATATGATTCGCTCTATAGCACGCTCCATAGCCCAAACAAATGTACCTACTTTTTATATGTAAAATTTTCTTAATAATTTATTACACTGTGCAGCAAAATGTAGTTCATTGTCTAATAATTCCTTTAGGTAAATATATCAAAAATCCTGGAAGGACATATTCTCCTAGGGTCACTTTAAGTTTTGAAATTTTCAAATTGAGCTGAAATATATTTTGAATAAGGTCCTGAAAGACAGACGGACGCCTTTCAATGGACTCAGAACTCGACGCTAATCATTTCTGCTGCATCTGATATTTGTAGAACTTTGGGAATTTCTTCCAAGTCAATATAGTGAGTCTTTTAGATTAAATGCTGCAATTTGTCCAAAAATTTACATTTCTCGAAAGCCGTAATGATAGACAATTGCTAGGGATGGGAAAGAGATTAATACCCACGGAAATGGGTAAATGGAAAAATGTTAAGTGCTCACAACTAGTTCATAAGAGAAAAGTATTTTTTGTATCTTCTTTAATAAGTTGTTTCTTTGATTATTCTAAGTATAGGTAGTAAATATTTAAAAGTCGGGATTTAACTCGGGACTTTTCGCGAGAAGTCAGAAAAATACCCGCCTATTCCCGACCATCTGGCAAGCCTAGTCACATACTTCAATTTTGGATAAAATGCCACTATAGCTTTTGCAGCCTTTACCATCATGTATGAAGCTGCATCCGTCACAAGTTTTTTCCTTCAAAACTATATCTTTACTAAATACTGAAATTGGGCACGATCGCGTTCGGTGTATTAATAATATTAATCGATTTATAAAATGGGTGGTACCAGATGGGTATTGGAGGTACAAGTTGGGACGTGGTTAGACTTCCGGTTTTTTCTCCAAAACTAAACTGCTATAGATTAACTAAATATAGAATTTTGCACGATCACGTTGGGTGTATTAATATTACTACACTATCTCTAAAGTGGGCGGAATGGGACATTTGTATGGGAGGTACCAGAAGGGGCGTGGCCACGTAGCCTATTCGCAATGCCCTAAGTAATTTTGGGAAAATATTAACCCATGCCAAGTTTCACACAATTGGTTAGGTCTCACAGTACTGTTTTTCGATACATAATAGAAATATAAACGGCGAACAGCAAATTCACGAAATAACATTGTTTACTTCAAAAATAAGTTCGAAGAAACACTAAAAATATGTCAAGAGGATGATTTTTTTATCCTCAGCTGTAGTAGCAGAAAAGCAAACACTTATTGACAATGGATACAATTCGATTGAGATGGCTGCTTTACGCACTGATTTTTTTTCGGTAATTATGCCTGCTTTGATTTGAATGGTTTAATACTAATGGAATGAAGTCGAAGCCGTTATGAACAAGTTTAGGGAATACAATTTGTACAATGCCTTTGAAAATGCTGTATATTTGCACACCCAATTTAGATATATCAAAAACGGGGGACAAAATTATGCAATGGAGAGAAGGCAATGTTTCGAATGTGGATCGGTGAGTAAAGATATTTATTCATCTCAATGACGCTGATTGCGAATTCAAAGAAATGGCCACGATCGTTGAATATATTTTATGTTTGTCAGGAACTTCCGCATCATTGGAGCGAATCTTGGACATCAGCCTAAACCCGATTAGATGTGCAAACATTGAAGGCGATTCTGGCCGTCAAATGCGTTGATTTCTACAATTACCTCAAAACGAAGCCGGCATTGCTTATTCAAATTGCTTCAAACGACAAATACAAAACAACCACAAAAGTTGATTCTGGAATTGATTGTTAATTTTTTTTACATATTGAATAAAATATATATGCTATGTAAATATGTACTGCGGAAAGTACTGTATTTCCAAATCGATGTACTGCTTTTTTTTTAAAAATTACAGTGAAATGTACTGTTTTAGTCCAAAAAAAATATACGAGTGTTAACCATAACTTAAGATCTTTTAATGACTTAAGTACGCAATTTACGAATGAAACATGTCCTAGGTTATAGTGGTCAAAGAATTTAGTAGCGGCCACATAGACACTTACCAAATTTTGTATGTGTAACTCAAACCCAGCAGCGAAAACGCGGAGGCATTGTGAAAGAAGATCCGTAAATATCCATCCAAAGGCGGTTTGTTGATACTTAAGTACGCCTTCTTTTAGCATAGCATATATAAAGGACATAGTTAGTCCTTTACTTAGCCTTACAAAAAAAAATGTCATATATATGAACATTTAGCTTCTAAAATGAGACCTGTAACAAGGTCTCCTGCAAGGGTTAGAAAAGAACCAACATGCATGTTTGTTTCCCTTCTTGAATGTGACCTGTTAGCAGCCCTTCTGTGTACCTTACAAAAAATTAAATAAACATGCAAACTAATTTGCTTCAAACATGCCTAATAACATAACCTAGCGTGCACTCTTGACTTCCCCAATAAGTTCAGTTGACAGGCATTTTGAAAGAAGGTAAAACTAATGCTTGCTGTTTATAAAATTGAGTTGCGTATTCAAATTTAATATAAAGTCGAACTTCCCTATAACGTAGCCACTGGGGTCACCCCGTTGTAACGAGGTAATAATGTATGAGAAAAGTTAGGAAAATGCTGTACTTAAAAAAAATTCGTTATAGAGAGAAATTCGCTATAGAGAAGTTCGACTATATGTATCTATGTATATATTACAAACGATATTATTTGGGTGAAGACATTTATGCGATATTGTTGGCCGTATTCCACTAACCGAAAAATATTGAGCCCACTTATTTTATTTATATACCTACTACCTTAAAAAATCTAGCACACATCTGACAAAGAAATATTACAAAATTCTGTGAGTTATCGAATACTGAAATCGAACCCTCTTTTAAATACTTAAAACAGCTTTCTTTATTCTTTCATATACTACAAGTTTTCATAATATTTAAAACAAATGATATAATCCTATGAAAAAACCTATCGTTGCAGGTCTACAACTATCATCAACAAAACAGGCTGGACACAGACACCCCCCTCCACACCATATAAGTATGCTGAAACTATATACCCCCCGCCCCCCGTATGACCGACGAAATGGAACTCAACTATCAACATACCAAAGGAATATAAATAAAACAAAAGATTCAAATACAAATGACTATTTTCGAAACTAAATGTGATAATATCAAAATCCTATAAATTATTTACAAAAACAAACCTTAACAAATCAAGATAAATGATGTAAAGCCTTTCATCATCATCATCACTGGCCACCATCATCAACGCAAAAAACAGGAAAAAGTATGTCAAAATCACAAACATCAGCAAAAGTTCACTAAAAAATTCTGTTTAAGAAAAACGCCATTTTGTTAAGAACAAAACACAAAACAAAACATGTAAGCTAAAATGTAAGCATACACTCTCCATAACAACAACAACAACTCAAGGATATAAAACTCAAGTACATATTTAAACAAACCCAAAACAAGAAACACACTCAAGATAACTTAGAATAAAATCTTTAAAAATTTACAAACAAAATATACTCAAAGGTAATAGATAGGAGAACAACACAACAGCAGTTGTTAAGGAGCAGCAGCAGCAGCAGAACTCATGCAGCAACTTACCCCTTTTGTAACAAATGTTAACACAACATAAGGAGAATATTGTATCTACACTCCGCTAAAGATAAACAGTACCAAGAAACAGGAGAACATTTACGGCGAATATGCTGCTTAGATACCAATGTTAGATACTGTTATCATAAGCAGCCAGGAGAAATCATCTAAAGCTACAATAAACACCCCTTCTAAGCACAGCATCTAACATGCTCTTTGATTGTGCCACTCACTCAACATTACTCATTGAATAGAATGGACTCAAATTCATATGCACAAATCTCTTAAAATCTCTAAAACTCTAAACACCCCAGAAACTTCATTATCACAGCCAACATCATCATCTCGCTTAGAGTAACATAACAGCTCGTCATTAACCTCTTGCTTCAGGCCAACACTCTACCACCATAATTACCACCACCACCACCAGAGCCAGTCAAAAATTGTAAGATTTTACTCTGCCACCTCTCTCAGAGCCGTCTCAACAAACCAACCAAACCCAACCACCCAACCCTTCACCCATTCAAACGCCCAACCACCCTGCCAACCCCTTTAAACGAAAGCGAAATTTCCGTTAAGAACTCGAATTTTTTCTTACGTCGAGCAAATGAATGCGATATGATGCTCTTTGGCTTTTGAGAATCTAAGGAAGGAATGGAAAGGACAGCGAATGAATGAACGAACGAACGAACGGATGGATGGGCGTTCGATTGAAAGAAAGTACGCGTATATACGACGACGATGATGATGACTGCTAAATTAGACTGCAAAACAAAACGGGTAATTTTCTTTACAAATTTTGTTGTTGTTTTTTTTTTTGGTTTATTTCTATTGTTTTTTTTTTTTTTTTTTGTTTCGTATTATTGAGACTCGAAAGTAATGTTGTATGTAAAGGACAAAAGTCTCCGTAATAAGACGCAGCCCAAGGTGGTGGGTTTTCAAGGATAAGGATAAAAGCACAAAAAAAATAATCAGAAAAATTAATTTGTAAAAAATAGCAGTGAGAAATTAACGATGTAACGACTAGAAAATGGCTGAACAAATGTGGAAAAAAATTGTAAGATTATTATTTAAAAATTATTTGATGTAATTCAGGGCTAAAGTTTACAAAGCTTTAAATATTCCAAAAAAAAAATTTCGAATATTTTTTTAAAATGTTCCTGACATTAAGCATAAAATATTTTGGTTTACTTTTTCTGCCTTAACAAAAAACACAAAACTGCATTTTTTAATAATTTTGTATCAAAAGTTTTGTAAACATGTTTATGGCTGTACCTGTTCCTCTCACTCTCCCTAGAGACCGCCTGAAGGCTATTATTTTTAAAGAAATCAAAAAACTATGAAATCAAATTACAGATTTTGTGCATAATTGCATGATTTTTTTTTTAAAGCTTAGGGATAAATATTACAAATCCGAAAATCAATTAAAAGAAAGAAAAAACTGCAATAAGGCCATCAAAATAATTTATCATAAATTAAAAAAAAAAAATACATTAAAAATGAGGTTTTGGAATCATATTCCGCTCGTTAAAGGACGATTTAAGAGATGTATTAAAAAAAAATCATTACAATCGTAAGAAAACCCCGAAATCATAACCTAAAATAAAAAAAAAAAAAAAATATTTAAAAAAAAGGATTTGGAAACATATTCCGCTCATTGTCTCTAGAGAACGCCAAAAGACAAATATTAAAAAAACATATTTAAAAAACTATAAAATCTAATAGTATGAAAAGTCCGAAATTCAATTATAAAAAGAAAACTTCGAAAAGTGTTATCCATTGACTATAGACAGATCTCTTCGTATAATAACCTTAGCACACAATTATTTTGACAGTTGCGTAAAAGTTTTCCCAACTTCGAGACAACAAACTTAAAATCAGAAAATCAATTTGGAAAAAACGGAATTTTAAATACGGAAATCGATCTAAAAAATTCGCAAAAAACCCTCATCTATGTACATGGCCAGAACATAGATACTACTAAGGACATCTCCACCAGATATCGTGCAGTTTACTACATATTTTCCCAGCAACTATGTACATATATTTTTATGTGGATATGTATTAATATATATGTTAATATTAAACCAATTTGAAAAAGAGAAAATAGTTAACATCAGTTTAACAAACCTTAAGACACTAGAGGGCTTTTCAAATCAGTTCTACACAAATCAGATAAAAACAAAAAGAAGAACATAACATTTACAAAATTTAATAGCACAAATAAGGTCTTTCTAAAGGTCTTAATTTTTGGAATATTATAAAAATTCAGTAAATGAAAAAAAAACAATAATTAAAAAAAAAAAATTACAAAATGCACAAAAAATATTAAGAAACTAGGAGTTTTCAATAAGGACGGGTCGATGTTGCAATGGCATAAAACAAATTGTGTGTGATTTATTAACAAAAATTCTTTTATTATTTTATATTCTTATGTCTGCCATATTATGTGGAGTGTAGCGTCATTAAAGTATTCCCCGCGGCTTATTCATACAGCGGCACATATGCTAGAGTTCTAATTTACAATGACTCTTTCGCCTAGATCTGACTGGATTTAAGCCATGGCCTGGGTTATGTTGACTT
This sequence comes from Muscina levida, assembly GCA_964034835.1. Classification (NCBI taxonomy): domain Eukaryota; kingdom Metazoa; phylum Arthropoda; class Insecta; order Diptera; family Muscidae; genus Muscina; species Muscina levida. Next base: position 44,450,112 of record OZ035880.1, on the reverse strand, counting down.
TAAGGCAGTGTCAGGCAAAAACGAACGGACACACACACACAAACGTTATGTGTTTGTGTATATGAATGTGAAGCAAACGTGCAACAACACTCAATCAGTGGCTAATCATAGACACGTACTTGTGAATTGCCGATTGTAAATGTGTGAAAAAGACGTTTATTGATGGCCTCGCGGGGCTATGGCATGCCTAAGGGTATCAGTCAATTGCAGTTTTTTCGTTTATTAGCGGCCCCGCGAGGCTATGTCATGCTATGCGCATTTCGCAAAAGACTTCAGAAAAAACACGTCACAAACAAAGTCAATTGACAACTCCTTAAACAGAGATAACCATACGCTCGTAACGTTCTTGGCATCCGCTGGGTGGCACATAGCGGCGTCCTGCTAAAACTACATTGTCGTCCATGTTCATATCATTCTAATTAAGCCAAACGGTTATATGCTATAAGTAGGTCTAGGAACTTTATGCACTAAAAAATCGAAAATATGTGCACATAACGTTCACTTAAAGTTCAAAAATATGCATTAAAAACACATTAAAAATGCATATAAAAAATTATTCAAATATGACGCATGAATTTTGGCAAAAAAAATAGGACACAAAATTAAGTTTTGTACTCGTATATGTACATATAATATTTGACTGCATTAAGCCACGGAGGAAGCGAAATACCAGGACATCTTTCATACAAAATATGCACAGCTGAAGGCGTTTTAAAAAAAAATATTTTTTTGTATTTTCAATTCAATAAACAAGTCACATGCAACAGTGTTATAACACCTTTGCTGCCTTTGCTATGTAGGCGCTGCATCGGTTAAAAAAAGATAAAGATATAAAATTCCCACAGGAAACTTTGCAGCTACCGGTGGAAAAAATTTGTAAAAAAAATTTGAAAAAGAATTTTGCAATTCAGATAAATATTGTGTAACAAATTTTATATATCAAAAAAAGAAAAAATATGCAACGAAATCCAAGAATTTATTGTAAAATTTGCTAAATTATGAACATAAATATGCAAAAAAAACATGTATTTTTCGTAAAATATGCAAAAAATTTAATTCAGATAAATATTGTTTAACAAATTATATATATGAAAAAGCAAAATTATGCAACAAAAACATGCATTTATTGTAAATTTGCTGAAATATGCAAAAACACGTATTTCTCGCAAAATATGCACAAAATTTAATTCAGATAAATATTGTGTAACAAATTATACATACTTATAAAAAAAGCAAAATTATGCAACAATAACATGCATTTATTGTAAAATTTGCTAAAATTTGCTAAAATATGCGCATAGATATGCAAAAACACGAATTTATCGTAAAATATGGAAAAACGATTGAATGCATTTAAAAGGAAATTTCATGATTCGTAAAGATAACTTAACCGTTTTTATTTTTGGATGTCCAGAAAAAATATGCATTTGCATAAGTTTCCTTTCCTAGTTACAAGCTAATAAAAAATAACAAATGGAATAAATGAAAAGAAAATAAATTGATTATTATCGTTTTGTAGCGCTTGCCATTGAAGGTGATAACTTCACCAACATCGTTATCAAAAACTATGGTCCAATGACGCCGTAAAATATGCAAAAACGTTTGAATGCCATTTAAAAGAAAATTTCATGATTCGTAAAGATAACAGTTTTTATTTTTGGATGTCCAGAAAAAATATGCATTTGCATAAAATTCCTTGCCCTAGTCATAAAATAAAAAATAACAAATGAAATAAAATAAAACGAAAAGAAATTGGTTATCATCGTTTTGTAGCGCTTGCCATTGATGGTGATAACCTCACCAATTCCATTTTTAAAAAACTATGGACCAATGAAGCTGCCGACCCAAAATTCGCACCAAACATTTTCTAATTGTTGATGCATTGTAAAATTTGTAAAATTTTCTGAAATATGCAAAAAAAATACGTATATTTCGTAAAATATGTAAAAACGTTTGAATGCCATTTAAAAGAAAATTACATGATTCGTAAAGATAACAGTTTTTATTTTTGGATGTCCAGAAAAAATATGCATTTGCATAAAATTCCTTGCCCTAGTCATAAAATTAAAAATAACAAATGAAATAAAATAAAACGAAAAGAAATTGGTCAACATCGTCGTTTTGATGGTGATAACCTCACCAATGTCGTTTTTAAAAAACTATGGACCAATGAAGCTGTAGGCCCAAAATCCGCACCAAATATTTTCTAATTATTGATGCATTGCATTCAAAAATCGGATGATTTTCGATGTGACTTTCATTCAAAAAGTAAAATTCTCAGCCAAATTGCCGTTTGCACTAACGAACATTAAATTTGATAATAAAGTTTTACCACTTAACAGAGCTGCTCATGCCGTGAAAATTTGGACTACATTATGGCAGCAGTAACTGAAAAATTAACATAGTTTAGACATATACCAAGAAAACAACATAGACACCACAGTCAGCCAATATTGACCCGCACCAATTGAAAACTCCATTTAGAAAATATATCGCTCATTTGCGAGAAGATGAGTAATTGTACAGAAATATAGGCTACACCAGAATCTATAAGCCTTATAACGAAATTAATACAACGAAACAATTATGAAGCAACAAAATTCTACGATTTACGTACATAGTTAAAAAAAACACTCGAAATTTTAATTGTCTAATCCGGCTAATCCAAAGGGTTCATTACACTTTCTATATGTCCATCAGCTTGCAATCAGCTTTATAGTACAAATAGTATACGATAGGTGGCGCGATTTTTCAGTAATTGATGCTGAAATATAGGCTACACCAGAATCCAAAACATATCAAAGAATGTTATTGTACTCTCAAAAGTGTTTTGTACTTTTTTGAGCAGTTAGAATCAATTAAATGCATTTATCTTGAAATAGCCTTTTTTTATTTATTTCGGCAAAAGAGGGATTTTTTTTACAACATTGAGTACAAAAAAAAACCAAAAATAGATTTTAAAATGTTACAAATTGAATAAGAACAAATAGTAATTACATCTCAGTGTTACCAATGGAGAGAGCCTAAAAAAGATCACTATTAAAAGTAAGAAATATATTTTCAAGTAAAATATTTAAAACAATAAAATAATCCTTAAAGGACAAAAGGATTGTCTACGTGCTCAGCACCGCCATCGTTCGCAGCCAACATAGAATTTTTCTTAATACCTCGATCTGAGGTCTTACAAAGACTTCTTCGCTTGGCGGAAGTTATCTAAACATTTTTGCCGAAAAACTATCATTTCACATAAAGCTAATACAAATTTATAAAAATTAATTGAAAAACAAAAACACAAAAATAGAACTTCATCAGAAATCTCTCATTTCTGATTGAAACTATGGAAATATCTGTTAGATAAACAAAATCGCTACTCTTAATAAAAAAAAATCATCACAAATCAACAAAAAAAAATCGCAAAAAATATTCCTAAAATATTTCTCTCGCTAAGTCGGCCAAAGATTAAAATTCCCAAAAATATAAAACAAATTAAAAAATTTCAAAGAAAAAAACAATAAAATCACTTTGTGACGAACCATGATTCTACAACAAATTAAGAACCCAAGCCAAAAGGTAATCTAATAGAAATCATTTTTGAATAAATATAAGAATTGTACCTTTCGTTAGAACATGATGCGTGAAAGACAGAAAAACAACCAAAATAACTTTAAAATTTTTTAAAGTTTATTTTTTTAAAATTAATTAAAAAATTTCAAAAGTACGGCAAGGAATTTCATTCACTAACAAACGAATAAATATGTACATAACATGCACTTCAAATTCAATATTATGCACTGAAAACACATAAAATATGCAATTAAAAAAAAATTTCCAAAATTTGATTATAAATAAAATTTACATGTGATTTGACAAAAACACAGAAAACTAATCACTTATTTTCTTTATACAGCTTTTTATCGACACTACGACATTCTTCTAATAATTTACCCTTCTAATTTTTTACTGCTTTACATAAAACGCATAATTGCTAAGTACAAAGATCAGTTAAACGGCTAATTCGAATGAATATTATGTAAAAAATTAAAAGTCAACTTTAATTTTCAGTTAATTATTAAATTTTAAAATTGTTAATCAAAATAGCAAAAATATGCATCAAAAACAGGCTAAAACATGCGCACAAATATGCAAAAACACGTATTTTTCGTAAAATATGCAAAATATGCAAAAACAAATTGTTGCCAATTTAAAGGAAATTTAAAGACACGTGAAGTTAACTAAACCGTTTCCATTTTAGGATGTCCAGTAAAAATATGCATTTGCGTAAGAATCCTTGCCCTAATCATTAACAAAAAATTTCATCAAAATCTGTCGAACCGTTTAATGTGACAAACGCACGTAAAGAAAGATTTAAAAAATAATCCAAAAAATATTGATAGTTTCAATGAAACTCTGCCAATTTTCTCTGAGCTTAAAGTTGGTAAAATTATTTCTAGTTTTTTTATTCCATAATGTTAAAGTTTGATGTCGCCCAAGCCCCCATTAAAGCTATAGCGCGGTTGCATTTAAAATGATTAACTACCTCTATCTTGATAATATACAAATTTAAACAGTGATCCAACTGAACTCTATTACAATTTTTAACCAATAGGCAAAAAATATAATTTCAATGTATAATAAAGTTAATATATTTTTATGTATTTTCATCAGTGGTTTTTCTCAAGTTACATAAATGACCTCAAGCCTAACCATATCAAACAAACCAAAATATATTTTAATCAAACAAAGAATTATACAAAATAATACTATCTGTGTTCAAAATATAACATATAGAGAGCGCCCAATTTTAAGGGGCAAGGTAAATTTGCCATTAAAAATTAAAACAAAATTAATTTTTACAAAGTATTTGTAAATATATGAAAATTTTTAATTAAATTATAGAAAAATCAACAAATTTTCTTTGTAAATTTTTAAATATACAAAAATAATTTATAAAAATTGCGTCGGAACAACATTTAACTAAATAAACTATAAAATTTTATACAGTTTGAAAAATGTTGTTCAGTGTTTATGTTCTCAGTGAAAATTTATTAAATACATTCAAAAATCATATTTAATTCCTACAAACCAAAAGTCATATAAGGACATTAGTACAATGAAGAAACAAAATTTTTCGATTTACGTACAACCTAAAAAAAACGTTAACCCTTAATTCTTTAATCTTGTTTACACATATGTCCATCAGTTTGCAATGGAACTTGGAATAGGTTTTTGTTTCTCGATAATAGTTCAAATAATATACGATAGGTGGAGCGTTTGGTATTTCAATTTTTGCGACTTAAAATTTCATAATTTTGAAATGATGGTCTAAAGATCACCCCACTTCAACAACAAGAAATACATTGCCTGTAATATTGTTTTCGAAATGACTGGCATTTCAAAATACACCAAAAAATGTTTCGACCATAAGGATTCAAAAAGTTGAGACCATTTGTTTTTCAACAAAATTAATTTTTACAAAAAAAATATTGTCCTTAACTCAAAAAACATTACAGACTAAGAAAATAAGACATCATCACAACAGATAACCCTAAATAGATTCTAAAAAATATGTTACTATAGTACGGAATAAAATATAGATGGTAATTTATAATGCTAAACGACTTATCAAAAATAAAAAAATATATAACAAACTACAAATTAAAAACAAAAACACCAAAATATATAAAAACAGGCAAACAAGAAATATAAAACCAAAATGCTGCCTAAATACAAGTATGTATAGGAAAAATATTACAATAATTCATCAAATTTCCAAAGGTTTAAAATCATAACAAAATATTTCGAGAGAAATCTTGTCAATTTAACGAAAACAACACATAACTACAAAAAAAATAAAAACATAGATGATTAATTTAAAATATCAAAAAAAATCTTAAATTTTTACCTAAAGAAATACTCGACAAGTAATTACAAAAGGGATTTAATACTGAGTATAAATTTTCCTAAAAAAAAAGTTCTAATTTACCAAGAACTAAATTTTATAAAATTTTGAAAATTGTAGGCCACGTTTTGGGTTCTCAGTGTTAATTTACTAAGAATTTGTTACATACACTTAAAACATTTGAATATCTTATTTTACTCCTGCAAGTACAACGAAACATTTATGATGAAACGTACAGCCTAAAAAACCCCTTAAAATTAATTGTCTAATCTTGCTTATTCATACTTTAAATCATAATTCAAAAGTTATTTTTACACTTTCTGTATGTCCATCAGCTAGCAATGGCATTTGAAATAGATATCCGATAATAGTACAAATTATATACGATAGATGGCGCTTTTCAATTGTTGTGACTGGAATCGATTGTAATTTGGAATTGAGTGTAAATAGATCCCTCCACTCCCAGAACAGGAAATAAGTTGCCTGATTATGCCATAAAAACTGAACAAAACAAAACAATATTTTAAATAAAATCGAAAAAAAAATATTTTTTGTCTTATCTTAACAAAAGAAAAGTAATTTTCAACATTGATATCTCTTACCTTGACAGTTATAAAATAAATATGTTTAAATTTCAATTCAAAAACAAAAATCATATGACAATAAAGGTCGACCATTATGAAATTCTAAAACATTTTGAAATTATTAGATAATATTTTTTGAAATTTGACAAAAAATTCAGCTATCAAAAAGATTAATATATTACAAATTATATGTATGTGTCCACTACTTTATGTATAAAAACTTTTCTTACTAGAGTACAAACTTAATTAGAATAATCAATAAATTTTTTTTAAAGAAGTATTTTTATTATCATAAACAATATTAATATTTACAGCACCGGCACTTAATTTGACAACAGGAATTTTTTTTTTAATTAATAATTTTCAACTTTTGAAAAAATAAGCATTTGCTATGTACTTCAAACTTTCACCTTAACCTTAAAAATAAATAGAATAAAAATTTGACATTATTAATAAAAATATTACTAAAAATTTCTAACGTTTCACCATATTGAGGCTTTGAAATAACATGATAAGACATTGACATATCTTACCAATATTTCATCTTTGATACTTTGATAAAAAATCCAATTGTGTAATAAAAAAAAGAACATGACGAGATGATACAAAAAATATTGAAATATTTTTCATTTTTGATTCTTAGGATTTTGAATACTTCAAATTATATAAAAATACTGAATAAATTTTGTATCGCTTAATACTTTTAAAATATCTAATAGTGTAATAAAAAAAAGGACATGACGAGATGATATAAAAATATTGAAATATTTTTCATTTTTGATTCTTAGGATTTTGAGGACTAAAAAATACCGAAAAAATTTCAATCGTTTCTTAAAAAAAAAACTAAAAGTAATAAAGTTTAATAGTTAATTTAAAATTTATAACAAAATATTTTAATTTACTATAATAATTTAAATAATTAACTCTTTTCATTAATTACTGGCCCATTTTGTATGTAAAACTTTTCATTTCTGCTGCCAAATTTTCGTTTTTTTTTTAAATTGTATACCTCCAAAATTATCTCTATCTCTAGATGTTAATGAACATGATAAGATGACAGAAAATCTTTTACAGATTTCTCATCTTTGATTCTTGAGAATTTAGGCTTAAATATTACAGCGAAGAGTGTGATAGGATGACATAAAATTATAAATATTTTTCATCTTTGATTTTTCGTTTTGTAATCGAAATTTTTATATGACATACAAGAACATGATAAGATGACATGGAATTTGTACAGATTTTTCATCTTTGATTCTTGATATCAAAAACGGAGATAGATTTGTCGCGAAGAACGTGATAAGATGATGTCACAAATAACGACTGTTTATTTGGCATCTTTGATTCTTCTAGATTCTTCATATGAACTATTACCAAAATAGAGACCTTGAAAAAAAATTCCAAAATCAATGATCACTTAACAGACCAAATAATAACAAAAAAACAATGATGATCAAAATTAATTTCATTTAAAAAAAAAATATATTTTTTTCATAGAAAATAAAAAACTGAAGTAAAGTTTATAAACAAAAAAACATTTCGCAAAATTTTTACACTATTGATCTAAATTAAGTTAAGCCAAAAAATTAAAATCATTTAAAACTTTGACTCAGAATTAACTTAAAAAAAAAATAATAAATAAAATCAATATTAATAAAATAAAAAAAAACAAATATGTAGAAAATATTTTCTAAAAATACAATTTTTACTACTCTGATTCCTCAAATCAATTTAATTTAATTGAGGCCGAAAAAATTATGATACATTTTTTAGTTCCAATTGTGACTTAGAGTACACATCTCAAAAATAATAAATAATTTCTATATTAGTAAACAAAAAATATTTTTCTAAAATTTAATTGTAACTTTTCTCATCTTCAAATCTAATTTATGAACATCATATTTGACTAATTTTTATAAACTACAAAATAAATGAAATATTTCGAAAAAAAAATACATATAAAAATATAAGAACATTTCATACGAACTAAATGCAAAATAAGACAGACATCTTAATTCTATTCTAAAAAATTATAATTTGAAATCATTTCAAATATACATACTATTCTACTTTTTTTTAATTTCTATGTCAAATTAAGGGAGCCGTGCCAAATCATTCTACTATATCGCTGAATATTGAATATAATGCAAATAGAATTTTAAACAGCAATGTAATAATATTTTAATAAATTTTTCTTAAAATATTGAAAAACGAAATAATAAAAAGAAAAGCATATAATAAATACAAAGAAAAACTTAATGTCGAACTTAATTGTTAAAAATCAATTAATTTTAAAATTATCAATTTTTCCTTTGATAAAATTTTAAATTTTTTATATTATGATTAAAATTTAAAATTAAATAGATTATTTTAAAGTGTTTGAGATTTTATCTTCAAATAGTCAACCTAAAGTCCAAAATGTTTTTTAAATTAAAATGCCTACATAAGACATATGATTGCCCTATCGCCACTTATCATCTTTTTATTGTAACATTAGAGACATTACTTTAATTTTCAAATTGACATGTGAAACTTAAATGCCAGAATTGCACATACGACTGCTCTATCGCCACCTATCGTCTGTTAGTTGTACTATCAGTATGTAATTTCTTTTTATTTTATATTTTTCAAATCAAATATAAATTTTTATATTTATTAATGTTTTTTAAGAATAAATTTGAATTTTTTTAAAATATAACTATAAACAAATTTAAAATATGTAAAAAACTTAAAATCTTTTTTCTGCCTCTACCAATACTATATGTTAAAGAACATTGTTTTCAATTAAACAACAAATTGTATGTTCTTGGAATTTGTTTTAAATTAATGACAACTATTTGTCAACTTTAATTCAAAATTGGCAATTAAAACCTAAATGTCTAAATTGTATATTTATTTGACCGATCGCCACCCATCATCTGCTGTCTTTTGTGCAAAATTTTGATATTAAATTAGAAATAGACAATTGAACAGTAAATACCTACATTCCAAACATGATTATTCTTTCGCCACCTATCGTCTGTTAATTGAACTATTAGAAGCATTTCTTTATATCATATTTAAAACATTAACTTAATAAATAATTTTTCTCTAAGAAGCACGCATATAGATTTCATATATTTGATTATTTTTATATAACATAGAGATAAGAAATTGATTAATTTCAAAATTTTCCAAAATTACAATTTCTTTAATCTATTCAAACATCATTTCTCTATTTAATCAACATTTTCGTAGATATAAATAAATTTATGAAATTTCTTTTTCCGTTTTAGGATTTTCGTTAATTTATTTATAACTACGGAAATGTTGACTAAGCAGAGAAATGATATACGCATAGATTAAAGGATTTGTAATTCTTTATTTTTGGAATTTTTTTGAGCAAAATTGGACTAGACGTTCTTGGGTTATGGCATATTAAAGCCCCCACACGTTACTACTGCAGCTTTGAAACTTTAAGATCCCATTGTCACGGGTTAACATACTTCAATCGTGCTCAAACTTTTACAATTAACAATTTTACACTAAATAGCACAACCCTAGCCCTGGGGAACCTATACAAATCGAGAATCAGTTTAATAAAAAAAAAACCACCCAAATGTGAATCTAATCCTATCGCAACACATTAACTCAGCAAAATAAAATGTATATAAATCGGTCAAGCCGTCGTGACCTAAAAATCATCTTTGCCCCACACCTACCACACACTGATAAAAAAAAAAATTCGAAAAATTCGTCTTCATATTTATATTGCGGGATAAAATTCTAATCTGTTGTCACGTCCCTTCTACCTAATGACCGAAACTAAATTGTTCGTCTGGAAATGCATATCTATAGTGTCGAGTACTATCTGTGTATCAATTTTGTTTTTCTTTGCGGCTATAAACTGTATTGCTCTGATCAAAAATTGAAATATCGTCTTCATATTCATAGTGCCGCACAGTGTAATGTCTTCATACATTCGTTGGCCAAAAATAAAAGGAATCGTTGTAGAACAATGAATTTTATGCAACCACTTTTTGTGATGAAATTAAGAAATTTCTCAAGTTTCATAAAAATCGGTTTAGAAACACGCCCATATATAGTAAAATATTGTGCATTGTGCATCAGTTCGTCACAAAGGGGTCTGAAGATGAACTCGTCATGGAGTTCGAAACGCGTCGTCCTAGTGCGTGACACACTGAATTTGACCAAAAATATCAAACAATAAATAAAAAACACATTTCTGATCTTGAGCCGAATTTGTTGTATCATTTCGATACAATTAACGTAAATTTATGTAAAATATTTTGTTGAAATATTTTTGTCAAATATTAACTTGTTTCAACGAAATTTGATTGCTGACCTTAACTTACCATTCCTAGTTATTAAACAAAAAGTTGCAGACCACGCCCCTCCCATATATGGTAAAAAATTAACTTCAACGAAATTTTGTTGCTGAGCATAACTTAACATTCTTAGTTATTGTACCAAAAGTGGGCATGGTCTTACTAAAACCACGCCCATCTCCAATACAAACCAAACAGGTTTTTGCTCCTTAAATGGGAAATTTTCATTAAAAATTAACAAAATTTAATGTGCATTTGCATTCATTATACAAAAAAGTATTCAAAAGTGTTTTTACTAACAAACCCATTTTATTCTTCAAATCCAGTTGTTTTCTTCAAAAAATTGTGTAAAAAGAACACATAAATTTTCAGAAAAGGCTCTCATAAAAAAATCCTTTTAAGAAAATGGGGCAACAGGCTCTTTTTCAGTGTTAAAGTATACAGTTTCGTTTCTCATCAGAAATAAGAATGAAGATTAACATAGGCTAACATTTTTTGTTTATCGTCTTTTGAAATTTGGAAACATTTTACAAACTTAACTTCCCTTAGGGGTTTTATTTTTGTCTGCCTTACTCACGCAATTCAGAAAGCTAAAGTTACACTTGTTTAAAATCGCTAAAAAAAAAATATTGAAATTTTCATATTAAATTTCTGTACCCTCAAACCCTTAACTCTGTGAGCTTAAAACAATATGAAAATGTAGATATGTATTTCTCAACGAAAAATTAAAAACGTTCTACTGGAACATTTTTGAGTAAATCTCCATTTAAATTTGTTCCATTTATAATACCAACATTTTTCTATTTTGGCCACGCACGTTACACTGTTTGCCGATTACTAAATGGGCATAAAATTTTATTTCTTTGCGGCTACAAAATACATATGACACGCCCCCTCCGCTCACTGATCGAAATTATAATAATGACTGCATATTTATAACCGTAGCGCCAAATATAATGATATAATAAAATTTATCTTAAAAAACACTTTTTCCGTCCACTGCACAGTGGTCCATTTCCCTGATCTAGCGTAACGAAATTAAAATTTTCGACATTCGAAATCTACTAAAATTGTATTTCCCGACGATAACTAACTGTTCATTTAGCAAATCGATAACTTCCAAATTTACAAATTTGCTATAATTGATTAACTGTCGGCTTTCAAACACAACAAATGTCAAAACAGCTGCAATAAAAACCATTTTGAGTGTTTTTACAATTGTACAGATTGTTCTGAAAAATTGGGAAAACTCATATTGGTAAATATTTTTTTTGGATTTTTTTAAAAGATAAAGGTATGTAGTTTACAAAAAAAAAGTGTATCGTAACCTGTGCAACATATGAAGTGCTAGAAAATTTTGTTTAACCCTTTTTGTGACCGAATTTTAACTTCTGTTGAGTAGAACTCAAGAGACTGTTCTTTTATGTTAACATATTTCGGCTACTTTATGAAATGTCCAACATTTGCTGCTTTTGCTCACTATGTTGCAATTTTTAGTCATCATGTCGGTCTGCAATTGCAACCTTTTTTTAGTAAGGCAGTCCGAGTCAGAGTAGAGTGTTGACTCGAAATAATTTAATAATATAATTTAATACGTCTAAAAATTAAAAAAAAAAAAAAAAAAAAATTTTAACTAAAAAAATTTTAAAAAAAATTTCAAAAATAAAAAAACAAATTTTGGTGAAATTTTTTTTTCATTTTTTTCCTTTTTGTTTTATTATTCTAGAAAAATTTTCCTTTTGACGGAAATTTTATTATTTTTTATGTTATTAATTTCGTTACGCTAATTCAGGTAAATGGACCACTGTGCACTGATCCAAACATGAAATTTCGTCCGTATATACAGTGGTGTGCGATGAAATAGAGTCGCACCTAAGCAAAATTGTCAAAGCAAGAAAAAATTCATAAAAAAATATATTTTTATGGAACTTTTAGTCATTTTTATTGAATTTCAATACTAATCTAACAAAATTGAATATCAGTGTGGAAGTTCAAAAATTAAAAAGGCACAGTCAAATAAAAATATCTCAAATTCCCAGGTTTTGGCTGTGAACAAAAATAGAGTCAAAGAATTTATCGACTTGAAAGTTAATAAATTAGTGACTTAAATTAAAAAAATGGTTAAGTTATATCTTTCTTTACCTCAGTACTTAGTAGAACAGCCATTACTTTTAATTACTTCGGCGGAACGATTTGGTATTGAATCCCCTAACTTTTGACAAGTCTGTATTGAAATATTATACCACAGAACCTTAATCATTGCCCATAGTTCATTCTTATCACATGTATTTTTTCCTTTAAGAGCTACTTCTAACTCCTGCCACAAATTCTTATCAGGATTTAAATCTGGCGATTGTGCAAGCCACCTTAAAACTCCAACTTTGTTATTTCGAAATCGAATTTGACATTTTCCATGTGTGATTCGGGTCGTTGTCTTGCTGAAACACCCATCAAAGTGGCATTTCCCATTCAGCATAAGGCATAATGATGTCATTCAGAACATTTGTGTAAACTTTAGCGTCTATTTTACCATAAACAAAACGAAAAAATAAGAGTTGAGTTCGCTAAAGAACTTGCGGATTGGCCAGTAACCAAGTGGCTGAATATTTTGTGGTCAGATGAAACGAAAGTGAAGTTTTTTAACTCTCATCGCAGCGAGCTTCCTTTACAAAGACCACCCAACACCGATTATCGTCCCCATCAACGAATATCGTCCCCAACACACCTTTATGACCATAAAACATGGTGGTGAAAACATACTGATATGGGGTTACTTTTCGTACTATAGTACTAGGCCTGTATTTCGGTCTGAGGGTAAAATTTACGCTACATTTTACACAAATATTTTAAATGGCTTCATGATGCCTTAGTCTAAATGACAAATGCCACTTCGATGAGTGTTTTAGCAAGACAACGAACAGAAACACACATGGAGTTGGCTAAAATGAATTTCGAAAACAACAAAATTTAAGTAGTAAGATGGCCTGCACAATTGCCAGACCTAAATAATGATGAGAATTTGTGGCGGGAGGTAAAAATAGCTCTGAAACGAAAGAATCCTTCTAATAAGGAATGAACAATGGACATTAATTGAAGCTGCTTGGAAGAATATTCCAATACAGACTTGTTAAAAGTTAGGGGATTCAATGCCAAAGCTTTGCACAGCAGCAAATAAAAATAATGGCTATTCTACAAACTACTGATGTAAAGTAAGATATAACTTTAATATTTTTGTAATTTAAGTTACATTTTCATTTACATTAAGGTTGATAAATTCTTTGACTCTATTTTTGTTCACAGCAAAAACCTGGGAATTTGAAATACTTTTGTTTGTTTGTGCCATTTTATGTATTGAACTACCACACCGATATTCGAATTTGTCAGATTAATATTGAAATTTAATAAAAATAACTAAAAGTTCCATAAAAAAATATTTTTTTGTGCATTTTTCTTGCTTTGACAATTTTGGTTAGGTGCGACTCTATTTCATCGCACACCACTGTATATGTATATTGTCGAGTACTTTGTGTGTATCGAGTACTTTGTATCTCTCTGGAAATTGTTTAATTGTTGTACTAGCTGTGCATCAAATTTACACATTATAAGACTAAACAAATGTTTGCCTCTTGCTCTTAACATAGGTCAAAAATTAGAAATGTATAGACTACGGAAATTTTCCTAAATTAAACCTACATAAACCGCATAAACCTACACAAAAAATATCATCTTAATCGGAAAGATATCGATTGGTCGTAGAGCATCCCAAGTAGAATTTTCTCCGCAACATTTTTGTAGAACATTTTAATGTACTAAAGTCGCATTTTAAGCTCTTTTTCTAACTTTTTTTTCGAAAAGAGGGCGAAAAGTGCACGTAAGGAGTCGAGATAGAGAGTTAATATGTTCTACAAAAAAAAAAAACCTTAAATTTCATTGAAGACATCTAATATCGAAAGTTCACTAAAACAAAAAGAAACATAGTAGATACTCTATTTTAGATAGCTATTCACATAGTGCCTTGAAAAGAGACAACATTATTAGTAAAAGTTGGAGATGTCTATTTTTGTTCTTTGAGCACCCCAAGTAGTATATTTCTAGTAAAGTTTTTGTAGAACATTTCAATGTTGTAAAGTCACATTTGAAGGTACTTTTCTGAATTTTCTCGAAATAAGGACGAAAAGGACACATGAAGAGTCGAGATAGAGAGTTTAAATATTCCACACAAAAAATCGTCCCTAAATTTCATTGAAGACATTCGATATCGAATATGTACTAAAACAAAATAAAACATAGCTACTCTGACTTTTTTAGATCGCTATTCTTAGAGCATCCCAAGTAGAATTTTCCCAGTAAAGTTTTTGTAGAATATTTCAATGTTGTAAAGTCGCATTTGAAGGTACTTTTCTGAATTTTCTCGAAATAAGGACGAAAGAGAAACGTGAGTAGTCGATAAAGAGAGTTGAAATATTTCACAAAAAAATCCTTTCGCAAATAAAAAAAAAATTATGGAATTACCCATATATGTATGTCTACATTACAACATGACAAACATCCCCCTATTGTAGTTACAAATAAATGTTCCAATACGTTGAATTTATAATTTTTCTACGTGCATTTAAAAAAAAAACTCATGTTTTGTGTCGCGTTTGTCATCGCATCTTTTTCCAAATATTTTGAAATAACAAATTTAGAAACAATGAATTTTGCACTAAGCACTAGTGTCACTAAAATGCCATCGGAAAATGTAAACAAGCCTAACAAATTCAAAGATTTTGTTATTAATTAAAAGCTTACGAATGTCACGTTCGCCATCCTGGAAATACCCATATATAAAAAATTAAACATTTTTCAATGTCATTCTTATCAGTTTTCTTGCAACTTCACAT
This sequence comes from Muscina levida, assembly GCA_964034835.1. NCBI lineage: Eukaryota > Metazoa > Arthropoda > Insecta > Diptera > Muscidae > Muscina > Muscina levida. The sequence continues at coordinate 44,434,418 of OZ035880.1, read as the reverse complement.
CCAGCAAATTTTGTTTACACGAACTTCAATGCAAAATGAATGCTATATAATTCGTGAGCATAACCGACTTTCATAAAACTACCCTCAGATTATTTTCGTTCATTACGCAAGCCGTAACCCACCCTTCTACCTTTTGTGTGCTAAGGGCATTACCCAAATAACATCAAAAAATGGCGTCCTTAGGGAAAATTGACGACAGACAATACTTATGACAAAAAAAAACAGTAAAAAAATTGTTCAATCAAATTAACACAACTGAAAAAAAAACCCAAAAAAAATATAAAATAATAAAAACGATAAAATTCATTTTTTTTATATTATTTGCAAATCGAATAAACAAAATAAATAAAAATAATGAAACAACAGAAAAGTAATAATATTTTGTAATAATAACTGATATTTATAGCCATAAACAAATATAATTAATTTTATTATAACAATTAGATATTAAGATTTTTATACCGACTATAAATTTAAAAACAAATAAAAATCGAGAATAAAAAAAATTGTCAAGAAAATTACTTTTAAAAAGAATAAATGTTTATAACACTTTTAACAACTTAATGATTAATTAAATGTGCCAAAAAAGTTTTTTATTTTTAAATATACATACATTAAAAGATTGATACTAAAACAATTAAAAAACTATTTTGCAAATGCAATAATAATAAAAAATAGTCGAAAAAACTAGACTCTAAAACAAAGCAGACTTAACTAACTGAATGAAATTATGTATTACAAATTCATAAGATATTGAAATTAAATTATAATCGTTTTTAATAAAAAAAAACCCCACCTCAAAAATTTTAAATGAAAATAAAATTTATATTAAGATTACCAAAAGTGTTGCAACAAAAGAAATGTTTAACAATCCTCACTAAATGCATGAAATGAAATAAATAAAATAGCTGGAATGAAAATAATAAAAACGAAAAAAAAAACAATTAAAAACATCCAAATTCCAAATATTTTATAAACCAAATTTTAATATTCAAATTTACTAGAAGTAAAATTTCTGTGGCATTTTTTAAAAACAATTAATTTCACCCAAGTTATGAAAAAAATATATGAGATATAAAAAATGTTTGCCTATATCAAACATATTTTGTTAAAAAAATATATTGTTAACTTAAGTAAACATCTGATCCAATTAAAAAAAAAAATAACCAAACAATTTAATTCAACATATAAAACTTAAAAATAAAAAAAAACAATATCTAAAGTCATCCAAATACCCAACATTTTGTAAATCAAATATAAAAATTCAAATTTGAGAAAGTTAAACATAGTTTCATTAGTTTTTCTTCTTAAAAAATTAATTTATGAAAATTAAATTTAATTTTTGCTTTAACCAATTGGTATATTTTAAGTTGAAATTTTAAAAAACATATTTCGATACAAATCTTCTGACAAAACCAATAATTCGTCATATCAATAAATAATAAATTTGTTAACACAAAATAATATCCAAATATTTAATATACCAATTTTTTTTAACGAATGTTGTGATCTAATGTATTAGATAACATATAAGTAAAAATCATTGTTTTTTAAAAAATATCCAAATATTTAATATATCAACTTTTTCAATTCGAATCTTGCGACCTAACGTAATAAAAAACTTTCAAGAAGGAAGACCTGTTGCATGTACTCTACCATTTATCTTCTGGTAGAATTTTCGGGCTTCACCTCTGTTCCTGTAATCTTCAATGAACACATTATACCGCTTCTTAAGCTCTCGTTTTTTTCGCCTGAAGAGTCGAGTCGTTTCCCGCCTCTTATCCCTATACTTTTCATGAACAGCTCGCGTTGCCATTGGCTGCAGTTTGGCCCTGTATGCAGCATCTTGTTGCCGGGTGGCATCGCGGCATTCGTCATCGTACCAGGCATTATCGTTAAAGGGCTTCACATACCCCATACCGCAGTCCTTTCCATCGAGTGGGCAATATGTTGCCATTGCGCGCTAGTATTTTCGAGAGTTGGAGCATCAGGAAGTAGTTGAGTGAGTTGGTCAGAATAGGCGTTGGCTATATCCGCGGTCTGCAGTTTAGCGATGTCCAGCTTTCTCTGTGCCTGGTTACGCAGGGTTTTCGCTCTGCTTAGCCTAGTACGCACCTTTACTGCAGTGAGGTGATGATCCGAGTTGATGTTCGCACCTCTGTTCGCACTCGTACGTCTAAGACACTTGACGCGTGCCTTCCATCGATTACCACGTGATCTATTTGGTTTCTCGTTACTTGATCGGGAGATATCGGGACGTTGCTTTGTGAATGTTTTTGTGGTCAAATCGTGTGCTGCTAATTACCATGTTTCTTGCTGCAGCGAAATCAATCAGTCTGATTCCGTTTGGCGATGTGTCAGTATGCAGACTAAATTTTCCGATTGTTGGGCTAAAGACATTCTCCCGGCCTATTTTGGCATTTAAACCTCCCAGCACGATTTTAACATCATGGCCTGGGGTACGGTCATATGTTTCTTCAAGTTGGGCGTAGAATTCGTCTTGGACCTCGTCACTTTTCTCCTCCGTCGGAGCATGAGCACATATCAGCGTGATGTAGAAAAATTTTGCCTTTAGTCTTATGGTGGCGATTCGTTCACTGACAGGAGTAAACCTAGAGACCAGGTGTCGTAGTCTCTTGCCGACCACAAATCCACAAGCAAACTCATGCTTATCCGCGTGGCAGCTATGGTACACGTCACATATCCTCATCCGCGAGCATCCATATCCAGTCCACCGGATTTTTTGAATAGCAGTAATGTCAGCCTTATACTCTTCGAGGACATCCGCCAGTTGAATAGAGGCACCTGGTCGGTAAAGAGTTCTAACATTCCAAGTGCATATTCTCAAATCATGGTCCTTAAAACGTTTGCGGTGGTCGTCAACATTTTGGGGGTTTCTTTTTCTCTTATTACTCATTTTATTCACTGTCATTATACTGGTGGCGGATGGCAAGCCCAGCCCACCAGGTTCTGCATTTTATTCCTACTGCCAGAAAACATTTCAGCCGCTCATTCTGAGGCAGACGCTGACCAGGAAGCCGCCCAATATGGAACAGACGCTATGGATTTTCGCAATTTAGTTTTCGGAAGATGTGGCTTGCTAACCCTCGTCTCCTAGATTGGTAATACGGCTGCTATCTGCACGTCCAATCCCAAGATGCAACCATGCTTCAGCGGTTCAAGCCTACTATCCTGAGACGTCTCTTTGACGATTCAGGATACATGGTTGTAATGCCTTCTAACTTTAGCTAACTTCTAAGCGGTTGCTTTGAACTCATTGACCGGGGAATACTTGGTCTAAGACCGGAAGTAGTTAGCTGCTTGGAAAGTGCCGCAAAGGAATCGATTCTAGTCACTCCCAAGTGAGTAACAATCAGTAATTTTCCACCTCTGAGCAAAGTCTCATTCCCCAATACAAATATATTGATGAATTGAATTTTTGATATTTTTATAAAAGCAATGTATTTTAGATGTTTTTTTTTTTTTTGCTTAACCAAGAACAAAACATAATGAAATCCTTTTAATTTTCATAAAATTTGATAAAAAAAAAAAAATTTCTCAAATTTTAATTTTTTTCTTATATTTTTCCAACAAGTAAAAATAAATCTATGTACCGAATGAAAGGTTATTTAATGACGTTTCTAAAGCATTTAACATCTTGAAAAAATGTTGAAAACTTTTCAAGTTATCGAGGTTTGAAATCTAGGAAATATAATTTTTTACTTTTAAGACTATAAAAGTGGTCCTTAGTATAAAAATTTTTCACACCAATAATTTTTTTGTCGTGGGATCGGATCTTTAAGAAGGGAATTGTTTAGTTGCATGAACAAAAAGCAGCAGAAAAAAATAATATAAATATTTTTTTTACATAACCTCATGTTGTTGATAAAATCTATTTCAGCGACCTCATACCCATCTTCAAAAAATCCAAAATTTTTTTCGAAATTCTTTTAGATCACAAGCCTTAATATTCCGCAAAAAAATCGCAAAAAACTCCTTTGGTGAAACGCACTAATATATAGCACTCAATATCTGCTCTTTGTTAAAAATTATACAAATGACTAACTCTAAACAATATACTTCCCCTGATTCACCATTGATTTATAGTTTGGACAGTGGACTCAGCACATCGAAATAATGTCAACAGTTATAATCATATATCATTCATATTATATTCAATTATTATCACAGAACAAATCTAAAAAATTTAACTGGACAGTGAAGTCAGAATATAACAGATCGATTACAAATTTAAATTTTGTTTTAATTGAAATAATATCAGCAGTTATAATCATATTTCATTCATATTATATAGAATTATACACACAGCACTACCCAAAAATTTTTTTTTGTTTCTAATGTCTTAAGTTATAAATAATCGACCATTATATTTCATTATATGTTCCATAAATAATCATATTATATTAATTAGCAGTTGTAATAAAACCTATTCTTAACATAAATATTAATTAATTATAACTATTAATGTCAAAATCATATTCAATGTAAGCATCTGGCATTTTTTTTTTTTTGCAGAATTGTCGGCGTTTTACTTATATAGCTAATACATAATACAGTGTCAACTAAATTAGATTTAGTTTAAATAATCACTTACAACTTTATACTAATACGTTATTTATTTTTCTTTCTTTTAGCAGGTCAACTAAAACTAAACTGGAAATTCCTTGTTCTGAAAAAAAAAAAATATTTTAAATGTTTATTTAAGAATTTTGGAAATTGTTCGAGATAACCGGCAAATTGTTTATTCGGATGTAACACACACACACAAAACTATATTAAAATATTTAATTAATTTATTCCATTCACTTTAAGTAATCAAAAAATAGTATACAAAAAAAAACTAGAAATAGAAATTTCAAATTACTTAAAATTTAAATCAAAACTATAAAACAAATTTACACTAAAACTCAAATTAAAGTGACACAATGATTGTAAATTCAAAGAGATCGGAAAGTCCAATAATCATAGAAAATTACCTAAATCCTAAAATAAAGTCACACAATGATTGAAAATTTTAAATTATCTAAAATTCATCCAAAATTATTTAAATCACTATAAATTGTAAATTGAAGTACAAAAACAATTTTTTTTTATTAATTAACAAAAATCTACAAAAAAAAAATATTTAATAACTACAATGAGTGACAGGGAAAATGCAACAACTTTATGTTATGTTCAATATTTGAAAGTTATTAAAGTTTATAGCATTTTTAAAGCAGGAGACATTTTATATTTATTAAAATTGAGAGAGAATTAATAACATTTCAGTCATATCTGATGGTTACATACCATGACATTTTTTATAATCCCTGTACGAGGTCAAAATTTATTTAGTTTTTATCTATTATGTATAAGGCTCGTATCTGTACTGTTTTTCGCAGTACAGTACTGTTTTTCGACACCAAAAACTGCGTACTGCTTTTCTCCCTCAAAGTACTGTTTTTCGATACATAACAGAAATATAAACAGCGAACAGCGAATTCATGCAATAATATTGTTTACTTCAAAAATAAGCTCGAAGAAACACTAAAAATGCGTCAAGAGGATGATTTTTTATCCCCAGCTGTAGTAGCAGAAAAGCAAAATCTTATTGACAATGGATACAATTCGATTGAGATGGCTGCTTTACACACTGATTTTTTCGGTAATTTTGCCTGCTTAGACTTGAATGTTTTTTACTAATGGAATGAAGTCGAAGCCGTTATGAACAAGTTAAGGGAAAAGAATTTGTACTATGCCAATGAAAATGCGGTATATTTGCACACCCAATTTACATATATCAAAAACGAGCGACAAAATTATGCAATGGATAGAAGGCAATGTTTCAAATGTGGATCGGTGGGTGGAGATATTTATTCATCTCAATAACGCTGATTGCGAATTCAAAGAAATGGCCACGATCGTTGAATATTTTTTATGTTTTCCAGGAACTTCAGCATCAGTGGAGCGAATCTTCTTTGCAGTGAACAAAACTTAGACGTCAGACAATACCCGATTAGATGTGCAAACATTGAAGGCGATTCTGACCGTCAAATGTAATATGAAGTACAATACGTTGATTTCTTCAATTACCTCAAAACGAAGCTGCCATTTCTTATTCAAATTGCTTCAAACGACAAATACAATACAACTACAAAAGTTGATTCTGGAAATGATTGTTAATTTTTTTTACATATTGAATAAAATATATATGCTATGTAAATATGTACTGCGAAAAGTACTGTTTTTCCAAATCGATGTACTGCTTTTTTACAAAATTTCAGTGAAATGTACTGTTTTTGTCCAAAAAATATATACGAGCGTTAATTATGTACGATCGTTAAGATGGTATTAATGCAGTGCTGTTCAAAAGTAAAAATGTAATTGTACTCACGAATCGAGTACACAGAAAATATAAACAGTTTACTTTATAGCAAACTTTAAAACATTATGAATCTTATTAGTCCCAAAATCAGGAAATAGTTTACTACCGCTTGTCGCACTTTTCTAAAGGGGAAATGGAACTTTTTTGACTGAAAGTATGAAAGTCTGTAGAAAAGTTCTGGAAAATAAAGAAACAATAGAAATGTTATAATTTTTTTTAAATACATAACATTGGATGCCAAATGTTAATAATAAAAAAATTTAAATTTTTAAAGCAGCGGACATTTTATCAATCAATATTTAAAAAACAATACACGTTACAAAATTCAATTTTATAGATTTAAAATTTTTAAAGCATTTTACATTTGTAGCGATTTTATATTTAAAGTAAAATATGTATTTACTGACCACTCAAAAAAAAAATTATGCAAAACCATACAAATTCAGAAAATTTAATAAACAAAATTGTTTCTTTATAATCAAATACTAAAACAATGCGAAGATGTAAACAGGTTTGCCTTTTTTAAAAAAAAAAATTTTAAAAGTTATAATTCTAAAAATATTCGCTGACATCTTATGTAGACAAATCTTAAGGTAAAACCAACATAGTTCTGAAAAAAAAACCAATTAATTTATAATTATGTATAAACAAACAAACATAATATCCAATATCAACAAAATATCTAAATGCAACTAAATTTTGAATATTGTAAAAGCCAAATTTTAAAATAAAAATTTTATGATGTAATTCATAAATAAATAAGAATGAGAAATAAGAAACAAATTTCAATAACTGCGCCTAAATTCACGTATCTATTTTTTTATAACAAAAAATTTTACGCAAAAAAAAACCCAAAACGAAAATAATATTAAAAATCATCGAATCATCATCTAAATAGTATATTAATAATCAAATTAAAAAATTTACTTTTTGACCAAGTGGTAAATCAAATAAACTACAATCGGTATACATTTTTTACCTTTTTAAAATATCTCAATATTCCAAATACATCAAAAAAAAAAAATTGTTCACAATCCAAATTTATCCAAATTTCAATATGTACATAATAAACCAAATTAAAGGTTCAAATTTGATAAAGCTGTTTAATTATAAACTAGTTAGACTTAAAAAGTTTTTTTTTTTTTGTTGTAATACAGACTAAAATATTTTGATATTTTTCCAGTTTTTATAAATAAAATTTAAAAAAAAATTATATATTCAATTTTTTTTTTTTTTTTTTGCGTAATATCTTCTGGAACAGTATTATTTAACAGTTCCAATAAAATGCATCAATTTATACAAATATTTTAAAATCTTTAATTAAATTTTAATAAAGTCATTAAAAAAATATTTTTCAAGACAACAAATTTATTCTCCCATCAAAAGTTATAAGACATCCTAAGTAAACATATGTTATGATAATCCCTTTTAAATTAATTAAAAAAAGTTCAAATATTGACAACCAAAATAATATAGAAAATTGTTCAAAATAAAAAATTTCGCAAATCTTAATTATTTAAATATTATTTTTTGTTGCTTTATAAAACTTTTAATTTAAAACGTTTTTTTTTTTTTTTTTGTCTTAGGGCAGAAATTTTTTTTTATTCTAATTTAATAAAAAAATTTTGAATTTTCTTATATAAAAAAAATATTTAACAATTTTGATTAAAATTCAGCCAAAAAATAAACAGAAATGCTAAAACTAAAAAAAATGTCAACAAAACTAATATTCAAAACTATCTAATTTTAAAAAATTTTATATATTAAATATTCAAAACCATCCAAATTTTAATACAATAAAATTTAACAATTTAATAAATAACAACCAAAATAATATAGAAATTTGTTCAAAATAAAAAATTTCGCAACTCTTTATTATTTAAATATTATTTTTTGTTGCTTTATAAAACTTTTAATTTAAAAGGTTTTTTTTTTTTGTCTTAGGGCAGAATTTTTTTTATTCTAATTCGAAAAAAAATTTAGAATTTTCTTATATAAAAATAATATTTAACAATTTTGATTAAAATTCAGAAATGCTAAAACTAAAAAAAATGTCAACAAAACTAATATTCAAAACTATCTAATTTTAAAAAATTTTATATACTAAATATTCAAAACCATCCAAATTTTAATACAATAAAATTTAACAATTTAATAAATAACAACCAAAATAATATACAAAATTGTTCAAAATAAAAAATTTCGCAACTCTTAATTATTTAAATATTATTTTTTGTTGCTTTATAAAACTTTTAATTTAAAACGTTTTTTTTTTTTTTTGTTGTCTTAGGGCAGAAATTTTTTTTATTCGTATTTGAAAAAAAATTTAGAATTTTCTTATATAAAAATAATATATAACAATTTTGATTAAAATTCAGCCCAAAAATAAACAGAAATGTTAAGACTAAAAAAAATTTCAACAAAAACAATATTTAAAACTATGTAATTTTAAAAAAAATTATATACTAAATATTCAAAACCATCCAAATTTGAATACAACACAATTTAACAATTTAATAAATAACAACCAAAATAATATACAAAATTGTTCAAAATAAAAAATTTCGCCACTCTTTATTATTTAAATATTATTTTTTGTTGCTTTATAAAACTTTTAATTTAAAACGTTTTTTTTTTTTGTCTTAGGGCAGAAATTTTTTTTTATTCTAATTTAAAAAAAAAATTTTGAATTTTCTTATATAAAAATATTTAACAATTTTGATTAAAATTCAGCCCAAAAATAAACAGAAATGTTAAAACTAAAAAAAATGTCAACAAAAATAATATTCAAAACTATGTAATTTTAAAAAATTTTATATACTAAATATTCAAAACCATCCAAATTTTAATACAATAAAATTTAACAATTTAATAAATAACATTAAAAACTTTAATTTTTTGTTTTTTGCCTTTGTAAAATATCATCTTACAAAATCCAAATTCAACTCAAATATAAATATAAGATATTTAAAATTGTTAACTTTTATCAAAAGGTAGTTTTTGTTTTTTGAGCTTGAAATAAATTCTAAATCAATATTCTCAATCGAAGTTTTTTATGTTTAATTTGTAAAAATATTTCAAATATTTCGCAACTCTTAATTATTTAAATATTATTTTTTGTTGCTTTATAAAACTTTTAATTTAAAAGGTTTTTTTTTGTCTTAGGGCAGAAATTTTATTTATTCTAATTTGAAAAAAATTTTTGAATTTTTTTATATAAAAATAATATTTATCAATTTTGATTAAAATTCAGCCCAAAAATAAACAGAAATGTTAAAACTAAAAAAAAAATGTCAACAAAAATAATATTCAAAACTATCTAATTTTGAAAAAATTGTATATACTAAATATTCAAAACCATCCAAATTTTAATACAATAAAATTTAACAATTTAAAAAATAACATTAAAAACCTTAATTTTTTTTTTTGCCTTCGTAAAATATCATCTTACAAAATCCAAATTCAACTCAAATATAATTATATGAAAATTTAAATTGTTAACTTTTATCAAAAGGACGTTTTTTGTTTTTTGAGCTTGAAATAAATTCTAAATCAATATTCTAAATCGAAGTTTTTTAAGTTTAATTTGTAAACATTTTTTAAATATGTTTTTTATTGTTGATCTGTATATGTAAATAGCAGGCAGGCAGACAGACCAGCTGTCAACATAATCCATTTCACACAACTCTTGTAAAACAAATTCTATTAGCAATAATAGAAAAGATCTTGAACCGAACAATGAAACCAAACTCATTATATTTCAAATATTCAAATAAAAATATTAAAATTGTTGACAAATACCAAATAGTTTATAAACCAAATATAAACATTTAAATTTTACGTTATTTGATATATAACTTATTTTTGGCTGTATTAAAATTTTTATTCCGAAATTCAAAAGAATATTGTTATATTTTTCAAAAATTAATTTCAAACTTAAAGATAATAATCCAAATCATCTAAAGCAAAACATAAACGATAACTTCGATAAATATATATATATAGGGGATTTTATACCAAGTGACCCAACTTTTGAAACCGATGTCTTCTGATCGGGTTGAAATTTATACCAAGGTCAGTCCTATCGGACAACAGCGTTCAACAAGAACATTCAAGAACTCTCTGAGTTGGAGAGGGTAAAAATTTTGGTCATTTTGGTCAAACAGGTGTTTTTTTCATCCGGTTTTAAAATTTGGGTCACTTGAGCTGAAACCCCCCATATATATACTTTCTTACTTAGCTGACACTTCTTGGCAATCCTATTGGATTATATACCGTACGTAAAAAAATATTATAAGCGATTCGATCTACCACGCTTCCAGCTAGTCACACCAAGTTCTGTAAGGTTCTCAGTAACCTGGTCTTCCCAACGGAGTTTTGGTCGCCCCCTCATTTGCGCCGTTCATCGACTTCATTGTCGTCGCATTTTCGTCCATACGTACAACATGACCTAGCAAACGCAACCGCTGCACCTAAATGCGTCTGATCACGTCAATGTCAGTGTACAGCTCATGATTCATACGACGCCGATACTCTCCGTTAACGATGATGGGCCCATATATTTTACGGAGTATTTTTCTCTCGAATACCGCCAGAACCGATTCATCCGCTTGTGTCAAAACCCAGGATTCTGAGCCATACATTAAGACAGGTAGAACCAGTATCTGGTATAGCTGGAGTTTTGTTCGTCGAGAGAGGGCTCTGTCATTGAATCGCTTGCTTAGTCCGTAGTAGCATTTATTTGCAAGCAGGATTCTTCTCCGGATTTCTAGGCAGACATTATTTGCTTTTTTGATGGCGGAGCCTAGGTAGACAAAATTATCTACCACCTCGAAATTATAGTTGTCAACGTTCACGCAGTTTCCCAAACGAGTAGATTCTTTGTTCGTTGAAACTAATAACTTCGTTTTGCTCTCGATCACCGTAAGGCCCATTTTCGCAGATTCCTTCTGTATACCTGAGATGGCTGCAGTCACATCCCGCAGTTTTCGACCGATGATGTCTACGTCATCAGCGTACGCGAGTAGCATGTGGCTTTTGTTGAATATAGTGCCACTCGTGTTTACTGCAGCTTTTCTCATTATCATCTCCATCACAACGTTGAAGAGATCGCACGATAGGCCGTCGCCTTGTTTTAGGCCTCGTCTCATGATCTCATGATGATTCATACGACGTCGATACTCTCATACTCATATATTTTACGGAGTGTTTTTCTCTCGAACATAGCTGGATTTTTGTTCGTCTAGAGAAGGTTCTGTCATTAAATCGCTTGCTTTGTCCATAGTAGCATTTATTAGAAAGCAGGATTCTTCTGCAAATCTCAAAGCTGACATTATTATTTTTGTTTATGGCGGAGCCAAGGTAGACAAAATCATCTACCACTTCAAAATTATAGTTGTCAACGTGTACGCAGTTTCCCAAACGAGTAGATTCTTTGTTCGTTGAAACTATCGTTTTGTCCTCGTTCACCATTAGATCCATTTTCGCTGATCCTTCTGTATACTTGAGAAGGCTGCAGTCACATCTCGCAGCTTTCGACCGATGATGTCTACGTCATCAGCGTACGCGAGTAGCATGTGGCTTTTGTTGAATATCGTACCGTTCGTGTTTACTGCAGCTTTCCTCATTATCATCTCCATCACTTTGTTGTTATGTTGTCTGGTATAGAATGACTCCGTAAGGTCCTTGCCAATCTTCACTCAAGACTTCGTGTCAGTCAGCGTCATTCCGCGTATCAGCTTCGCTGGAATACCAAACTCAGACATGGCTTCGAGTAATTTCTGCCGCATCGGGCTGTGGAAGGCAGCTTTATGGTCTCTTGTTTATTTGTCTTGGGTCTTTTCCAGGATTTGCCGAAATGTGAATATTTGGTCAGTTGTTGATTTACCAAGTCTAAAGCCTCACTGATAAGGTCCAATTAGGTAGGATAATATTGGCTTCAGTCTTTCACATAGCACACTCGACAGGACCTTTTTTAGCACACACTTGGATCACCTTTTTTCAGTACAGGACATAATACGCTTAGATTCCAATCATCGGGCATGCACTCGTTAAGCCAAACCGTGCGTAGGTGCTGCTCGTTATCAGCTCCTCACCACCGGACTTGAAGAGCTCTGTCGGAAGTCCGTCGGCACCGGCTGCTTTATTATTTTTCAGCTGCGATATTGATCTTTTTACCTCGGCTTGACTTGATGGTGGGCAATCTAAGCCATCGTCGACAATTGGCGTGATACCTTCACGTGCGCTGCCTTCTGGAACTAGCAGTTGCTGAAAGCTTTCTCTCTATATGTGCAACACACTTTGCGTATCTGTAACCAGATATCCATCCATGTCCTTACGGGAGGGGAGCCCATTACCGTAGCCTTTTGCTTTTACTTTCTGGTAAAATGTTCGGGCTTCACCTCTGTGCCTTGTATCGCTCTACATACTCGTTCTCCCGTTCCTTCATCTAATGTTTTTGAATTGAATTAAACCAATTGTAAAAAGTTCAAAGTGAACATAGGGCATAAATCGAAGTAATAACAAAACAAATCAAATTTTCAATATAACAATTAACACCCAAAATCACCCATATTCCAAATATCCAATTTATAAATTCAAATATTGTAACTTTATTTAGTAAATAACTTTCACAAAAACAAATATGTGGTGTTGTCTTTGCAAAAAGTCAGTATAAGAAAAAAAATTAAAATATTTAAAGTCAAAAAATCGTTTAACAATCCAAATTAAAATTCATTGAAAAATCAAAATAAAAACCCCACACCATCCAAATTTCAAATTGTTTATAAACAAAATTCAAAAATAAAAATTTTACGAAGTAATTTTTTGAAAAACATTCAAGTTTAGAATATTGTTTGTTTTCAATAAGTGAAATTTAAGCATTCCAATTATAAAAAACCAACTTAAGTATAAAAATCGCTAAAAATAATCCTAAAACAATATGTAAATTGTTAGAACTTAACATCTAAAATCAGACATACAATTTAAAAAAAAAAAATAATACCCAATTAAAAAATTCCGAATATTCTAAGCAACGTTTTTAAATAAATCAAATTTGAGGGATACAAATAGTTATTAGCGCCTTTGTAAAAAGTCAGTTTATGAATTCCAAATTCTAAAAATATTCCAGAACATTTAAAATAATAAACTCGTTTAACAATCAAAAAATTAAAATCATTCAATACAAATTCAAATTTGACAACTTTAGCCACAACAACAACAACATAAATTATTGCCATTACTATTGACAATATATGAAACAAAATTCTAAACAATGAATTTAAATTAAATAACTAAATAAAATCAAAGTGAAAAATTTTTAAATTACTAAATAATTTTCGAAAAATATGAGATAATCCCTAATGAGTTTTATTATTAATTTTTTTTTGGGGATTATTTTGTTTCTATGTTTGGTGAATTTTGCATTGGGGATTATTTCGTGGCGAATTTTTACGAAAGTATGTTTTCTCTATATGTAGAATGTGTGAATTCTTTTACATTTTTCTTATGAGAATATAACTTTGGAGGCAGGACGAAGTTTGTCGGGACAGCTTGTAACGAAAAAAATTTATAAATTCCATTGAGAACAAAAAATATTTAAAATCATTTAGATTAAATATAATTTCAAATCAAAGTCAAAAACTCAAATGTGATCAAAGAATTTAATTTTAAAACAACCAAAAAATTTAATATTTTTTCACAAAAATAAAAGTTAACAGAAGTTATAGAACAAAATTCTAAAATAATTCCAATTATCCAGTGGAAAAAATTCGTTTAACACGAAAAATTAAAAAATCAAAACACGGTTAATTGATAATCACAAAAATAATATCCAAAATCAACCAAATTTCAGATACAATAAAATATTTCTAAAACAAATCCAAAATGTACTAAATAACTAAATTTATAATAAAAAAATATTTAAAGTTGAAAACAGTTTTTTTTTATTTTAAAGAAAATTTTATTAAATTCAAACTCCAAAATATCCAAAAATAACGTTTAACAAACCCCATTTAATTTATTACAAATAAAATTATAAAAAAAATATATAACTTTAATTAACGGCAAAAGCCAAACAATTTCCATAAAATTAAAAATCAAATATAAAAACTCAAATATGCCAAAAAAAAATTTAAAAAAAAAAATTATATCACTTTTATTGATGCAAAACAATATTCTAATAATAAAAAATATTTAAGGTTGAAAAAAGTTTAGTTCATTTTTAAAAGTAATTTTTTTTAATTCAATATCCAAAAATAACGTTTAACAATCCCAATTGATTTACAAAATATAATATTATAAAAAAATATATAAATATTTTATTGATAGCAAAACAATATTGTAAGCCAACCAAATTCTATAAAATTAAAAATCAAATACAAAATCTTAAATATGCCCCAAAAAAAAAAGGATTGTTATAACAACTTTTAAAAAATTTTTTTTTTTTTGCGACTGTTGAAATAGAATTTAATGAAAACAAATTACGTTAAAAAAAACCTCAACAATACCAATTAAAATCATCCAAAAAAAATTTTATTAAAATCTAAAATCATCGATTAACACTTCCATTTAATTTATTTAAAAACAAATTATAAATAAATTCCATTAAAATAATTATTCTTAATCATCCAAATTCTATAAAATTAAAAACTAAATTTATATTCTAAAAACCTAACTAAAATCTTTCAAGATTGTTAGTATTAAAAAGAATATTATTGAATTTCAAATCCAAAAACACTCAAAAATATCCAAAAATACCCAAAAACATCGATAAACAATCGTCCAAAATGCCCAAAACAGTAATTAAAAATCCTATTTAATTTATTTAAAAAAAAATAAATAAATTTCATTAAAAGCTAAAAATTATTCTTAATAATCCAAATTCTATAAAATTAAAAACTAAACTTATATTATAAAAACCTAAACAAAATCTTCTAAGATTGTCAGTATTAAAGGGAATATTATTGAATTTCAAATCCAAAAACACTCAAAAATATCCAAAAAATACCCAAAAACATCGATAAACAATCCTATTTAATTGATAAAAAAAAAAATAAAAAAAAATATATAAATTCTGTAAAATTAAAAACTAAACATTTTAAAGGAATATTAATAAATTAAAAATCCAAAAACACTCCAAAATTCCCATAATATTAATTAAAAATCCTATTTAATTTATTAAAAAAAAATTATAAATAAATTCCATTGAAAGCAAAAAAAAATATTCTTAATCATCCAAATTCCATAAAATAAAAACTAAACTTGTAATCTAAAAACCTACACAGAATCTTACAAGATTGTCAGTATTAAAAGGAATATTAAACCTTCAAAAATACCCAAAAACATCGATAAACAATCCTATTTAATCTATTAAAAAATAAAAATAAGTAAAATCTGTAAAATTAAAAATTAAATTTGTAATGTCATAACCTAAAAAAAATTTCAATTTAAGTATTTAAAGGAATATTAATAAATTTAAAATCCAGAAACACTCCAAAATTCCCATAATATTAATAAAAAATCCTATTTAATTTATTTAAAAAAAATTATAAATAAAAATAAATAAATTCCATTGAAAGCAAAAAAAAATATTCTTAATCATCTAAATTCCATAAAATAAAAACTAAATTTATATTCTCATAACCTAAAAAAAAACTTTCAAGATTGATAGTATTAAAAGGAATATTTCTAAATTTAAAATCCAAAAATAACCAAAAACCAACGAATAACAATTCCATTTAATTAATTAAAAAATAAAAATTAATAAATTCTATACAATTAAAAACTAAATTTATAATGTCATAACCTAAAAATCTTACAAGATTTGAAAGTAGTTCTAAAAGGAATATTATTAAATTTAAAATCCAGAAACACTCAAAAATACCCAAAAACATTGATTAACAATCCTTTTTAATTTATATTCTTAATCATCCAAATTCTAATTCAAAATAAAAACTAAATTTTTAATCTCATAACCTTAAAAAAATATTACAAGATTGACAATATTAAAAGGAATATTCCTAAATTAAAATTCCATTAAAAGCTAAAAAATATATATTCTTAATCAAACAAATTCTATAAAATAAAAAACTAAATTTATATTCTAAAAACCTAACAAAAATCTTCCAAGTTTGTCAGTATTAAAAACAATATTAGTCAAATTAAAATCCAAAAATACTCAAAAATACCCAAAAACATCGATTAACAACCCTATTTTATATATTAAAAAATAAAAATAAATAAATTCCATTAATAGCTAAAAAAAATATTCTTAATCATCCAAATTCTATAAAATTAAAAACTAAATTTACAATATCATAACCTTAAACAAATCCTACAAGATTGGCAGTATTAAAAGGAATATTTCTAAATTTAAAATAAATAAATTCCATTAAAGCAAAAAAAAAACATTCTTAATCATCCAAATTCCATAAAAATTATGTTATAACAACTTTCAGTGCAGAGTTTTGTTAACACTATTGAAAAGAATATATTAAATCTAAATTTGAAAAATTAACGAAATTAAATTTATCACAAATATATATATCAGTAGATATAGAAAAACCATTCAAAAAACAATCAAATTCAAAAAAAAAAAAATATTCAAGTAACTTAAAAAAAATACAACAAAAAATACATTCAAAGCCGCAAAATATTTTTTTTGCCAATATTGAAAAGAATTTTATATTGAAAAAAATTGTATTAAATTCCAAAAAAAAGTATCCAATCCTTATATATACACGAAAAAAAATTATATTGTTTAAAAAAAAATATTCAAGCAACTTAAAAAAAATACAACAAAAAAATACATTCAAAATCACTTTCAATGTTGAAAAGAATTTGTTTAAATTCCAAAAAAAAAGTATCCAATCCTTATATATACACGAAAAAAAATTAAATTGTTTCAAACAATAACTCATAAATCTTGCAAATTGCAAATATTTAAAAAAAAGAGCAAAATTTTATATTTGCTACAAACCATTTAAAAATAAATTATTTTTCGATTTCACAAAACTCAATACTAAAATTATAGAAATTTGTTGAAAATTCCCTCAAAATAATTAAAAATTTGATAATAAAAATAATATTATTCAAATTTCAAAACCCTGAAATTCAAAATGTAAAAGTTACAAAATCACATTCTAAAAGAAATAACTTTTAAATTCAAAAATAACGCTTCACTACTTAAATTATACAAGATTATTGAAAATTCCCTCAAAAAAATACAACTTTAAAAATAAAACAAATATTACTGAAAATTATCCCAACTTCACATATTGACAGTCCTGCAATGCAAAATGTAAAAATCACATTCTAAAAGAAATAAATTTTAGATTCAGAAATATCTCTTCAATACTAAAATTGTAGAAATTTGTTGAAAATTCCTTCAAATAAAACAAATGTTACCGAAAATTATGCAAATTTCAAATATTGACAACCCTGAAATTCAAACTGTAAAATTTACAAAACAACAACATTTTAAAAGAAAAAACTTTTAGATTCAAAAATATCTCTTCCCATATAAGTGGAAATATTTTTTTAAATAATTTAGTATTCATTCATTTTAATTTAAAAAAAAAGATATCGAAAATGTTTGTTTCTCTATAAAGAGGAAGTTTTGTTAAGATTATCAAAAAATGTTTAAAGTAAACAATTCTTATAACAACTCCAATTTACGTCACAAAAAAATATTAATTGAATACACAAAAAAAAATATTTTGAACCCCAAATTCAAATATTTAAATATTTTTGAATTCATAAAGAATATTATTTGAATACACAACAAAAGAGACATTTTAAACCGCAAATTCAAATATTTGAATAATTTTGTTGCCATTGTTAAGAGACCACTTATAAAATCCATATTCCCAAAATTAATATCCAAATTCATTAAAACTAAAAAATACAGATTTGAATAACCAACTTAAAATATTGAAAAAAATTGTTCTTGTCCTTAAAAATAACATTATTATATGCATTTTTATTAAAACCAACTTCTTATAAAAAATAATAAAGCCTAAAAAATTAAATAGTAAAATTCTAAAAATATTTTAAAACATCTTAAGTAAACTAAATTATCAAAATATTCGAAAATACAAATTAAAAAATTTTAAATTTACCAAAAAAAAAAAACAATATGGATTCGCAGAGTTGAAAAATAACTTTTTTCAAATTAGAATTTACAAAAAAAATCTAAAGAAAAAGACATATTGACATTATTTCAAAACATCCAGAACAAATAAATGTTTCAAATCTCATTATAAGGAAATTGCAATTATAGTAACTAAAACTTAAAAATTCGTTACTATTTTAAAACATTCCAAATTAAAAAGAACTGTTGTTTTTTTTCGATATTTCGACTTACATCGTCGGCCATTCATTTGCGAACTTCTATAATCTACTTTTATAACATCAAGTGCAACTTCAAAATGAAAACAATGAAAATATGTTCAAGTATTCAAACGAAATTCATATGTGAAAAAAATTGTGAATTTTAAAAATAACACATAAAACAAAAAGTTTAAAAAAAAAACCTGAAAATATCCATAATCTAAAAAAGTCTGTCAGTCACATTGTATTGAAAACCATTTCATATACCATCGAACGTAGTCACTACGTTATAGAAAAACTACTAATTATTTGTTTATAAAGTGGTGGTTAAATTGTAAGGGCCGATGTTGTTTGTGAACCATACCTAAACGTAAGGTTCTTTCTGCATTTCATTTAACATTTCTCAATTTCTCAGACTAACTCAATTTAAACCATGGAAAGATACACACAATCGAGCAACGCGTTAAAGTTATTCAGGCTTATTATAAAAATGGGCGTTCAAGGCCAATACATATTGTGCACTTCATGATTTTTTTTCGGTCAATTTAATCGTCCAAACAGAGTTTTCATATACT
Organism: Muscina levida; assembly: GCA_964034835.1. NCBI lineage: Eukaryota > Metazoa > Arthropoda > Insecta > Diptera > Muscidae > Muscina > Muscina levida. Next base: position 44,415,128 of record OZ035880.1, on the reverse strand, counting down.
AATGAAAAACTGAAAATTAATTTCTAATAACAATACATACATAGGTAACATCCTGTAATAACAAAAATCCAAAAAAAAAAAAAAATTCAAACTCAATCAAAATTATCATCTGTTTAGAAATAATTAAAGATACAAATTAATAAAACATATTTTAAAGATATTTAAAAAATTGAGAAAAATAATTTAACAAAATATTCCAAGTAAAATAAAAAATATTTAAAGTCTACTTCAAATCGACGGTTTTACCAATATTCGAAACTGGGCTCATAATCAAAAATAAATCCGGAACATAAGATCAAAATATACAAAACTGTAAAACTAAAATCATATTTCTAATAATCAGTTACGAAGATTCGATAAAAATCTTTAAAAACCCAAATCAAAAAATTGTAAATCTACCAAAAGATATAAAATATTTAAAATCTCTTTCAATATCTTAAAAACTATACACATGGCATTCAAGAGCAGACAAATTTAATATTGAAATAAATAAATATTTACAAACACGGTAATTGTTACAAAAACAAAACTTTAAAAATATATTATAAAACAATATGAACATGTAATAAAAATTGTGAAAAAAATTAACTCCTATTCCAAACAAATTTCAAAATATATTTAAAACTTACCAAAAAGTACAAAAATATTTTTTTTTTTCATTGTATACAATTCCTTCTAGACGCAATTTTTACCAAACAATAAAAATTTAAAAAGGCGTACCTGAAATTCATATCGTCAACATATTAAGCAATTCGAAAATATTTAAACATTTACAAAAAATTCAATGAACAAAAAAAAAATCATGCAAAAAATAACTACATTTGTTCTTTATTGCGAAACAAATTCAATTAAAATCTAAACAAACAGGTTAACAACAATTTCTAAACATATCTTCGGTGACCTACTAAAAGGTCTCAAGTCTATTTTTTTTTTAAATGCAAAAGTTGTACTAAAGTTATAGTCTTTGCGCTGTAAAAAATCTCATGTCTATTGAAAGTAGTTTCGTAATTGTATTATAACTAAACCAGTCAACGGCATAGGGTAGCCCATGGGCGCTAGAGACGCACACGCATTCGCTTACACATTTAAAGAAAACAAACAAACGCATTCAATCTCGCGGTCTCGCCAGTTCCTACCGTTTCAAATATATATTTGAAACTTACCATAAAGTACAAAAATATTTTTTTTTTTATTGTATACAATTCCTTCTAGACGCAATTTTCACCAAACAAAAAAAAAACAATAAAATTTCAAAAAGGCGAAACCAAAATTCATATCGTCAACATATTAAGAAATAAAAAACAATCATGCAAAAAATAACAACATTTATTCTTTATTCCGAAACACATTCAATTAAAAGCATAGCAAACAGGTTAAAAACAAATTTCTAAACAAATCGTCGGTATCTTGTAAAAAGGTCTTAAGTCCACTTTTTCTTGAAATTTACTTAATGATGCAAAAGTGACACTAATGTCATAGTCTTTGCCCTGTAAAAAATCTCATGTCTATTGAAAGTAGTTTCGTAATTGTATTGTAACTTAACCAGTCAACGGCGTAGGGTAGCCCATGCACGCGAGAGACACACACGCATTCACTCACACACTGAAAGAAAAAGCAAACAAACGCATTCAGTCTCGCGAACTCTGTTATGAACATTTTAGGTATCTGCGAACTACAGCGAGATAACAAAGAGAAAAACGATTGTTGACGACTGTTTTACCAAAAGATGGCAAAAGTACTATATTTATCAACCCTTTTGTTTGTTTACAAAAGTTCGCCTCGTTTTCCAGGCATTTTTCGACACAACATTTAACAGCCTGGAATCTTGGATACTCTTTATATTATTGCTGTGTGATCTCGATTGAGCATTCATTCGACGCGGTTGTTTCGAGGCTTGTTATTTCGCAATTTTTTTACACGCACGGCAGTAATATTTATGAATTATATCCAGAATTTTTTGATATAATAATTTTGTTCATAGTTATTAAAAAACTATATAACAATTTCCTTCACTACAGTGAGAGAGAGGGAAGAGAGCAACTCACCAACACAAACTCATATTGAGGTTATATTGAGCTACCGTTCGATCGCTAAACTAATTCATTTTATGTACAAAACCCAATCGCCCATTAACTTAAAAACAACAAAAGTGGACTTGAGACATTTTTGCTGGAAACCGACTACTTCTACGATTTTCTTAGTGGTGATATCATTCATGCCAACTGTGTTTCTGCAAATTAATTTCCACCACAGTCCGGACTGTGGTGTGTACGTTGTTCCACGTTATGGGACAGTGCCCTCTCGGCGGTAGGGGCGGGTAAGTGAGAGGCGTGGGAACGTTCGAATAAAAAAACCCAATTTTATAAATATGCAAATTTGAAAATGAAAAAAAAAATCAAATCATCCAAAAAATATATATATATTTTGAGAGACCAAACAAAACTAAACATTCTGTCCATATTTGTTAAAATAAAAATAACATAATATAAAAAAATCATGTCAATAAGTTAAACAGTTTTTTTTGCAATTCTAAAAAAATTCATAAATATATTGACAATTTCGTCACAATGTTAAAAATTACAGTTCGAATAAGATTTAAAATTCTCGTTACAAAAATTATTTTTTTCTAAAAAAAATTATAAAAAAACAGGTGTTTAAAATTTTTATAATTATTGTTTTTTTTTTTTGTAAATTATTGTAAATTTTTTAAAATTTATTGTAAAATTTTTCTTATATTTCAATCCACCGCATTTCTACATTAAAATTACTTACAAACTTGGAAAATATTTTAAATTAAAATTAAACATTCTGTTCAAATAATGAAAATCTATATTCATCATTTAAAGAAAAAAAAAATTGTAAGCAGAAAATCAGTAAATATACTGCATATATTGTTGCAAAATTCTTAATGTTCTAAATGTATTTGTAATCCTTGTCATAAAAAATTATTTATTTTTCAATTCCAAATAAAAGGTTAAAAATTAAAAAAAAAAAAAAATTTTATGCTAAATTTTTTTCGGAAAATACCCAATTTTTCATTTCAAAATAAACGCGTAATGGCCTGGAGAAGAAGCGGTTGTATTAGATAAATTCCCTTGATAAAATATAACAAAAATATTAAAAATCCTCAAACCAAAAAATATTTTTTTTATATCTGTGAAATAATGATTTCTTGTTTTTTTTTTTTTGGATATTTGACATAATTTTTTTAATCAAAAAATAGTTTAATCGATATGTCGTTATACATCTCTAAAATACATTTAATTGAAGTATTAATTTTAAAACTTACTTCAAAACACATTTTTGTTATAGTTCTTATCAAAATAGAATAGAGGACACAACCTTACAAGGAAACATTACCAGCTAATTTCATAAGGCAACATATTTTATTATGCATTTATACTTAAACACTTGCCATCAATAAAATTCGTTGTATATATTATTTAAAATATTGCAAATTTTACTCTTAAGAAAACCTATTGTACAAACTCAGACAAATTTACAAATTGTAACAATATTTGACTATAACTTTGTAACTAAATTCATAGTAAAATAATTATAAACAATTTTAATATTTCATAAAAAACAATATTAATAAAAGCATACTAATTAACAGTTATTTGAAAACAAAAATTTTCTTTTTTAATAAAAAATTCATATCAATCCATTCAAAACTTAACAGAAAAACAAAAAATTATATTTATGATCTTATTTGATATTTATATATTAAATATTTTAACCAAAAAATATATTGTACAAATATAAACAAAATCGCAAATATTGCAATATTGGACCATATCTCAGTAATAAAATTAATAAAAAAAAAATAATTTAAAAAAAAATGTATATCTCAAAAATAAATGCAACATAATGCCAAAATAATTCTCCGATCTCCATGCCTCTGCAACAAAATTAATAGAAAAAAAAATAATTTTAAAAAAATTCATATCTCAAAAATAAATGCAACATAATGCCAAAATAATTCACCGATCTCCATATCTCTGCAACAAAATTAATAAAAAAAAATAATTTTAAAAAAATGCATATCTCAAAAATAAATGCAACATAATACCAAAAATGTCCATCGTAACACTGGAGAACACAAAATTATGAAGCAATTCTATCGGGAGCTTAAAATACGCGTCTTAAAAAAATACAAATAATGAAAATATTTCCAATCACTTAAACAAAATCATAAACATAAAATAATATATATACCAAAAAATAGAACCACAAAATCAATCAAAAAACTGATTATTCAAATCAACAAACTTTAAAATAATTGTCTCAGAATTTAAAACATTATAAATAAAAAGAATTACATAATTTTTTAATAAGATTAAATAATTTTTGAATTAATATGAAATACATACAAATACTGAAAATATTTCCAATCCTATAAACAAAAATAAAAACAACAAATAATATATATTCCAAAAAATAGAACCACAAAATCAATCTAAAAACTGATTATTCAAATCAACAAACTTTAAATTGATTGTCTCAGAATTTAATACCTTATAAATAAAAAGAATTACATAATTTTTTATTAAGATTAAATAATTTTTGAATTTATTTGAAATACATAAAAAAATATTACAAAATTATAAAATTCATAAAACTAAACATATAAGAGCAAATTTAAATATATATTTAAAATTAAAAAAAAAATTTACAATTACTTTAATATATTCTACTATTTCTCCTAAACAACTAAATTTGTCACAATATCAATAATCTTAGAAATGATCCGTTGTCAAAAATTAAACTCACAAAACAAAACAATAAACAAATACAAAACAAATAACATTGAGATTTTTATTTATAACATATTTTTTTTTAATTTGCAAATATTTTTTTGACCGATGAATAATGGTATGAAAAAAATGCACAGTTTGTTGTATTGTCCTTTAATAACTGGCCATGTAAATGTGAATGTAACAAGCTTTTGCCTTTCGCTACACCGAAAACTGCTAGTTTTTTTTAATGAATAAATTTTCATAACTTTTTAATTTTTGTCGTTTAAAAAAAAAAAAAATTCAAAAGATTTTATTTGAAATTTAAGTCAAAAATTTTTGCAACACCTCTACAAAATTATTTGCGTTTGGATTCGCAACTCTGTAATACCGAATGACACAACTATAGCTTTAAACTTCACAAACGAATTATGTTTTTGTAAATTGTTAACAAAACTTTAATTTATTTTGAAACACCTGTACAAAAATTGTGGATATTTTAGGCGACTGGAACGCAACGCTTCCTTGCCAAATTACTCAACTTTATCAACAAACTTTAGCAAATATTTGCCCTTCTTCCGACATATACAGCAGTTTCCTCTACTTCTTTCTTTACTTATTTTTGCTCGCTTTTCACCCCAGCTCCCTCTATCGCTGTGTTTTTGAACACAATTTCATGAACAATAAATTAGTGTATGCGACATAAAATCACATAAAGACTTAATAATGCGCCAGCACAGCCAACAAAATTACAAGAAAATCCAAAGTCATAGTAATAAAACTAACACAGAGAGAGAGAGAGAGAGAGAGAGAGAAAGATTACGCACCCAACTAAAGTCAAAATAAATTATAACATTAAATTACACCAATACTAAGTACATTGTACAAACACTACGTAACAAAAAGACGTAGCTTTCCACAACGAAAACAACAACAACAAAAAACTCAAAACGGAAGTCATAATGCGCCATAATATCCACCACCAGGCACACAAGAAGTTAGAAATTTAGTCATCAAGCTATGGAAGTTCCTTACAAACACATCTCATGGCATCCTTTGCCGGCGGCTTTGTGGCCAAGGACATTAAAAATGACAGTCAAGAAATATATTACACCGCCAAAGAAGTAGTAATAAGTTTTACGGAGAGAAAAGCAAGTAAAACAAAAAAAAACACAAACCGAAATTAATATTGGCAAATTTACAAAATTCTGTTAAGGAAATAAAGGAAAATAAATTATTTAACTGAATTATAGAAATTCTTAAGAGAACAAAGTAATAAGCATGGTAATGGGGAAGAAGGAGAGAGTGAGAGGAAAAGAGGGCAGCAACAACAGAAATGTACCTATCATTAGCCGCACGTAGAAAAGTATTCCAAGGGATTTGGTCTTTCGCGCTCTGTAGATAGTTTGTCACACCAAGCTTAGATAACAGCTCTTTCACCTGGTCCATCCATCGGAGTTTTGGTCGCCCTCTCCTGCTCCGCCCATCGAGTCTATTGCTGAAGACTTTTCGAGCCAGAGCGTTTCGGTCCATTCGTGCAACGTGTCCATTCTGTCTATTTTACCGCATTTGGCGACGGTGCTTGCCGTTAACGATGATGGGTCCAAATATTTTGCGTAGTGTTTTCTTCTCGAAAACTCCCAGAATAGATTGATCTGCCTGCGTCATTACCCAGGATTCTGCGCTGTAGAGTAAGACAGGCAAGATCAGTGCCTGGTAGAGTTGAGGGCTTTATCATTAAAACTTGGCCGGACTACCGCAATATATAGCCACATTGTGACCTTCAGGCTGAGTCCCGAGCTTTTCCCTAAAGAGTTCCGGCACGCATAAAGGACATAGACACTCGCCTTTAACCTTTCCACGACCAACCTTTCCTTGACCAAATTAAGTTTCTGATCGAGAACATCGCCTAGGTACTTGGCTTCCGTTAGGAGCTTTAGTTCCACGCCATTCAGTTTCGTTGGAGTTTTGACCTTATATTTAAGAATAAAGAAAACCAATTCTGATTTCTGAAGGTTTACCCCCAATCCACAGGTCATGGTAGCCCATCGTAGCAGCTTTCCAAGGGCATAAGGTCAAATATTGTTGGCAGACATTTTCCACCTATTATGATGACAAGATTCTCCGAATATAACACAACTTTCGTACTATCCTCATTGAACGATTAAAGCACTTCGTTTATTAAAATGAATCAAAGAAGAGATGACAAGACTCCCCCCTATGGCATTCCTTTAGTTGCTATCCTTCTCATACAGCTACCGCCAAGTTCCGAGATGACGACATGTTTTCGCAGCATGTAATCCACCCAATTCACTAGCGGTCGTCATACATTAATGTTCTCCAGAGAGTTCCTTATTATGCATGACGTCACATTATTGGAAGTCCCTTCTATATCTAAGAAGGCAGCATAGGTGAAGTGACCTGTACTTAGATTGCGTTCCATAAAGCCAATCACGTCATGAAGAGCACTCTCGATGCATGTTGAGAGGTGTGCTTACCCAGCAAACCAGAATTTTCGACATTAGCTGATATTCGACACGTCAGCACATTGTCTGAACTCTTCTTACAGATATCGTACAAAATTCGGCACGACTGGTCGAAGGGATATTATTATTATTTTGCTCTGACATACCTGATCGAGTTCGCAGCAATTTCGGAGCACTGTGTCGGAGGATACAACAAAATGTTTTGAAGAAACAACGATTTTCCTACGTTTTACATTCAGAAATCTTTTAGACATCGGTTCGACATGCCGTCATGTCCTTCAGCTGCGTCGGTCAGACATCGTGTCCTAAAGACTTCGGGCAGAAATCTGTACGACGCGTCGGCAAGAACATCCGAAATACTTCAGATATTTGGTAAGATGTCGGTCCGAATTTGGAACGACATGTGTGTTCCCATCAGAATATCCCTATGTTCAGTAATCGTTCAGATCTCGGTAAGACATTTCGTACATACATCATATTTCCCTCAGCTGCGTCGCTCAGACTCCGTATCAACCATTTCATACGTTTTTATAACGACTTTGGCCGATATCGGAAGATTTTGTCGACTGCCGTAACGATTTCTTACCGATGTCTCAACATTTTGTTTACTAGATAAGATATAAGATGTCGGCCCAAATTTGTAATTTCCCTCGATTTACATTCAGAAATCGTTCAGACGTCGGTAAGACATGTTGTACATACATCATATTTCCCTCAGCAGCGTCGGTCAGACATTGTGTCGTCCACTCCATACGTTTTAAGAAACGACTTCGGCCCGATATCAGTAGAGTTTGTCGACTGTCGTACCGATTTGTGACCGTTGTCTCAACATTTTGTTTACTGAGTATGTGCGGTCTCATAAGAAGCGTCAGCATTGTTTCTCTGGCTGTACTTGTGTCTGTGTTTGTGCGAAACAAGCGTGTGTTGTGCTGCTTTCATAATACTCATGTTGAGACAGACTGTGTTGAATCAAACAAAACTTTCGTGTACGTGTGAATTGCCGATAGTTTCTGTGTAAAAAATCGATTTTGTCGTTCTATATATCAATAAAACTCTCCAAAACATTCAGCAAAAATGACGAGGGGTTAATTTGTCTGTAGTTTTTAGGTCAGGCGTGCATGGGTTTACCAGCCCCCTTGGGTATATAAGCAACCTTAACTTTTCTCAATTTCTCTGGAACTTGTAGGTGTCCATCAAAATCGGTGTTATATCATGCACAGATACCTGCAGAGTGATTGGTATAAAACCAATCGGACTAGACTAGATTTGTTGGTCTTAAAGGTATTTATGGTTCACTTTACTTTTTCCTTTTCTACATTTTATCGATAAAGTCCAAGTCCGTGTAGGTGATCAACATGGATAGTATCTTGCTACCGACAGCTTTGCCCGCATCTAAACAGCACGACAGCTGCGTGTCCATTAGCAGCTCCAGTGTTTCCAGTACTGGACTCGTTCTATGACCCTTTTGTCCTACGAATGAGACACAAAACATGCTGGTCCTTACACAGAATCCTTCTTAATCAGGCGGCTTCAGTGGTACCAAGTATGTACTCACAATACATTATCCTGGACCTTTTCATAATTTAATACGACCCAATAGTGTAACACGTAGAAGGAGTCACTTTAGACCCTAATGTTCTTTGAACCAAATTCGATTCATGACTTTTTAAGACGTTTGATTATTGCCCATCCGTCTGTTTGTTTACGTCTGGTACGCACTATAACTTAAAAGCCGTAAGCAATTGTTTTGAAAATTTGCATGGGTTAATAATTTCCCAAAACTACTTACATGATTGCATATGGACTACATGGCCACGCCCCTTCTGATGCCCCCCATACAGATGTACCATTCCGCCTAATTTAGAAATCGAGTAATAATATCAATATACCCAACGCCATCGTGACCAAATTCTGTATTTTAATAAGCTATATCAGGATAAAGTTGTGGAAGTTCAGCCACGTCCCTTCTGGTGCGATCCTAAAATTTTTATGTTTTTACTAAGGGTCAGTTTACCCGACTAAAATTTTCGTACTTGTTTTTTTTTTTCTTCTGCAATACAAATCCAATGATTATTCTTCAAATCCCTTAATGATTTAAATTCCTTCTCTATTACAAATTGACCTTTTCAAAAACAAATCACCATGATAATCATATTTAAAAAGCCATCGAATAAAATACATTTTCTACCCTTACCAAATTGATGGCTAACGGATGCTAACAACGTTATGGGCTTTTAAAAACTCTTTAAATGTGGTTGAACTCAAAAACTCCTCCATTTCTTTGAGAACACATACTCACATACATACACATACACAAGAAAACCCATCTTAGAAAGCCCACATGAAAAGATAGCCCTAACCCTTTGCATATACAAAAACTACTTTCAATTTTGGTACGCTCTCCCCCCAAAGCCCACAAAAATAATTCATTCAACTGACAATATTTAAAAGATAATTGCTATCAATACACAGTAGTTGGCAAATAGACAAGATTTCATATCACCACCAACATCATCATCATCATCATCATCGTTTCATCTTCACAGAAATTAATTGAAGTGAAACTGCCCTTAAGCCCAGACCCCAAAAAAATTCTACTTCTTGTCAGTTTTAAAGCCAAAAGTTATCAAAGAAAATCTTGTGCAAAAACTAAAAAAGGTCTTATGTTATATTTATATAATAAACAAATGACTACAGTTTGGTGGGGATGGGGGTCAGACCCCCCCCCACTCAAAAATAGGTTTATAGTCTAGATATGACCTTTTTTTCGTCTTCACAGATAAATCTTATGCCGAGAAATTACTTTACATTAATGGAAAATCTTAAATGTAATTATAGGAAATTTTCACAGCCAGTGTAAAGAGGAAGAGTAAAAGACATTATATCAAATACAGTGAGAAAAATTTGGGATCACTTATGTTGGAACTAGTGCTATACTAAAAGAATCGCTTTAACAATTCGAGATCGTGGGTGGATTATCTACCGCTCACGATATTATGCCCAAACCGTTGGTGAGTATCGTTCTCATCATTTTTGAATTGTTTGGTTTGTCGGGACTGTTAACTTAGTTGGCTGGTGCAACAAGACCGAGATCTTTATAAAAATGGTATATTTCGATTGAATATTACTCACGTGTTTCAAATTATTAGTGAAATTTTGAATCTACACCTATGTAAAGTATATACAGTACATATAAATTCTTCTTCTTCTTTAATGGCAGCAACAACAGAAATTTATCCATCAGCAGCCACACTTAGAAAAGTATTTCAATCGCTTAGGTCGTATGTGCTCCATAGATAGTTCGTCACACCAAGCTTAGTTAACAGCTCTTTCTCCTGGTCCATCCATCGGAGTTTTGGTCGACCCTCTCGCACGCCGCCCATTGAGTTTATTGCCGAAGACTTTTCGAGCCGTAGCCCGAGTACAACGTGCGCACTCGGTCTATTTGAACGCACTTCACTACGTCGATGTCGTTGTACAGCTCATGATTCATTCGACGAATGTACTCGCCGTTAACGATGATGGTTCCAAATATTTTGCGAAGTATTATTCTCTCGAAGACTTCCAGAATTCATTACCCAGGATTCTGCGCTGTAGAGCAACACAGGTAGGATAAGAGTCTAATAGAATTAGGTCTTTGTTTTTCGAGAGAGCGCTTTGTCATTAAATCGCTTGCTTAGCGCATAATAGCAGCGGTTTGCAATCAATACTCGTTTTTTGATTTCCAGGCTGATATTATCATTTATCAAAATCATCTACCACTTCAAAGTTATAGTTGTTAACGTTCACGCAGCGTCCCAGACAAGTGGACTCTTTTTTCGTTGAAACAAATAACTTGGTTTTGTTCTCTTTTATCACCAGACCCACTTTCGCCGACTGCTTTTCAATGCTCGGAAAAGCTGCAGTAACATCCCTCAATCCTTGGCCAATGATATCTACATCATCGGCATACGCGAGCAGCATGTGAATATTGTTGAATATAATACCATTCGTGTTTACTGCAGCCTTTCGCATCATAATCTTTATTACGATGGTAGAAAATGAATCTGTCAGATTTTCGCCAATTTTATCTGAGGACTTCGTGTCAATCAGTGTTAGGCCGCAAAGTCGTATTATCTTTGCTGGGATACCAAACTCAGCCAAAGCATCTAACAATTTTTTTCGTATTGGACTGTCGAATGCAGCTTTGTAGTCGATGAACAGATGGTAGGTGTCGGTTTGCATTTCTTTGTCGTAGTGTGAATATATGGTCGTCGTGGATTAACCAGGTCTAAAGCCACACTGATAAGGTCCAATCAGGTTCGCCAGAATGGGCTTTAGTCTTTCACATAACACACTAGACAGGACTTTGTTTTCCATGGGTAAAAGGCTGATTCCGCCATAGTTGGTACACACATTTGGATCGCCTTTCTTAAGCACTGGTCATAGAACACCCAGATCATCGGGCATGCATTTCTTGAGCCAAATCGTGTTTATGAGCAGGTGCATGCATGTTGCCAGCTCATCGCCGCCGGCTTTAAAAAGCTCTGCCAGTAGTTCATCAGCTCGTGGACAATCTACTTAATATCAACGGGAACTTAAAAGCCTTGTCAATATTTTTCCAAAATATATTTGGCTAAAAATAAAAAATTATTTCAAAAAACTTATTTATATAATTTGAAAAAAAAAATTGGTTGCATATTCATTCCCTGTCACTTTCATATCAGTTTTGTATTAACATTTTATATTTCTTAATTTAACAAAATTGTAATTTATATTTTTTAAATTACATTATAATTACACATTATAATATGTCTCCTATTTAATGAAAATTAACGCCATTAAAATTTCATAACAAATTAAGTTAACAAATTACAAACTTAACGCAGTTGATTTCAACGGCATAGTAACAGTTTTCTAACAATAGTTTTAAGAAAAACAAATCGGTATTTTTTTTATTAAAAATAATAATGAAATGATCTATTATATGTAGAATACAAATAAAAACTATTTAGCTTTCAAAAACACATTTTTTAATATTTTTTTTAAATTTAATAAATTAACAGTAATTGTTATATCAAATTTATTGATCAGATTTCTTATAATTTGCACAAAAAATTGTTCTATTTAAAAAAAAAAACAAAATTATTATAAAGATAAATAAAAAACTAAAACCAATTTTATATCTCTTTGATATCAAAATTATGTTAAAGATATAGATTTCTTTTACTTAAAAAATGAATAAAATAATGTTTAGCAAATGTGAAATTCTCGGTAGAATATAAATTCCTTATTGTTATAAAAACAACTCTCTAAAGTTTTGTGCAGTGTTCACTGTTTTAATTAAAACTTTAAATAAAAAAAATTCCTAAGCCTAAGACAAAAATTTGTTAGTTTCTAATGCTATTGCATTAAACTTAAACCATGTTCTGTGACTTTCTTATAATAGAGACGCAAAATTAACAGAAACTGTTGTTAACAAAAACCCAAAATGTAATAAATTTTCTTTAGGTGTCCAGAAAAAAACATATCATTTGAAATTTTCTTCTATTAAATAAAATAAAACTGTTTACACATCGTTAACAGCAACAACAACATTTTTTTTAATGTATTCTTATTTTCGGAAAAAACTTAACTGTTAACATAAACAGGTATTTTTATAACATTTTAAGGGAATTTCATTTTAAAGTTAATTTTTGCATTCCAACACATCCAAAAAGTTGTTTACATTTTAATGTACCCTTTAACTCGCGCTATCCAGTTTAAATTTTCTTACTTTAAAGTTGAATTTCACAAAATCTATATTCCGTCCAAAATCTAATTCCATTGTTAAACCATGAGACCAGATAACATAATGTTAAATTAACAGAAATAATAAAATGTTAAGAAACTAAAGTTGATTATATCAACCCCCATCGTTCAAAGCTCTGTAAATAACAGAGTTATTCTCTGCAAATAACATAGGAATAACAGAGGGAAAAAAGATGTCTGGCGACTGTTTTACTATATTGCGCTATCCAGTTAAAAATTTCTTACTTTAAAGTTAAATTTCACAAAATCTATGTTCAGTCCGAAGTCTCTTTCCATTGTTAAACCATGAGACCAGATAACATAATGTAAAAATAACAGAAATAATGAAATGTAAAGAAATAAAGAGTTGATTTTATCAGTACCACCACTCAGAGCTCTGTAAACAACGGAGTAAATCTCTTCGAATAACATAGGAATTACAGAGAGAAAAAAAGGTTACTGGCGACTGTTTAACTAATTTCTGTAGAACAAAGATCGCAAAATAAACAAAATTTATATTTCATACAAAACCTCATTCCGTTGTTAAACATTGAGACTAGGTAACATAATTTAAAATTAACAGAAATAACAAAATGTGAAGAAATAAAAAGTTGATTACATCAAACCCTACTGCTCAGAGCTCTGTTAACAACATAGTAAGACTCTGCGAATAACAAAGGAATAACAGAGAGAAAAAAATGGCTGGCGACTGGTTTACTAATTTCTGTAGAACAAAGATCGCAAAATTAAACAAAATCTATATTTCAAACAAAACCTCATTCCATTGTTAAACATTGAGACTAGGTAACATAATTAAAAATTAACAGAAATAACAAAATGTGAAGAAATAAAAAGTTGATTACATCAAACCCTACCGCTCAGAGCTCTGTTAACAACATAGTAAGACTCTGCGAATAACAAAGGAATAACAGGGAGAAAAAAGTGGCTGGCGACTGGTTTACTAATTTCTGTAGAAAAAAAAGGTCGCACTTTTACCCTCAAAATGTTGGGCTATCAAGTTTAAAATTTTTTACTTTAAAGTTGAATTTTACAAAATCTATATTTCATCCAAAACCTCATTCCGTTGTTAAATGTTGAGACCAGATAACATAATGTTAAATTAACAGAAATAAGAAAATGTAAAAAAATAAAGAGTTGATTATATCATTATATCAACCCCCATCGTTCAGAGCTTTGTAAACAACAGAGTTATTCTCTGCAAATAACATAGAAATAACAGAGAGCAAAAAGGTGGCTGGCGACTGGTTTACTAATTTCCGTAGAAGAAAAGATCTCAAAATATTGCGCTATCCAGTTTAAAATTTCTTACTCTAAAGTATAATTTCACAAAATCTATATTCCGTCCAAAATCTAATTCCATTGTTAAACCTTGAGAGCAGATAACATAATGTTAAATTAACAGAAATAAGAAAATGTAAAGATATAAAGAGTTGATTATATCAGTACCTACCACTCAGAGCTCTGTAAATAACAGAGTTAGTCTCTGCAAATAACATAGGAATAACAGAGGGAAAAAAGGTGGCTGGCGACTGTTACAAATTTCTGTAGAAAAATAAGATCGCAAAAGTACCCTCAAAATGTTGCGCTATCCAGTTAAAAATTTCTTACTTTAAAGTTAAATTTCACAAAATCTATATTCAGTCCGAAGTCTCTTTCCATTGTTAAACCTTGAGACCAGATATCATAATGTAAAATTAACAGAAATAATGAAATGTAAAGAAATAAAGAGTTGATTATATCAGTACCACCACTCAAAACTCTGTAAACAACAGAGTAAGTCTCTGCAAATAACATAGGAATAACAGAGAGAAAAAAAGGTTACTGGCGACTGGTTTACTAATTTCTGTAGAACAAAGATCGCAAAATTAAACAAAATCTATATTTCATACAAAACCTAATTCCATTGTGAAACATTGAGACTAGGTAACATAATGTAAAATTAACAGAAATAACAAAATATAAAGATATAAACAGTTGATTACATCAAACCCTACCGCTCAGAGCTCTGTAAACAACATAGTAAGTCTCTGCGCATAACATAGGAATAACAGAGAGAGAAAAGGCGGCTAGCGACTGGTTTACTAATTTCTGTAGAACAAAAGTATCCTTCTTAGAAACTTTTCTGGAAGTTTGTTAACAATGATTCGCTTAAAATTCGTTTTGCATTAGTTTTTGATCACAAAATTTAACAGTCTGGAATCTTGGCCACTCTTATGGATGCTTCCTTCACTTGCCAAGTCAACCAAGTCCATATGAAAAAGAACACTGATATGGTTTTTTTAAAACCCGTTTAATTACACAGTACAGCATTTTTTAGCTCATTGATTTGGGATTTAATGCTGAGAACTGCACGTGAAAATATAGCCCCAAAAAGAAAAAGTTCTGCATCGTACGTTTTGTCATGTTACATGCCATAATAACTTAGTATCGATTTGAAGTTAGTAAGTATCGTATAGCGGAATTTGTCACGTTTTAGGCTCTATTGTTTGACACATAACTCGAGAACCACTAGTTCGATTTAGCTGAAACAAATTTAATCTATTCATAGTTTCCCCACATAAGCAGCAGTGGCATAGTGAATGCCATTCATCGAATTATTTTGAACTGGGTTTATTTTGTAGCAGTTACAATAAAACTGTTGTACTTCGTGGCGTATGATTACCGTGGAATATTACTTATGATAATCATACGCCACCATATAACAAAAGAGCCTGACACGTGACATATAACCCTTTACGATACCTACTAACTTTAAATCGATATTAAATTATAATGGCGTGTAACATGAGAAAACGAATGATGCAGAACTTCTACTTTTTGGGGCTACTGACACGTGCAGCTCTCAGAATTGAGTCCCAAAATCATGTGTTGTACTGTGTTATAAATTCAAATAAATTAAATAAAAAAAACGATGTAAGTTATATTTAGAAGTGTTAATTTTTGTAATTGGAGACATTTTTTTCTAGTAGGAAAAAAATATGAAATCTATTAGGAATTTAAAATTAAAGTTTTCAAAAGTCAAAATGTGGACTTGGTCGTTCAGTATAATATGAAGTAAAGCATTTATATTATACTTGAGACTTTTTAAAATCAAAAAGATTGTTTAAATTGAGAAATTCTTAAATTTTCAATATTAATCAAAAGTAAATTTACAGATTTTCAAATAAATTAATATTAATTGCTAATTTCCTTAAAATTAGAATTTTATAAATTTTAAGCATTTTTAATTTGCAATCATTGGTGTCAGAAAGAAAAAACTCTTTTCAGTTTTTTTATTATATTGCAATTATAATTCGTTTACCTCTAACCTTGTAACATAATGTTAAATTTACAGAAACTGTTAAAATAAAAAGTGATTTTGATTCGATATATTTGGAACTAAGTAAGACTTAAGGTTGTTTAAAATCAGATAATTATAATTTCTTAAATTTGATCATAGCCGTTTATTAACTTTAAACATTTTTGAAATCCACCAAATGTTAATTTACAGAAAGTGAAGGGAGGCGATGTAAACTTCAGGTTTCTTTTTATCATAAATTTTTAATGGCTACGAAAATTTAAAATAAATTATGTTAATCAAAAATCTGTTACCACTGTACATAACATAATGTTATTTAACAGAAAATGTTAACAACAAAAATAATCCTAAGAGCGGACAACTTAATAAAAAAATAAACAAGTATTGGCGTAAAATTGGAAAAATATTTATATTAATACTTATCAAAATTCATAACATAATGTTAATTAACAGTCGTTTATATCTGTCACAATGCTAAATTAATAGAAAATGTTTGATGTATTTGCAGTTGAGCTTAATAAAAAAAATAAAATAAGAAAATTTTAAGTTTTTTTCTTCCAATTTGAATAATAATCTATTTCTCAGTAACATTTTAGGGTTTTTTGGTTGAAAAGATCATAATGAAAACTTATATATATTTTCCCCAATATTCCTTGCTAAGCAGTGTCTCTAATCTGTGTACAATTTATTGATGTTCAAATCAGAACTTTCATAGTTTTTTTTTCGAAATTAATTAAATTTAAATTTTTCGAATTATTTAATACTTTATTAGACATCAACTGTCCTTATCACGCATATTTTAAACCTCTTTCAAATATCCAAATCCTTTTGTCAATAATCTTCTTATTCCAAGTCTAGATCTTAAAAGAGATTGCCACTTTTAGAAAATAAACCATACACCATTTGACATTTTTCTCATAAAACTTTAGGAAACTTTGGAATTTGTAAAGCATTGGGCTACTTATGTGGGAATTCTTTGCGTTTCTTTTCCAACTTTAAATGGTAGGGGATACCTAGTGTAATTGCCGGGATATTTGAAAAGATGACACACACTACTAAATGAACATAGTTTTCTAGTTAGAAAATCAAACGCAGCATAGAATATAATAAATATATATGAAAACTAATCTAAAATTTTATTTATGATAAATTTTACCAATTTAATGCATTACTTTTATTTCATAACAAATTGTATTGTAACTCGAAAATCAAACAATAAAAAAATTTTGTAATTACCCTCTGTATCTCCTTAAACATTAAGCTATTATGACGTATTTTTTCATAAATTTTATTAAACATTGTAATCGCTCAAAAAATCCAACCAAAAATAAAATATAAATTATAATAAAAATGCCTATTCTTTCATTTGAGATAATTTAAATCTTAATTTATTGTAAGATATTAATAAGATTTTGCCATTTTGAATGAGACAACTAAGGCATTTGAGTGACACCGTAAAGAAATTTAAACAAATTGTATTATCTCTGTAAATCTAATACATTTATATAAAAATATATATATCTTTACCAGTAAAAATTAATAATTAAAAAAAAATAATTTCTCTATACCCAATGTTAATATGTAATTCAATCTCTTTATAAGATCATTGTACAAAAACTATAAAAAATATCCAAAACAATATAAAAAAATACAAAAAATTTGTCGTAAGTTTTAAGTCATTTGTATTGTCACATTTAAACAACAACAAAAAACACGCACACAACGAAATATTTTCGTAATTCTAATAATAAATAAATTATACAAAAAACCATTTTGCAAACTATATACAAAACAAAAAGACTTTTATTTTCTACAAGGGGGATTCTCGACTTATAAAGGATGGTTAAATTCTAAGAGCCGATGTTGATTTCGAAGAAAACACAAATTATTTAGGAAATTCTTGTCATTTCATAACAAATGTCAATAACAAAAAAACACGCACACAACGAAATATTTTCGTAATTCTAATAATAAATAAATTGTACAAAAAACCATTTTGCAAACTATATACAAAACAAAAAGACTTTTATTTTCTACAAGGGGGATTCTCGACTTATAAAGGATGGTTAAATTTTGAGGGCCGATGTTGATTTTGAAGAAAACACAAATTATTTAGGAAATTATTGTCATTTTTATTATGATAATATTGGTATGCTTCAATTATATATGGAACAAAATATCGGCCAAATGGCCGGCGCGACCTCGGTGGCACACCTCCATCCGATGGTCCAAATTTTCGTTGTCGCTGAGGCATAATTGAGGTTCTATGCCGTTAATGTGCCGAATTATCTCATCCTTTAGCTCTTGAATTGTAGCTGGCTTATCGACGTACACCTTTTCTTTTAAATAACCCCAAAGAAAAAAGTTCAACTGGGTCAAATCACACGATCTTGGCGGCCAATTGACATAGCCACCACGTAAGATAGCACGGCCATTGAATTTGTCGCGCAAAAGAGTTATTGTTTCCTTAGCTGTGTGGCAAGTGGCACCGTCCTGTTGGAACCACATATCGTCCACATCCATATCTTCCAATTCGGGACATAAAAAGTTTGTTATTTGTTATGGATTTGTGGTCGGCAAGAGACTACGACACCTGGTCTCTAGGTTTACTCCTGTCAGTGAACGAATCGCCACCATAAGAGTTAAGGCAAAATTTTTCTATATCACGCTGATATGTGCTCATGCTCCGACGGAGGAGAAAAGTGACGAGGTCAAAAACGAATATCACACCCAACTTGAAGAAACATATGACCGTAGCCCGGGCCATGATGTTAAAATCGTGCTGGGAGATTTTAATGCCAAAATAGGCCAGGAGAATGTCTTTAGCCCAACAGTCGGAAAATTTAGTCTGCATACTGACACATCGCCAAACGGAATCAGACTGATTTATTTCTCTGCAGCAAGGAACATGGTAATTAGCAGCACACGATTTGACCACAAAAACATCCACAAAGCAACGTGGATATCTCCCGATCAAGTAACGAGAAACCAAATTGATCACGTGGTAATCGATGGAAGGCACGCGTCAAGTGTCTTAGACGTACGAGTGATCAGAGGTGCGAACATCAACTCGGATCACCACCTCACTGCAGTGAAGGTGCGTACTAGGCAAAGCAGAGCGAAAACTGCAGACCGCGGAGATAGCCAACGCCTATTCTGACCAACTCACTCAACTACTTCTTGATGCTCCAACTCCCGAAAATACTAGCGCGCAATGGCAACATATTGCCCACTCGATGGAAAGGACTGCGCGGTCCGTACTGGGGTATGTGAAGCCCTTTAACGATAATGCCTGGTACGATGACGAACAAGATGCTGCATACAGGGCCAAACCGCAGCCAATGGCAACGCGAGCTGTTCATGAAAAGTATAGGGAGGTATAGAGAGGCGGGAGGCGACTCGACTCTTCAGGCGAAAAAAACGAGAGCTTAAGGAGCGGAATAATGTGTGCATTGAAGATTACAGGAACAGAGGTGAAGCCCGAAAATTCTACCAGAAGATAAATGGTAGAGTACATGGAACAGGACTTCCCTCCTGGAAAGACAAGGATATTCATCTCGTTATTGACTCCGAGAGCGTACTGCGTATATATTAAGATCACTTCTGAAGCCTATTGATGTCTGAACACTCGGCTGATGAAGACTGTGCACCAATTCGAGATGATAACATCGAGTGTCCACCTCCGAGCCAAGCTGAGATAACAACTGTCATATCCCGCCTAAAGAACAACAAGGCCGCTGGGGCTGATGGTCTTCCAGCTGAGTTGTTTAAGGCGGGTGGAGATGAGCTTGTTTTAAGCATGCAACAGCTCATAGAGAACATTAGGCTTCAGGAGAGCATACCATAGGATTGGAATCTCAGTGTGCTATGTCCAATCTACAAAAAAGGTGACCGTAGTGAGTGTAAAAACTATCGTGGAATTAGCCTCTTACCGATTGCGTATAAGGTCCTGTCTAGCATACTATGTGAACGTCTAAAGCCTATTGTGGAAAACCTGATTGGACCTTATCAGTGCGGCTTTAGACCAGGCAAATCCACGATGGATCAGATATTTACACTACGGCAGAATCTTGAGAAAACCCATGAGAAGCAAATCGACACTTACCACCTCTTTGTCGATTACAAAGCTGCCTTCGTTAGTCCCATCAGGCATCGACTATACGAAGCCATGTCTGAATTCGGTATTCCCGCGAAGATAATTCGTCTCTGCCGGTGTACCCTTACGAATACCAAATCCTCTGTTCGGATTGGCAAGGATCTATCTGCACCATTCGATACGACGAGAGGTCTTAGACAGGGTGACGGTTTGACATGTATGCTGTTCAACATAGTGATGGAGAAGGTGTTAAGGAGTCATCAGTTGAAAGGGGGAGTCAGCGAAAATGGGTTTAGCAGTGAATGGGGACAAGACGAAGTTAATGGTATCATCGAACAAAGTGTCCACCCGTTGGGGACGCAGCGTGAACGTTGAAAACTATTGCTTTGAGGTAGTGGATGAATTTATCTACCTCGGATCCGCCATGAACAAAAACAACAGTGTCAGCCTCGAAATAAAACGGAGAATAGTACTTGCCAACAGGTGTTTCTTTGGACTACGCGAGCACTTTGTAAACACCACCCTATCTCGAACTACCAAAGTCCAATTTTACCGGTCCTGTTGTACGCTTCCGAATCTTGGGTGCTTACACAGGCAGATGCAGCTCATCTGGCCGTGTTTGAGAGAAAAATTCTCCGCAAAATATATGGACCCATTTGCGTAAACGGCGAGTTTAGGATTCGGATAAACCATAAGCTGTACGAGTTATACCACGACATTGATGTAGTCAAGCGAATCAATGTGCAACGATTACGCTAGCTAGGCCATGTCGTGAGAATGGATGAGGAAACTCCGTAGGACTGACTGGAGGCGGTGCGCACAAGATCGAAGCGAATGGAAATATCTAATCATTTCGGCCTCTGACTTAGACACTAAGATATAAATATATATGTTGTCAAGTTGTTTTAAAGGCTGATAACAATAATAAAAAAGTTTGTTATCATCTTACGATAGCGAATACCAAGCACAGTAATTGCCTGACCGGCCTCACTTTGGAAAAAATGGGCCCAATGATACCGCCACCCCATAAACCGCACCAAACAGTCGCTCTTTGTGGATGCATTGGTTTTTCGACAATCGCAAATTTATTAAAATTCCCTTTACACCCCATGAACGTTGTATGGGTTGTAGTGTAGAGGACATCTATCGGTTTGTAGAATAACTATAAACTAGCTAGTTCACAAACCACTACCCCAAGCGATGGTTAGTAGAATCTGATTGGGCAAAACTTTGGGCATAAAGGCAAAAATGCCCAAAAAGGCAAATAAAGTTGAGAAACATTTATGCACAATGTCAGTACCAAGTCATCCAAATATAAGCCCCTTATTATGTATGTCGTAGTCACGTCGAATCTTTGTCGTTTTTCAAACATGGCATCGCTGGTGTTGTGTGTTAGACTAAAATACGACTGACTGTTCTTGCTCATATCATGATCTTCTTCATGAGATGATGACAAATTCTGAACATTGAAAAATTCTATTATTTATTTCTAATTTTATTCAAAAGACAAAGAAATAGTAACGAACGGAACCCACCAAACGTTGACGAACCTCGCAAACGAAATAAGGTGCATGATTTAAGGATACGCACCTGGAACGTCCGGACTCTCTAAAGAGAAGGTGCCACTATCCGACTGCGGCCATCCAGAAGATGAGATGGACAGGACAAGGATGCTCGCGACGTAAAAATTGCGACATCTATTACAGCTGCCATCCTGAATAGCACGAATTTAGATGTGGATTTGTAGTTGGCGAGTGACTCAGACATCTTGTCTCGCGATTGTGGTGTAGCCTTTTTGTATGTGATGTCATTAGCGCCATCTAGATGTGAGTGCACACAACTCAGTGTATGACAATACAGCGGTTTGCGTGCAGTTGTCAATGATGTGTAGGGGAAATTTATAGGTTGACAGAGGGAATGGTTTGGCTGGTGGACTAGAGTTGGCTTGGGTAATTCCTTGCCCAAAATGGAGATGGGAGACCGTTTCAAGCCACCGAAAGAAGAACATCTACAAGAAAAAAAAAGACAATTATTTTAATACACGTAAAAAAAACGAAAGTTGAACTTACAAAAGCCGGTAAACGATCGGTTAAAAAGTATTCGCGGCAACACGAAACAAAAGACTATTTGCGAGAGCAAACCAAAACTTAGAAAAAGCCGTTCTGAACTGAAATTTATATAAAGATATATTTATATGAAAAATTAACATTTACCAAAGACAATATTATAAATAATTGTGGCAAACAACATTATTGCCGTGGTGTGCAACAGCTGTAGAGCCATAACAAGAAGCCGAGGCGAGGTGCAGCAGGCCGATTAGTCCAATAGTTGCGGTCCACCAGCCGGATTTTCCCTCTGGGAGGAGCTTTCAGCCAGCCAATCAGCCAGTCCTAGTCAGCGTCAGAAGCCATTACAACACCGCCAAGACCGGGGTGTTGCCCAGGTATTCTAGCCGTAAGGGGGTTTTTATACGCGACCGTTACGAACTCTTAACTTACACTTTGCTTATCTGAAAATAAAAAGAAAACAAGCATTAGTAAATTTTTAAACAAACGGTTCGCTAGGGTGGGCAAAACTCTTACCAGATAACATTTTAAATCCTCCAGTGATTATTTAAAAGGAGAAAACCAGCGATTAGGGGTTGAGCGCTCAAAATCAGAATCGTTAGGGTAGAGTAAAACGCGGGAAAGTGCCCGAAAGAGTTGTTTTGGCCATCTCAAAAGAACTGAAAAAAAAGGAAAATTATTTAAAGATAAAAAAAAGGAATCTTTTTATTTTTATGATAAAAAATTACGACCTTATACTTACAAGAACTTACACTTAACCCCCAAAAACGCGCGTTTACCAAGTCGGGCCTGCGACAAAATGGCGGCTCGTAATGTTTAGAATATGGCGTACCCGGAGAAAATCTATTATTGAAATGTTTTTAATTTATGCTCAATAAAGCAGCATTTTTATAATGTTTTTGGCAAAAATAACGATGTTTAAAATGGAAGGCTAAACGTTATAGGGTAACAGGTAAGTGATCTCCGACAGCAGCTGAAGAGGGAAATTGTGTTTTGGGGTATCCTAAAATAAGATGGCGACAGGATACCATGGTCGGGGTGGGATTCGCCAGAGGCTTTTAAAAGGTTGTAAGCCAGGCCTCATAAACCAAAACAACCAAGGTTTGTTGTTTCCGTAGTGTTGTCTTTTTTTTCAGTGTTTTGTGTGATCAGTGTTTGTTTATTGTCCCCCATAAGCTGACTGATAATTTTTTGTCAGCTGTCTAAGAGAGGAGACGGACAAGAACCGCGCCCGAACCCCTGAACTCTAGCCGGAGCCAACGCCAGCAGTCAGCGCCGTCCGTCCTTCTCTCTAGTAAAATGACAGTTGGTGTCCCAAAGGGGCACGCGACAAAATGGCGCCCAACGTGGGGCCCGAGAAATCGGGTTCCAGGATCCAATAACGAATTTTGCTGCTGATTTCTCCATATTCTAATTCGGGTGCCTCGTAAGTCCGGTACGCATGTTTTGGATTAAGGCCGGCGTAGTGTTGCGACGAGTTTTTCGATGCGGAACTTGGAGAAAGTTAGCAGCAGGAGAGTAGGCGAAGTTTTGCAGAGGTCTGGTGTAAGTCACGTCTCGTAGTATCTTTGAGAAGCTTGGACGTTTGCGACTCTAGACCAAAGCAGAGCTGAGCCTGCGTTCTTTTGTAATAGTTTAGTTTCCATAGTCCAAATTGTGTCAGTTCATTTTTCGTCTCGGAGTTGGTAGTGGTCAGTCACTGCTTTATTTGTTTTTGTTGGCAGGAAGCAGTTGCGATTGACAATAATCCCCGGGATAGCTGCCACAATACCTGTTTATTTCATTTGTCTGGTCACATCATAATCTGAAAAAGAGAGAATATGAAATCATTATATGTTAAATAAGGAAACAATGAATGTGTTGGTGTTTTGGTTTATTTTTTTTGTATATTTACCTCTTCAGCTTAAATCGGGATCACGAGCCTTAACCTGCTTCTATAAAAACAGTTATTTATCTGCGGTTGTTATTTTTCCTGCGGAGAAAAATTAATTAGTGTCGATTCTGAGTAATTGATAAGTTACATATACTTACATTGAATCATTTTTTTTTATTCAGGATACTTTTTTTGAAAGATTGCGTTTTTTTTTGAATTTTCAGCACAATTTTTTTTCTTTTGTTATTTAACGTTAATTTTGTTATATAGTATACTTTTTGGAAAATATAGGGTTTTTCTGGAATTTTCATTACATTTTTTTTTATTTTTGTAATATAGGTATAATTTTTTTTCTGGAATATTGGATTTTGTTTTTGAATTGCTACACAATATTACTTTTTTTGAAGTTTGTAATACGGTCATAATTTTGTTTTGATAAATACTCTGGATTTTTGGAATTTCAAAACAATACCTTATTTTAGTTTAGTTTTTGTAGATTTTATATCTTTATATTTACCTTTAAGAAACCGAAACCTTCATCGAATTAGAAGTGTTTAAAGTTTTTTAGGTTTCTTTATTTTGGTTTATTTTATTTTTATTATTTTTTTTAATACTTTGATCGAAATTATTGGATTTTAAATATTTTTGTTTTGAGGGTATGTCACAAGCGAGCGAAATGGTAGGTTCAACAAGGCAAAACAATTACGAGGACAGAGCTTCAGTTCCTGGGTCTTCGTCGTCAGGTGTTGTTGGGGCGTCTAGTGCAAACAATTTGAATAACCCCATACTTACAACAAGTGCAAGCAATGCAGCCCCTACGAACACTATGTCTGCAGCCAGAATGGACGTAGCGAGAGGACCGACTGGGGCAAATATTGATGCTACAGCTATTAACGCCGAAGCAGTTATGGCCTCCGCCATGTTCGTAACATCGGCTGTCTCTAGTGAAGCGCCACAGGTAGACAATATGAGTGACGTCGACCTTTCCAGCCCGGAGACTCCAAATTTTGCGAGTGAAACAGCGAGGCAGCTTCAACAAGAAAGGAGAGAGGGGATGAATGCTAGAGTCACCAGAGAATTAAGTTCGACGCATGAAGTTATCAACTCAGTGATAGATTCGGCTATTAGTGTGGGACAACAAGACGTAGTACGAGTTCTAAGGGAAGAATTGAGACAGATGGTTCCGCGACTGGTCCAGGAGATGTTGTCGGGGTTAGTGGGGCCACAGAATGGGCAACAATATGCAGCGCCTGTATTTGCAAACTATGCTCCGCAAATGCCAATGCCTCCATTGCAGCCGAGACCAACTCTACATCAGCAGCAACCACTTTCGCAGCAAATATCACGACCACAGCAGCAGCCGCTGCCCCAGTCACAAACAGTTTTGCAGCAGCAACCTGTGTCGCAGCAGTACATACCGTCGCAGCAACCCCTATCACAGCAGCAACAAATAGCACAACAGGCAGGACGGTTACACCAGCTTCAACAACAGGTAATGCAGCAGGCGCAGACGATGGCACCACCACAATATGAACAGCATCCAATACAGCAGCAGCAAGTATTGCCTCAAATTCCAAACCAACCGCACCAAGTACCACCACAGCAACTTATACAAGCCCCCCAACAGCAAATGCAATCACAACCACCATCAAACAGGGTTTACCAGCAAGTACAAATAGTCCAGCAGCCACCACCATTGCAGCAAGCCGAGAAGTGGTCAGAGGTCCAGTCCCGACCGGTCTCAAATATGGTCAGTGACCACAATATAGGTCAGACGTGGTCTATGGGGCAACAACCACCGGAGGGTCAGCGAAGTCAGCAGATGGAGCCGCCAGCGGTGACACAGGTGGTACATTCGCAACCACCGCCGCCAGCACAGAACACACAGAGGCAGCAACAATATCCCCTAATGCAGCCACAATATCCGCAACAGCAGTACCCACAAGAGCAGCAACATTACCAGCGTTTTCCGCCCGAGACTCATCATCAAAAACCTTATCTACAGCAGCCACAGCAACCTTTAGGACAACCACCACAGCAGCATTACAATCAGCACGGCTACCCTCCGCCTCCAATCCGCAGAGTCGATGTGGAAAAATGGGGTATTAGATTTGATGGGACCCCGAGAACAATGGGCGTAGAAGATTTTTTGTTTCGTGTAGAAGCTTTGAGGGCAGACTACCAAAACGAATGGGATGAAGTGATAATAAAACTGCATCACCTACTTGAGGGACCGGCATTAGACTGGTATTGGCTGCAGAGGAGACCACCAGGTATCGTTGGGTGGGTTAACTGGAAGGAGGCGATGTTGACTCGCTTTAGACGTTTTGAGAGCGATTTTGAAGTACAACGTCAGATGATGGATCGACGCCAAGGGTCCCATGAGTCAGTAGAGGATTTCTGCAACGCATTAATGAGGTTGAGGAACCAACAGCAACAGCAGATTAGCGAAGACGATCTGGTGGCCATGATGAAAAACAATTTGAAGCCACCCATTGCGTCGCTGGTGTTTCCAATACGCATCTTCGGTCTGAACCATTTTAGGCAGGAGTGCAAAAAGGCTGAGGCGCTGTTGGCCAGCCAGCGTCAATCTGCACCGGTATACCGGCAACAATTGGCACCCAGAGTGCATGAACTAGAAGGGCCCCAAATACCTTTGGAA
This sequence comes from Muscina levida, assembly GCA_964034835.1. NCBI lineage: Eukaryota > Metazoa > Arthropoda > Insecta > Diptera > Muscidae > Muscina > Muscina levida. The sequence goes on along the minus strand of OZ035880.1, from coordinate 44,388,121 downwards.
GAAGAAGTAGACGCTTTAACCCGGCCTGTGTATGTTTGCTGGGACTGTAAGGAGACGGGCCATGGCTTTAGAGATTGTCCTGCTCCAAGTGGACGAATCTTTTGTTTCCGCTGTGGTTTTGAAGGGGTGCGTTCAAGACAATGCCCTAAGTGCGCGGAAAACCGTCAAGCGGACACGAGAAAGGGGGAACCGCGTCCAGCACCAAAGAACCCCCAGTAATATCTGCGTCGATTGATACTGAACTAAGGCCCGTCACAGTTAAAATTTTAGAAAATAATAATAAAAGCATTGTTGAAGTAAGTGAAAATTCAAAACTAAAAGAGATAAGACCTTGGCACGTACGAATGCACGAATATGAAGAAGCGAGATCGAGGATTTTTAGTGAAGGTAATACCAAAACGCGCATAGAAAAAGCTAGGGATAGGTATAAGGTAAGGAAAGCAGCTAGAAAAGAAATTGCAGCCGCATCATTGTATGAAGGCGAAGATACACGAATGTACATCAAAATTAAGATTTCAGGACAGGAGGTTGAAGGTTTGCTTGATAGCGGGGCAACGGTAACGTGCCTCGGCAAAGGGTGTCTGGAATTAGTGGAGAAAGCAGGTGTACCAATTCACGCGTATTCTGCGATTATTAAAACTGCTGATGGCACAGGTCATCCAATTATCGGGCGAATACGGGCCAAGATAAGATGTAACAAAATTGAACGCGAAATTGATTTTTACCTAATACCTACGCTGAATAGGGAATTATTTCTCGGCATTGACTTCATGCGAGCTTTTAAATTAATAGTTAATTTAGATTGTCTAACTCCTGATGAGGTGCCTTTAACCGATGAAGTCGATATCGAGGAAGAAAACCCTATCCAGCATAGCCTTAGCTCAGATGAGAAAACGCAACTTGAATCAGTTATCGCAGAGTTTCCTTCATTTGAAATTTACGGTTTAGGAAAAACAGAGGTCGAGATGCACGTCATTGATACAGCCGAGGCGGCGCCGGTAAAACAACGTCACTATCCCGTATCACCGGCAGTACAGCAGTTAATGTTCGCGGAGCTAGATAGGATGCTTAGCATGAAGGTTATTGAGCTTAGTCAAAGTCCCTGGAATAATCCAGTCACATTGGTCCGAAAAGGACCCAAAAACAGGCTGTGTCTGGATGCCAGAAAGCTCAATGCCCTGACGGTGAAAGACGCTTACCCTCTCCCAAACATAGAAGGGCTACTTAGTCGCCTTGGCGATACCCATTATATCTCAAGTGTGGACTTGAAAGATGCTTTCTGGCAAATCCCGCTTGAGTTAGAAAGTAGAGAAAAAACCGCATTCACTGTACCAGGGAGACCTTTGTACCATTTCACAGTCATGCCCTTTGGGTTGTGCAATGCGGCCCAAAGGTTATGTCGTCTAATGGACAAAGTGATCCCCGCTCATCTACGGGAACGAGTGTTTGTGTATCTAGACGATTTGCTCGTAGTATCGCCAGATTTTTCGACACACATATCTTTACTTAGGCAGGTCGCGCATGCCCTCGCAGAGGCAAAATTAACTATAAATGTAGCGAAGTCAAAATTCTGCTTCCGAGAGTTGCGTTATCTTGGGTATATTGTCGGCGGAGGAAAACTAAAGACTGACCCCGAGAAGGTGTCGGCGATATTGGACTTTGATTACCCGAAAAATCCGAAACAAGTACGAAGGTTCATGGGCATGACTGGGTGGTATAGACGATTTGTGGCCGACTACGCCACTATAGCCACTCCAGTGTTTGAAACCTTAAAGAAGTCCAAGAAGTTTGAGTTTGGCGAGAAGTCGAAAGCAGCATTTGACCAGCTAAAAAGCGCCCTAACTAGTAGTCCCGTACTCAGGCATCCAGATTTCGCAAAGCGTTTTTATGTTCAGTGTGATGCGTCCGACGTCGGTATTGGAGGGGTGTTATTTCAGAAAGACGAAGTTGAAGGAGAGCACCCAATAGCGTTCTTCTCTCAAAAACTGACGAGCGCGCAGAAAAACTATTCCGTCACCGAGAGAGAATGCCTAGCCGTTGTCATGTCCATAAAGAAGTTTCGCCCTTACATCGAGTTGATGCCCTTCACGGTCATCACCGATCACTCTTCGTTGAAATGGTTGATGTCCAATAAAGAATTAAGTGGAAGACTGGCAAGATGGAGTTTGCTGCTACAGGGTCACGCGTTCGAAATCGAGCACAGAAAAGGAAGCCAGAATGTGGTGCCTGATACCTTGTCCCGGTATAATCTGGAGTCAATCGTCTTGGAAGCTGGAGGATGGGTAGATTTGCAGGCGGAGGCATTCAAAGACGAAGAATACTTGGATAGAGTGAAAGTGGTCGAAGAAAACAAAGAAAACCTACCCGATTTAATTGTAAAAGACGGATTCTTATATAAACGAACTATCCCCGTCACAGTTGATCTGCCGTGTGAGGACTTTGTCTGGAAACTATGGGTACCATCAAGTTTAACGAGAGGAGCGATAGAGAAAGCACATAATTGCACGACGTCCGCACACGGAGGTTTTCATAAAACTCTTCGCAAGCTGAGAGAGTTATATTACTGGCCAAACATGAGCTCAGAAGTAAGAAACTATGTAAAAGATTGCTCATTGTGCAAAGAGTCAAAGCCAAATTATCAAAATATGCAGCAACCGATTGGTCCAGAATTCCAAATCGACCGGCCGTTTCAGAAGGTGTATATAGATTTCCTGGGTCCATATGTTCGCTCCAAATCCGGTAACGCCTACATTTTCATAGTCCTAGACCACCTTACGAAATATGTGCTGCTGAAACCCATGTCGAAAGCCAATGCGAAAAAAGTTATAAAGTTCCTCACAGAAGATGTGTTCCATAAGTTTGGTGTTCCCGAGTATCTCCTTTCGGATAATGGCAAGCAGTTTACAGGAAAAGAATTTGAGGAATGCATGGAAGCCTTCGGAATTACGCATATGAAAACTGGTTTATACTCGCCGCAGGCGAATGCCTCAGAAAGGGTCAACCAATCCATATTGGCTGCGATCCGATCGTACCTAAAAGAAGACCAACGCGAGTGGGACCAAAACCTATCAGCTATCGAATGTGCTTTACGTTCGTCGGTACACAGCTCCATAGGCATGACTCCATATTTTGCACTATTTGGAAATAATATGATAGTGCATGGCAGTGTCTACAAGCTAGCACGACAGCTGAAATTACTTAAAGATCCCGAGTTGAACATTATACCTAAGTCGACGCAACTTGAGCAGATTCGCGAGAAAATTCGAAAAAATATTTCAAAAAGTTATGAAGAGCGAGCGCAAAAATACAATACGCGAACGCGAGTGGTAAGATTTACTCCGGGTCAAGAAGTCTACCGACGCAATTTCGGTTTAAGCGACTTCGGAAAAAATATAAACGCGAAGTTAAATAAAAAGTTCTTAAAATGCAGAATTCTTCGTTGCGTAGGTAAATGTTTGTACGAATTAGAGGATTTGAAGGGAAAACGTATCGGTATCTATCACGCAAAAGATTTAAAGCAATAAATCTTCGCAATTTTTTTTGTCGTGCCAATAAATTTTTAATTTTTTATTTTTTTTTTAATTTTTATATTTGCTTTTGTATTCCCTGCCATCTGCATGTTTTCGTCCATTTTATGGATGGGGCATGTGGAATGGTTGCGGACAATATTTTAAAGGCACATTTGCGTTTTTATTTTTTTTTTCAATAAGTCCCTGAACGGGCTCTTTCTTTTTTCTAAATTTTTGGTCTTTAACGTCCATGGGACGAGTCAGATTTATTTTGGCTAGAGTCTTACATTTAACGTCCATGGGACGAGCCACTTTTACTTTGACTAGAGTAACATATTTAGCGTCCAAGGGACAAGTCAAATTATTTTTTTGTTGACTAAGTTCACTTAATAAGTTTATTGGTCACAAAAAAAAAAATATGCCGAGCTGAACATTTATAGCTCAAGGCGGTTACAAAAGTAAAAAAAAACGTGTAATAAAGAAAACGAAAAGAACACGATTACTTGGTAAAAAGTTTTATCCCTTTTCGGGCGAAGTTTGCTTAGTGTTATTTTCTTTATATTAAAACATTCGTATAATTGGATTTGGCTTGTGACTTAACAATGAAGAAATATTTAAAAAGAAAAAGTTTGGCAACAAGATTTTAAAAGCACACAGTGCTAACGAGCTTAGTACCAGCATTTGGTTAGAAGAAAATCAGAAGAAAAGAAAAAAAATTAGCAAGTTTTTAGCACTAGGCTATTTTGCTCAAAAAGACAACTTAATGTTGTAATAAGTTTTTGTTAGCCCAGTTAAGCTATAACTGGCCACGTTTTCGGGATTCAATAACATTTACTGGCTGAAAGTTGACCATATACATTTTAGAGGTGACGATTTCCAGAGTGGCGAAGCTAGAGTACAACTCAGAAATGCTTTTTTTTAATCTTGACTCAAGTAGATGCATGATTGAACGTTACATGTGAGAACATATTGTAACGGGTTGCGACCCACGTGCCTCCCTTCGTAAACTCCCTGGGCGATGAGGCATTAAGGGCCTTGGGTGGTTAGTCACATGTTTGGGTGGTCACGGGTTGATTTTTGGGCAATATATGTCAAGATTATAAAAGGTATCAATGGATCAAAGCACGAAGTGCCAAGGCCCGCGAGTTGTATCCAGCTGCGATATCTCTGAAAACCAGCGCCACTAAAATGTAGTATGGGTAACAATCAAACCAGAAATGCCATGTCTCCTTAGTAGAGGCAAAGCGAATAGCGGATCTGGATTTTATTTATTTAGTTTTTAATATGAATGCTGGTTTATAAAATTTTTTTTTTTTTATTGCGAAGCGATTCGGCCGCGAAGATTTGTTTTAGGCAACGCTTAGTTATGTGTGTAAGAAGAAAAAGAAACACACTAATGCCCAAAATGGTTTTGGGAAGATAGCACAAACTTGCAATAAAATATCAACCGCGATAGGAAATCTAGTTAACTAAGTTATACGGTTTCAGTTTAAAACAATCCACAGAAGGTTTAACAAAAGTTTATATTGCATTTGCTTGTAAAATGCACGTTATCCATATATTGTGCAAAAGTTTCGGAGCAAGAAATAAAATTGATAGTACATTTTGTACTTCTTGGTTATGTCGTAGCCCATATATATATATTTTGTTTTGTTTTTGGGACAGATAGGTGGTAAAATGGGTTATAATATAAAATGTAATTGATAAAGAGTACTTTATTAATTTAATATTTCCTCCAAAAGCACGCCCGATCAGGTAAACACTCAAAACCGTTACTGTTTGAGTTAGATTTACCGTTTTGTATTCATAAAATACGATATCATTTTCAAAGAGTGCTTGATTAATATCAAATTTACTCTAAACTCACGCCCGATCGTGTAAGCACTCAAACTCATTATGGTTTGAGGTAGATTTAACTTTTCGTATTTTTTTGTTGTCGCACGTAAATGTTAAATAATTTCTTATTACATGACAGACAATATGGAGCACAGAGATTGTTCTGATTCTGCCAACTAGGTTTTAATTAAAAAGTGTGAGAAAAGTAAAATAACCGGATTCTATTGACTCAAACGATTGGTAAAAGAATCGCTCTTAAGCGCCCCATACACAAGTACGGTTGCAGTTCACGCCGATGTACCGCTGAGGTACAATCATACATGAACACGTTTTGGCACAAACGTATCGGTCATTAATTTTAATTTCGATTTAGTAATATTTTTTTTTTACTATATTCTATTGAATATAAGTTCCGTGGTGCCGGCAACCGGCTTAAACTATAAACAATTTTTTTTTTCTTCTTCGATGGGGTTTTTTTTTTATTTCCGGTGTTATAGTACACAGAACATATTTCAAAGTCTGTTGACAACACTGTTGTAAAACAATTTTCAAAAATGTCTCATACACACCTATACAAAGGACAAACAAAGTTCATCCGGTTGATAGGTGTACATTTTGAAATCAAAACGGTTATAATTCTATAATGTCGTCATGTTAATGTTCGTTTTAAAATCACTGTTACTGTCCATGTCCCAATGAAAAGAAAAAAAAAAAGTTGGTGCAGACTTACCCCAGATCCAGCTGTGGAAGGCAAATGTAGGGCCGTTGCAGGAACTGTTGAGTCGATGGTTAAAGCTGGAAAAAAAAAGTCGAAAGTAATTAGTATTTTGAAAAAGGAGAAGAATATCATTGGCTACCTACTTTTCAAATCCAGTACCTTAGCCGGGGACGTCAGGCCAGACTCCCCTGCTAAACCTCCGATGTCAGTCCTGAAACGAAAGAAAAATACAAAGTAATTAGTATTTTGAAAAAAAGAGGAAAGATTATAATTTCATACTTACTTTTCAAATCCAGTACCTTAGCCGGGGACGTCAGGCCAGACTCCCCTGCTAAACCTCCGATGTCAGTCCTGAAACGAAAGAAAAATACAAAGTAATTAGTATTTTGAAAAAAAGAGGAAAGATTATAATTTCATACTTACTTTTCAAATCCAGTACCTTAGCCGGGGACGTCAGGCCAGACTCCCCTGCTAAACCTCCGATGTCAGTCCTGAAACGAAAGAAAAATACAAAGTAATTAGTATTTTGAAAAAAAAGAGGAAAGATTATAATTTAATACTTACTTTTTAAATCCAGTACCTTAGCCGGGGACGTTAGGCCAGTCTCCCCTGCTAACCTCTGATGTCTGTCCTGAAACGAAAGAAAAATACAAACAAAATAATTAGAATAGTTGTTATAGATTATGTTTAAGATTGTTAGTAGTTATTGAAATGAATTGCCGGAATTTTATTTTTATTTTTTTTTTATCTTCATTTTTAATTTGTTTAAGTTTTTTGGTGAATGGTTTTTTTATTTAGGTTTAGTTTTTATAAGTTTTTAGTTTCCACAATTTTTTTTTCATATTCACAACAAAAACAAAAAAAAAAAAAAAAAAAAAAAAAAAAAAAAAATTTCGCACACATTTTTCTAAATATAAAAAAAAAAAAAAAATAAAAAAAATTGTACAAAAAAAAAAAATTTTTTCACACAAAAAAAAAAAATTTAAACTTTTCTTTAAAAAAATGCACAGTGTTTTTTTATGTAGGTTTAGTTTTTTCGTTTCCACAATTTTTTTTCATATTCACAATATAAACAAAACAAAAAAAAAAAAAAAAATTTCGCACACATTTTTTTAAATATAAAAAAAAAAAAAAAAAAAAAAAAAAAAAATTTCTTCACAATTTTTACACAAAAAAAAAACAATTTTTTTTTCACAATCACAAGTTTTTCAAAAAAAAAAAAAAAAAAAAAAATTTTTTCACAATAACAAGTTTTTGAATTTTTCACACAAAAAAAAAAAAAACAATAAAATTTCACAGAAAATTTTTCATAAAAAATGTTCACAATCACAAATTTTTTTTTTTTTCACACTAATTTTTCAAAAAAAAAAAAAAAAAAAAAAAAATTTTTCACAAAAGTAAATTCACTTACAATTATTTTTTCTTCACAAAACAAAAATTTACAAAAAGAATTTTTCAAAAAAAAAAAATTAAATTTTTATCACGCAAAAAAAAAATCACACACCAAAAATTTTCAAAAAAAATTCACACACAAAAAAAAAAAAAAAAAAAAAATTTCACAAAAAAAGAAAGTTTCACCTTCACTTTTTTTTCAATTATAAAAATTTTTTTTTTTCACATTCACGTTCAATAAAGAAAAAAAAAATATTTTCAAAAAATTCCATGAGAAACTACAAAACTTTTAAATTCACCAAAAAAAAAAAAAAAAAAAAAAAAAATTCACAATCACTGAAAAATAAAGTTTTTCTATTTTTTTTTTTTTCTCACACACAATTTTTCTTTAATTTAATTTTTTTTTTTTCTTCAAAAAACGAATTTCCACTTAATTTTGACTTTTTTATAAGAAAGAGAAAAATTCACAAAATTTTTTTTTTTCCAAAGCAAAAATCCACAATTCAAAAATTGTCACAAACATTTTTCACGATCACAAAAGAAAATTTAATTAAGATTTAATTATATTGTTTAGTTTGTATTTTTAGCACTTTTCTATTTTCAAGTTTATTTAATTTTTCTCACTTTATTTCCAATTTAAGTTCAACTAGTTTTGTAATTTTTTATATATTTATTTTTTTTTTTTTTTTTTTCATTTTAGTTTAATTTTCCATTTCATTTTCACCTTTTTCCAAATTCTTGAGTTTTTTTATTTTAATTTTAGAGTCAAAGTTTTTTTAATTCTTTAGTTCTTTTCACCACATTCTTTTTAGTTTTTCGTATTTCTGTTCACTTTTAATTTTCAGGGTCATTTTCATTTATCACTTTCTCACTTCACTGTATTTTTTTTTTCTTCATTTGGCACAATTATTCATTAGACACTCACATTCCAAATTTACCGTAAGCCCTTGAAACTGGTGACCGGCTTCAATGGGCTTATTAACGCGCACTTACTTTTTTATATGTTGAATGGGTTAGGAATCCCATTCAACGGCACATTCACATTCACACACACACACTAGGGTTTTTTTCAAGGGGCATATCACCTTTTTTCACTTAAATCCTTAGTTTTATTATTTAATTTGTATTTTTTTTTGATTATATTTATTTTTTCACACACTTTTGTTATTATTTAATTAATATTTATTTGAAAAAAAAAACACTTTAAATATACACTATACTTACCATAGAAAGTTAACACCATCACTCCTTGCGCTCGCGATCACTTTTAATGAATATCAATTAGCAAAGTCGAAGCGTAATTTGACGGCGTTAGTGTATCGGCGGCGCGGAACATGTTCAGTGCAACAGAAAACAGGTGTTAGGGTAGTTGCCATATCAGAGTATGGTAGGGTTACCTTGCCTATGGTAATAGTAAGGGGAAATAATGCACCGAGAGAAATTTATGGTTGAAGTACCAAAAAGCTTTGCCCTCTCATCCTGCAACAAGGATGTAGGCAGGATGATCGGGTTTGTGGTGTAGCCTTTTTGTATGTGATGTCATTAGCGCCATCTAGATGTGAGTGCACACAACTCAGTGTATGACAATACAGCGGTTTGCGTGCAGTTGTCAATGATGTGTAGGGGAAATTTATAGGTTGACAGAGGGAATGGTTTGGCTGGTGGACTAGAGTTGGCTTGGGTAATTCCTTGCCCAAAATGGAGATGGGAGACCGTTTCAAGCCACCGAAAGAAGAACATCTACAAGAAAAAAAAAGACAATTATTTTAATACACGTAAAAAAAACGAAAGTTGAACTTACAAAAGCCGGTAAACGATCGGTTAAAAAGTATTCGCGGCAACACGAAACAAAAGACTATTTGCGAGAGCAAACCAAAACTTAGAAAAAGCCGTTCTGAACTGAAATTTATATAAAGATATATTTATATGAAAAATTAACATTTACCAAAGACAATATTATAAATAATTGTGGCAAACAACATTATTGCCGTGGTGTGCAACAGCTGTAGAGCCATAACAAGAAGCCGAGGCGAGGTGCAGCAGGCCGATTAGTCCAATAGTTGCGGTCCACCAGCCGGATTTTCCCTCTGGGAGGAGCTTTCAGCCAGCCAATCAGCCAGTCCTAGTCAGCGTCAGAAGCCATTACAACACCGCCAAGACCGGGGTGTTGCCCAGGTATTCTAGCCGTAAGGGGGTTTTTATACGCGACCGTTACGAACTCTTAACTTACACTTTGCTTATCTGAAAATAAAAAGAAAACAAGCATTAGTAAATTTTTAAACAAACGGTTCGCTAGGGTGGGCAAAACTCTTACCAGATAACATTTTAAATCCTCCAGTGATTATTTAAAAGGAGAAAACCAGCGATTAGGGGTTGAGCGCTCAAAATCAGAATCGTTAGGGTAGAGTAAAACGCGGGAAAGTGCCCGAAAGAGTTGTTTTGGCCATCTCAAAAGAACTGAAAAAAAAGGAAAATTATTTAAAGATAAAAAAAAGGAATCTTTTTATTTTTATGATAAAAAATTACGACCTTATACTTACAAGAACTTACACTTAACCCCCAAAAACGCGCGTTTACCAAGTCGGGCCTGCGACAAAATGGCGGCTCGTAATGTTTAGAATATGGCGTACCCGGAGAAAATCTATTATTGAAATGTTTTTAATTTATGCTCAATAAAGCAGCATTTTTATAATGTTTTTGGCAAAAATAACGATGTTTAAAATGGAAGGCTAAACGTTATAGGGTAACAGGTAAGTGATCTCCGACAGCAGCTGAAGAGGGAAATTGTGTTTTGGGGTATCCTAAAATAAGATGGCGACAGGATACCATGGTCGGGGTGGGATTCGCCAGAGGCTTTTAAAAGGTTGTAAGCCAGGCCTCATAAACCAAAACAACCAAGGTTTGTTGTTTCCGTAGTGTTGTCTTTTTTTCAGTGTTTTGTGTGATCAGTGTTTGTTTATTGTCCCCCATAAGCTGACTGATAATTTTTTGTCAGCTGTCTAAGAGAGGAGACGGACAAGAACCGCGCCCGAACCCCTGAACTCTAGCCGGAGCCAACGCCAGCAGTCAGCGCCGTCCGTCCTTCTCTCTAGTAAAATGACAGTTGGTGTCCCAAAGGGGCACGCGACACGATTCAATCCAATTAGGGATCGAATAGCCACAATCCGCATCAAGGCGAAATATTTCTACATCACGCTGATTTGAGCTCATGCCCCGACGGAAGATAAAGACGATGAGATTAAAGAAGCGTGCGGTGACGAAACGTTATAAAGAGAAGAGGAGGGAGATGAAACGCCTGTTCAGGAGGGAAAAAGCGTCTGTGAAAGAAAAAATGAGACAGGATATCGACAACTATAGAGATAGACGAGAAGCCGAAAAGTTCTACCAAAAGGTTAATAGAAAATGTTTTGGAACACGGATACCCACCTGTAAGGACAGAGACGGAAATCTGGTCACGGACACTAAGAGTGTGCTGCAACTATGGAGGAAACTTTTTCGATCTCCACTCGTTCAAGAAGTCAGCATAAGTGACGACATCACACCAATCATGGACTATGGAGTACACTGTCCACCACCGAGCCAAAACGACACCAGAACGACGATCGCAAGGCTTAAAAATAATAAAGCTGCGGTAGCCGATGGACTACCGGCACAGTTTTTTAAAGCCGGCGGTAATCAGCTGGCAACATGCATGCACTGGCTCATAAACACAATTTGGCTCAAGGAATGCATGTCCGATGGTCTGAGTATTCTATGTTATTCTATGTTCTGTGCTTAAGTAAGGCAATCCAAGTGGGTGTACCAACTATTTACCCATCGCATACAAGGTGCTGTCTAGTGTGTTATGTGAAAGACTAAAGCCCATTCTGGCGAGTCTGGTCTGGTGATAAATGTCGACAAAACCAAGTTATTTGTTTTAACGAACAAAGAGTAAAAACTTGGGGTAAGCTTAACAACAACAAATCTCCTTGTAAAAAGCTTGAGCTTTGAGGTAAAAAGGGAATCGTGGGGAAAAAATATCCTCCATTCTAACGGCGAGTATCGTCGTCGAATGAACTACGAGCTGCATGAGCTGTACAACGATATCGACGTAGTCAAGCGCATTGAAATAGACCATAGGCGCTGGCTTCGACACGTTGTACGAATGGATGAAAATGTTCCAGCTCGAAATGTTAATGTCAATAAACTCGATGGGCGGCCCAGGAGGGGGCGACAAAAACTTCGTTGAATGGACTAGGTAAAAGAGCTGTTATTTACGCAAAAGTGAGAGAATGAAATGACTAAGTCAAATCTAGGTAATATTTTAAGTTGCATAACAACATGTTAAATAAAATATTAAATCGTTTACCTAATGGTCACCTAAGCAATTGTAAAGCTGCAAAACAACAGTGTTGAATAAAAAATTAAATCGCTTATCTGATGGTCGTTCATCCAAGCTATTGTAATATACTTCCCAATTACATTTTATGAAAGATTCAATCATTTAAAATAGAAACTAATCACAGCATAAAAAATTAACTTTACCAACAGCCATCAATGTAAAGTAGATTGAAGAGTACACAATAAACATACATAACAAATAGTTCAGTAAAATATTTTGCTACAAAATGAACTTTTATCTGATTTGTAGTGTATTAATTATGAGCATAGCACATTCGGCAGTTTCATGGGTAAATATGCAAAGGGACATTATTATTATTATGTTCAAATGAATACAGCACAAATACAGTTTTCAGTATTAAACATTTTCATTTCAATACTTCGATTTCAGCGTCCTTTCGAGGTGCGTTTTGAAAGTGTCCAATGTTCGTCCAACAGTTCCGTGGTATCTTACATCAATTGTAGCATTACAAAAGTAAAAAGACAAGTGGAAGGATTCAATTTAAATTTAAAATTTGTCGAAAATTTGCCAAAAACTACTTTGCATTTTGCTATCGTATTGGAGAGGAAAAATGAGGCCGATTTTTCCCTAGCCAATGTAACAAATATAGAAGGCTGTGATTTTTTTGCGAATCGTAATCTCTTTCGATTATTGAAAATAATACGTGAAACAATGGATACATATTCAAATCTGCCTAATCAATGTCCGATTCAAAAGGTGAGATGAGTTCTTATAAATATCAAGGACATCCCCGATCAGTTGATTGGGAATCTCTTTGACACCAGTTTTAGTTGGTTTATTGTTACACATTTAATATTTAAAAATAATTGTTATATATTTAATTTCACTTCATTTAAGGGTACACCCATCAATATTAAAGGCATGATGCTGAACGCCGATACATTACCCTCCTATGTGCCCGAATGTAAATTTTCGTCTTTATTCAAATTTTCCTCATCTAAAATGCCGATTTTCGAGTTTACCGTTAATGGTTTCGTACAAAGTAAATACAGACTGAAAGATTCTAAACATTAAACTTTCGGCAGTTTCCAAAGAAAATTATGCAGTTGCAATTGAAACTAATTGAATGTAAGTTTTTGTAAAGTCATTTCTTTGTGTTTTGTTGTTGTTTTTTAATAAATAAAATAAATCATTACACAAACATAAAAATTCAAAGTGAATTGAACATAAAGGAAGGACTTGTAGTTGTGGCAAAGTAGAAGTAGGCTAGAATTTTGTTTCATTTGTAGTTGTTGTTGTTGTTTTTTTTGGTAACAGTATATTTTTTTATTCCCTTTATTTATATATTAAATAAAAGTTGTGTAGAGTTTCTGTTGTTGTTGTAGTTTTGTGATGAATATATGAAAGAGGATCCTAGTTAGAGCAATTATTAAGCTATATATGCAGTAGTTGTCCGCCTTCCGGTCCTTTTTTGTTGTTGTTGTTGTCGTAAACTTGTTCTACAAGAAGTTGTGAAAGATGGGGAGGGGGACGCTTCTAATCGTTCAATTGCTTTGCTTTTGCTTTACAAGCCAGCTAACATAATTCTAGGATCTTCAACGGCAGCCTTAATTTTACGCAAGAACATAACAGCCTCACGACCATCAATCAATCGGTGATCGTAGGTAAGTGCTACGTACATCATGGGGCGTATGACCACCTGGAAAACAGAAAACATTCATAAGTTATAATTAAAAGACAATTCTAATAATAATGGCTATAGACTGTATACCTGTCCCTTGATAGCAACGGGTCTTTCGAAGATACCATGCATGCCCAAAATAGCACTTTGAGGTGGATTAATAATGGGTGTGCCCATAAGGGAACCAAACACGCCACCGTTACTAATGGTGAAGGTGCCGCCATCCATATCTTCAACGGCAATAGCACCCTTGCGGGCCTTGTCACCCAAAGCAGCCATAGCAATTTCAATGTCGGCATAATTCATGCCCTCGACATTTCTGATGACTGGCACAACCAAACCCTTGGGTGTAGCAACAGCTACAGAGATATCAACATAATCACGGTAGACGATTTCCTATAAAGTAATAAAAGGGAGAGAACATGTTTTATTTTACAGAAAATTATTTATTATTTATTAGTTCGATTTGATAGAGAAAATAATGCTTTAAAAACTGTGCCTAATAACACTGCTCTGCAAAAAGAAATCAAATAAGAAAGTTTCTGTCGGGTAAACTGAGCTATCGAAGGCCACCCGCAGATTGTTAGTCACACCAAGTGTAGATAACAGTTCTTTCACCTGGTCCATCCAAAAAAGTTGTGGTCGCCCCCTCCTGCGCTGCCCATAAGTTTATTGACGACGACCTTTCGAGCTGGAACATATTCATCCATTCGTTCAACGTGACCAAGCCAGCGCATACTAAACTCAGCCATAGCATCTTACAATTTATTTCGTATCAAACTGTCGAATGCAGCTTTGTAATCAATGAACAGATGGTAGATGTCGGTCTGCATTTCTTGGGTCCTCTCCAGGAATTGTCGTAGTGTGAATTTCTGGTCGGTCGTGGATTTACAAGGTCTAAAGCCACACTGATAAGGTCCAATCAGGTTCGCCAGAATAGGCTTTAGTCTTTCACATAACACACTAGACAGGACCTTGTATGCGATGGGTAAAAGGCTGAACCTGCGATGGTAGGTACACACACTTGGATCGCTTTTCTTAAGCACTAGACAAATCGGGTTTAAGAACTCGTGCATGCATGTTGCCAGCTCATCGCCGCCGGCTTTAAAAAGCTCTGCCGGCAGTCCCTCAGCATTATTGTTAAGCCGTGTAATTGCCGTGCTAATCTCGTTTTGGCTTGGTGGTGGACAATCTTCTCCGTCGTCGATGATTGGTGTGATATCGGCACTTATGCTACCTTCGGAAACGAGTATAGATCGTTACCTCCAGAACACCCCTTCCCCCTTTTCTTTGATTTACTTGAATGATAACAAAATATCGAGGAATATCTTGATTCTTATGTAATATGACATTCTGAATCCAAATATCACCACCCCATTTGTAAGCATCACCTGCCGTTTTTTTTTGGTACGACCGTTTTCGCCTGACACTGCCTTAACAACTGTGGCTAATAGTTGTGTCGGCAGACAAGAAGTAGGTTAGGTTAGGTTAATTCGGCAGCCACGTTCAACACAGCTCACTTGGGTTCTAGTATGATTCCCGTTGTTTCCCACCAAATATTTCTATTCTGTTCTGGTAGACAGGTATTTTCTAGAAGTGTCCGATGACCAAGCTTTTTATACCTCAGGTCACCAGGTCTTCCTCATCATTGCAGCTTCAGCAAAAATCGGCAGTATCAACCTCTTAGCGTGTTTACCAACCGGCAAGTGACCGGTTAATACAGTAATGATGTTTCTCATGTGGACTCTGAACAAGTTCAGCACAAATCGTGTCCTCAGTATATCCATTGTAGGCCCAATTTGTTTGGACGCCGTACAAGTGGGTTCTCTCACCCATCTCTCCTTAGCAATGAGGTCGAGTTTCCCCGCAATTAGCTGTTTCCCCCTTGTGAAAGGGATCCCAGTTCACGGTTGTGGCGGTCCTTGCCAAATGTATCAGCTCTTTGGTTACCATATATGTCCCCATGTCCTGGAACCCATGTAAGGCTATCCGTTGAATGTCTCGCTATCTCCTCAAGAGACGACCGGCATTCTCGAACATTTCTCAAAGTGGTGTACACGTTTTCCAGGAGTCAGAAAGCCGCCTTACTATCAGTAAGAATATGAATATTGCCGCCCAATATCCCACGATACTGAATTTTCTCTACGGCTATTCTAATGGCCACTATTTCGGCCCGAACTATGCTACAGCGGTCTGGTAGTCTGATTGATATTTAGTTGCAAATTCAACTCTTTCAAAAAAATTTCACAACCCGCTCTTTCCTTTAATTTTCAATCGTCCGTGAAAATTAGGATGACATCCTTCCCAAAGTATAGGGCATTATCATCATAGTAGGACCTATCCGGGATGTTTCTTATAAACCCGAATCGAAGACAGGGTATGGTGTAATCCGTGTGATAGTACACATTGATTAGGTCCACAGTTTTGGCATAGCCATAGTTCCTGTGCATCCATGCTTTTGTGGCGTCTAAACGCATTGCGGTTCGCTGCTATTTTTCTCGCCTCAATGTCCGGGGGTAACAAGTTCAGCATCGTAAACAGTGCCTTAGTTGGAGTAGTTCTAAGTGCCCCTGTTATCAGACTGCCGATCTGTAGAATAAAATGGTAGTCGCGTGTTCTAACCACTATGCCACGGCCGGTCCCATATATGATACTTCCTATATATGATAAAAAAAATACCAGGTTACGGCCAACTGCTCTTTACCATGATCTAGGCCTACATTGGTTATCCTATTTTTATCATTATTTAAATTTATTTAAAATAACAATTAAATATAACTTCATTTGTGTTTCATCAGCCTAAAAAACAATTAATTGGAAGCAACGGATTTATTTACCTTTAGATTGTTATCTTATACAAACAAATTTTATGTTTGTTTGAGCTTTTTATTTGGAAATTTGTATGTATATATATATGTACCTGCGTGTATAAGAACTCGCTCAGTGTTTATTCATAAACATTATGAAAGAGATCTATCTATATCTATACAATGTGATTTGAACTGGAAAGAAATCTGTGACGTCACACTTAGTCAGCAGACCAAGCAGAAAAAAACAATTTCATGAATTTGATATGAGTTGCGTAAACTCAAAGAGCAGCGATAAAAGGGGGGAGGGAATAAAAGTGATAAATGAAATATTTTTGGAACATAGAAACTAAATTCGATTTGCAACTAGGCAATAAACTTAACCAACCAACGACGTTAAGTTTAAATAAAACCTCCGCGTCAGGTGGTTGCAGTTATATACATACGTTCATAACTGCTGCATTGTAAGATAAAATTCTTAGCTATCAAGATAAATAACCATAAAAAGATAACAAATGAAGGAAATATGTACATGAATATAATCAAATCGTATGAACTTTGTTAAGAGCGGAAAAAGGCATAAGGTAAAATTAATTATACTTACACTGCCATCAATAACCGCATTGACCACGGGTTGATCTTGCAAAGCATAGGCTGAAGCTTTGGTAAAAATGGACATGAAACCGATTTTTAAACCGTATTTCTTTTGGAAGGCTTCCAAATTGGCCTTACGGAATTCCATGGCAGCGCTAGAAAAATTAGATGTAACACAAAAGAAACATCATTACAGTTATAAACTAGCATTAATAAAAATAATAATCTTAAATTTCACCTCATATCAATTTCGTTGAAAGTTGTCAACATGGCATTAACATTTTGTGCTTCCTTCAAGCGGGCAGCGATCTTTAGACGCATCCGATTCATCTTGACACGTTGTTCGGTACGTGTGCCAGTGATTTCACGCGAGTAATCAGCTGGTGGTACTTTCACTTGGGGTGCTGGTGTGGGACGTATAGATGCCACTGGTATTTGAGCAGCAGGACCACTTGGTGGTCTTACTGGTGGTGGTGGCATGGGACGTGGTGGTGGTGGTGGTGGAGGAGCACCAGCAGCTGGTTTTGGCGCCGATGGTGGTGGTGGTGGTGGTGGGGGAGCAGCAGCAGCTGGTTTGGGAGCTTCGGCAGCTGGCTTGGGAGCAGCAGCGGGTGCAGCACCACCTTCAGCCTTTTCCAATTTGAACAAAGGTTGACCAGCTTTGACGGTATCACCGTCGCTTACGAGAATTTCACGTACAATACCGCCAAATGGAGCAGGTACACCAACAGTGGTCTTGTCAGTTTCAATTTCCATAACGTTTTGATCGGCCTTCACGTAGTCACCAACTTTAACTGTGAATCTGTAATGAAAAGGGAGGGAAGTTAAAAGGGGGAATTAATTAAAGTTTAATATAATAAAAATTCCCTCATTCCAAAGGGGGAGAGTAATAAAAGGTGAAGGTGTTTGGAAACAATTCCTAACTCAATACTTAATCAATGTAATAGACATTAGAGATTTAAAGCGCTATTAATCTTTCATTGCGGTTAGGGATTATAAATTATATTTTTAAAGCTGGCGTGAGAATAGGCATTAAAATGAAAGCGTTTGCGGCAAAGCGTATACAATCGTTGCATAACACAGTACAACACATGGTTTTGGGACTCAATTCTGATAACTGCACGTAAAAGTAACAATAAAACAAAAGAGCCTAAAAAGTGACAATTTCTCCTATACGATACTTACTAACTTCAAATCGAATCTCGTCATGAAGATGACCCTCATTTTTCATTAAAAGGCAATAGGTAACGATCCTAAGACCATTATTTTGAAGTGACAGTACTTCGAAAGTTTGGAGAATGTAAAGAGTGCCGAAAACTACCCTGAGAATTTTGGAGTTTCGGACCGTACGAAGGCGGTTACCTTACCTTAGCTCTTTAATCTAAGAAGTAAATAGTGACACTATTGATTTAGACGGCGATAACCTTAATTTGCTTTCCTGTAGAAAGTTCTTAGAAATTCTGGCGTTTATGTCGTCTATATCAACGCACTATGAGCAAATTATACAGTTATCAGCGTGCGATACCCTTGAGACTCCTTGTGGAGGAGTGCAGGTAACTTAAAGTGATAAAGATTTAAGAGTATGGATAGAAATACTCCTCCTTCATCCATCTATTTATTCTTATTTTTGTCTTTGGAACTCTACAACTAGCTCAACTATGATAATTTGGGAGCGAAGAGTTCATGATGTCTTAGAATAACACCGAGTGATCGACTTTGCCAGATGCCTTAGGCCGAGACCACATACTAAGCAGTAGAGCGGTGAGCGGCAACATATAAAATACTGTTAAAGTGGTCACGCAATGAGCGGCATTTCTGAGCAGCTGAGCGGCTCCATTTCATATTTTTTAACTTGTTGCCGCTCACTGCCCTGCTGCTCAGTTTTAATATATATGTTTTAATTTTTTGCCGCTCATTGCTTGGCCTCGTCCTTAGACAGGTCTTAGTTTTCGTATTTAAAGCCGTCGTTGTGCTATGCGCTGCCCTGAAGCCATGTTGGTGGTTGACGGGCGAAAAGTGCTCTTTCAGCCATGGTAATATCTAGGCCTTCTAAACCCTTGCCTATGAGTGATAACATGGAGATAGGGCTATAAGACTCTACCTCGTAATAAGTCTGACAGCTTTTTGCATTTGAATAACCCTCGCCACTTTCCAAACCTGGGGGATGACCAAATTGGTCTTTGAGTTGCTGTGTAAGGTGTTCCAGCTCTACTACGCCGAGTTGTTATTAAATGAGAATTAATATATCGTCTGGGTCAAGAGCTTTTGAGTGTTTAGATATGGGGGGGATGTTATTACTTTCACTTCAGCTTATGTGAAGGAGGTGGGTACCATGTCCCTTTCGATGTTCTTCCCTAACCGTACAATGACTCTCTTGCCCCTAACATGCGTAGGCGGGTGTTCAGTTAATTGCCTGCAGAATTGTGTTTTACATTTCATTGCATTAGCATGTTGCACGTTGTTGCGTGGCTGCTGTAATGTTTCATTACAGATACGTTTCTTGTTGTAGACCAGAGTTTATGGAAACCTGTATCAAAACTATGGAAAAGTTCTCGCTATTTGTCGCTACCATGTTGATTGACAAATCGATCTATTTCTGTTGATATTTGCTCAATACACAGCTGTAAGGTAATTCCGTCCAGTTGATATTAGTGTACAGATGTAGGACGGCGCTCTCAAAACTGCCGGAGAATAGTGTTCGACTCTGTTGGGTCCCCGGACACAGTGACATTTCAGGAAACGAAATAGCGGATAAACTGGTGCGGAAATGCTCAGCCCTGGAACCCGGCCATTCGGATGGATCAGTGCGACCACCAATGTGTCATATATACGGAATTGTGACCAGTCACATTGAACGGCTGGCAAATGCATCCTGGGAACCACCGACTGTACGGTATCACGAGATATTTGGCCAAGACTGGATGGAAGACGAACCAGATCATTATTGGAACTGGATAGGAGGTCCGTTAGACAACTAATTGGAGTAATCACGGGACACTGCGGAGTCAGAGCATTTACATCCATCTGGGAGACGACACAGGAGGATTACTGTAGGCTTTGCGACGATAAGGAGGAAATTGAGACCATTGAGCATTTGTTGTGCCATTGCCCAGCTCTTCATAGAAGAAGGAAACATTTCCTCGGTAAATGGTTCTTTGATAATCTCACTGAACAGTCGTCTTGCAACATGGAGAATCTGGTGAAGTTCACTGATGGTTTGAGCTGGCTTAAGGGCAGAGGACTGTAGAGTCCCCACGTAATCTCACTACTTGTATAATCTTAGTACTTATATATATGAAGTTGAGAGAACACACCGAAATTAGTTTTTAGCCCTTCTTTCTCTTTTCCACTGTACTATTCTTCTGAACTCTTATTATATTGTCAAATATTCTTCCCTTTATATTTTTCAAGTTAATTAATTAATAGAGATTTTAAAAATTTCCCAGCAAATGGATCCTACGCATGTTCAGCAAGTATAATAGTATAAAGAGTATATTTGCAAGTACATATAATGAAATTTAGAAATCGCCATTAACCCTTATCGCCAGTCAAGAAAGCGGTAAAGATATATACCACAAGAAAACAAACAAGCCCCTTGTTTTTATCACCAAAACAACAAAAACTCATAAATCATAATTGTGTGTTCGTTTGTTGCTTTTTTAATAGGTTATGTAGAAAATCTTATCATCAATACTTGCGTAGACACCAAATGAAAGTGATATTGACAACAGTAGTCAGCTAGAATTAAAACAACAACAAGTTCACTAAATCGTATGATTACATATGCAAATGTAAACAAACGAAAAAAAAATAGAAAAACGTAACCCAGACGCCGGTTGTAACTGAAATGTATTATCAATACAAAATAAACTAGTTCGCCGGCTCATCATTTGTCATTTATAGAATTGTTGACAGGCGTTTAAATTTGAATGTTACAATGGTGAATGTACAAGTTGTGGGGTATCATAATGCAAAATATCGCATGAATTTTATAAATTATTTAAATGACAAATTTTTAATTAAACGCTAAGCTGTATAGAAATTGTGTTATATGTACTTGGAAAATGGGTGTATTTTATTATTTTAAATATTAATTAATTAATATAATTAAATACTCCTTTGATATGTTTCCAAATTATTAAACGAAAGGAAAATAACACTAGCCATTAGCCATAAGAATTATTGTTACAAATGTATTAATCAGTAAAAAAAAAGGTCGGTGGGAAGTTCATAGTAGCAACATTGTTAACACAGTGGCAGATTTTAATGCCAGACTAATCCAAGACTTGATATATGCATATGCTAAAGATGATCAACCTAGCTACCCCAAAAATATAACAACAACAACTACCCAATTTGTCATATTTCATAAGTTTTATATGAATTATGTATGTAGTGTACTTGAATTCTTCTATTATTATCTAATACTTTTGGCCATGAGCTTAAGAAATTAATGTTTAACAATAAATAATTAATAAAAAAGAAAACAGTGTCACCTGCTCTGTTCTTTACTCAATTTGTTTTCTTCCCTTTTGTTGGCTTATAATGATTAACAGTGGTCATGCCATACGATCTCTAATAGGTAATTGTGATTGTTTTGGTTATATATCCTCATCGCGAAAACGAATATAATTTGTTTTGGTCACCCTCAGTTTAGACAGAGACGGCTACGATGTGACAGGTTATCTTAATAATTACACAGTACAACACATGATTTTGGGACTCAATTCTGAGATCTGCACGTGAAAGTAGCCCCAAAAAGAAGAAGTTCTGCATCATTTCGTTTTGTCATAATAATTTAATATCGATTTAATACGATTCTATACGAAATTTTTCACGTTTCAGGCTCTTTTGTTTGACATTACTCGATAACCACTGAATGAAAAATTTTGAAAATGTTTTACTGTGTTTTATATAACGTTGAACGGACAGCAGTTTTTTCTTTCGAAATCCGCTGAGAAACTTAAAATCGGTTGATATTCTACCACGTTACTGTCGTAAAAGTGCGTAACTCAAGGTTATGGAGGTGTTTGGGTAATTTCAAAAACAGATTCTTGTTGTACTCAGCAACACTTACTAGTAAAATAAATACTATTATTTCCCAGGTATTTTTTGTCGCACTGTGTATTGCTTTGGAAATAGTAAAAAAAAAACTATATCAATAGTGAATTTAACAGGGAGCCGACCGAGGCTTAAGAGTTAGAGGACATGAATCTATCATATGGGTGAGCTGGGTTCAAGCCCTGCCACATAACATTTCTTTGTTCAGCAGACCATTTATTGTTTAATTAATCAGATTGTTTAGTGAAAGCATCTCAAAAAACTGACGAACGGATTCTTCCTAAATACTTAGAAGCGTGTAAACTTATTCAAATACGAGAAGCTCTTACATACATGAGATACAAAGAGAATTTTATTTATATATTTTGTCATAAGAAGGAAGCACGTTATTTTGATGCATCTTTAGCACAATCTAATGTAAATAAACCAGTACAGAAATTTCAGCCAGGTTAACTGACTGATAAATACCATCACCCAATATAAGATATTGTTTAAGTCTCGAGATATTGAAATTAATAGGTTTTTAATTAAAAAAATTACTTATGTATTATTTTTTGCCGTAAAAATTTGACTTATTTTTAAAGAAGGTACAATTATGGGCAGCACAACGTGTCTGGTTTTTTTCGTAAATCAATGTTTTATAAACGCTTACCTCGACAAAATTTGTCTGAAATCAGTGTACATACAAAAACCGGTTATTTATATGGGGGGTACCAGAAGCTGTGTATCAAATAGATAGGTTTTCTGAGGTATTACCTCCTCTTACAAGACCAAATTTGATTACCATTACCCCAGGTGCCGGTTTTTAAGTTATGGAAGAAATCTTAATATTTCAAAAATAGGTCATTTAGGTACAAGAAGAGGTGAACCGATATAGTCCATCATCGTTCCCGAGTTCAATTTTCATAAGCGAACATCATATCCAAAATTTGAGTGAATTCAGTGCACTTACAAAAAAGATATGTATGTAAAACTATGAGGGACAATTCGGGCATTTGAGTGGGAGGTACCAAAAGGGGTTTGGCAAAGGCTTCTGGTTTCTTAGGATTTGTCTTCTTTTACAATATAAATAAACTGACCGAATTCAAATATCCTCCGATCGTCCGTTTGGAAGTTATAAAAGAAATATAAATTATTTAAAAATAAAGTATATTTTCATACCGATCAGCAAATGTTTACTCGAGTTATCCTGCTATTCAGGCAGCCAGCAAGACAGACGGACATAGCTCAATCGTCTTAAAAAGTCCTGAAACGAATTTTGCCTTAAAATACTTGGGGTCTAACTCGTCTCCTTTAATGCGTTATACTTTTTCTCGTATCAAATCATAAACATATACCCTCAACCCTAAGGGTGATGGTATAAAAATGGTACATTTTTGTAAAATGAACTTCTTGATGTGAAAATATAGATTAAACAAAAATACATCACGTACAGAAAATATTTTTTCTGGTTACTCATATTTTATTCATTGCTGAAAAGTGATACGCAAAAGTCCTAAGTCTAACCAGATTAAAAAAGAGATTCGAAGTCCCTTACTAATTCAAAAATTGTTTGCAAAATGTTGCAAATAATTATTGCCAACGTTTATATGACGAACAAAAATAAACTAGTATGTTTTCGTTTGTCAATTTGTCACGTAAACCTACCCCTTTGCTTCTAATCCTTATTATGTGCTCTATTTCTATGATAGCTCAATGTAAAATTCTCCAGTAATGATACAGATTTTCGCTAATTCCAATTTATTATTTTCTTCTTTTTAATACGGAGGTATTCCTTTTTGGTTTCCAAGGAAGAATAAGTTTTATTTACTTATTAAAGTGGTTTAAAAGTGTTTCCTTCGAAATGAAAGAATACACCTGCTGCTTTACTGAAAGTAATGAAAATGCTATTCCTTGGAATGTTTACAATTATTTTTTGGTGGGATATATACCGTTAATCCAAGTTTGCTACATCTTAATGTTATGTATACTTGTTGAACTTGTATGGACAATTTTTTCTAAACAAAATTTCTGGAATATTGTCTGTGCATCCCCAACAAACGATTTCACGTTTCTGGAATTTCGTCTCGGTATCCCCTACATGTTTATATATAGCACAAACCCGAAACAAAAACCGGGACCGGTTGCAGCAATGCCTACACAATAATAATACAAAACGAAGACACAAAGCCAATGACCCACTTTTAAGACCTTGGCAAATAAAGCAAAATCAACAGCAGTGACACGTTTCGGCACAAAGATGCATTCAAAAGTGAAAGGTAAGTAAGATAATAAAAATAATGTACATACTTCAAAAGAAATATCGATAAATACAAATTAAAATAAATCTTAGATTATAATACATTTCGATGCATTTAATTTTCCCTTCAACTTACTTGACATCACCTTCCGATACGGAATCTGCAAACGGTGGCACTTTAATTGTCTCCGATTGCCATAGGCTGACACTTGTGTGGAAACTTTGGCTGGCCATGACGCCTAAGGGCCTGCAAGCAAAAAATAAAAGAAAAGCATTAGCTTATGTTTACACAACGGTGCCGCCGTTGGTGACATCACACTAACCTGCTGGCAGTGACTGCTGCAGCCTGGGTTTCCCCGAGTTGACCCAAGCGGGATGCTAATCTGGCATATTGACGCACTACATTGGCAGAGTTAACCTGCAAGAGAATACGGTCGATAAGTAAAACAGCAAATGGCCCAACTGTAGCGAAAATAATCGATGATTGCACAACACATTTCACTTTCTGACTCTAGAGCGTCCGTCCGTCTGTCCAGCCCACTGGCAGACAAGCACGAAAATACCGCATCACGTGAATGATTCATAGGAATGCATAAGACCTAGCGAAAGACATTCTGGAATTGTTTGTTTCGTCACACATTTCTTTTGGGTGGATATGAACATTTTTTTCTCAAATTACATAATCCAAAGATGCTTTTGCTGTGGCACTATTTTTTTTTTTTGCTCGTCTTCCACTTTTACTCTACACCTTTGCCATTGGTTGGTGTTGTTGTTATTGTTTCGAGTGTGTGTGGACCGACCCCTTCTAAACCCCCCAAAGGGGCGGCGAACGCACTATTCCATGGCACACAACACCACCACCAGCACGAACGAACACTTACTTCTTGGCTACGAGCCGCTTTCATGCCCAAGTTGAGCACGTTACGCGGTAAACGCCGCGATGTTATCGATATTATCCCGGACATCTTTCGTTCGTGTTTGTTTCTTTTGGTTTTTGTTTAAATTCCAATTGCAAATCTTTTCTCGTTAATATCCAATTGGACTCTCACACACTACAACGGAAGATATTTTTTTAATGGTCTTCTTAACTTCAGACCAGTGACATGCGACCCAACTGCACCGACGTACGTTTTCGAAAGCGACGTGAGAGTAATGAGCAGTAGAAAAATTTTGACTTTCAGTTGTCAAAATTATTTCGATATGTCAAAAAATGACACAGCGAAGAGAGTCGAGAAAGTGAAAAGCGATTGTGTCAAAGTGTACTAAACGTAAAGTACCCAGTAGGAAAAGACACGATGGAGCTGCTATACTATTGAAAGTAAATTCATGCTATGTGAAATATAATAGCCTTTTTACACCAAAAAAGCATTCCGCATCTTGAGCTGAAGATGCGGAATGCTAAAAAGTGGTTTTACACCGCAGTTTCGCATATTGTCAGCTGTTGTCTAGCTCACACATTTTTCCATTTGCCTTGTAAAACTGCAATATTTTCCTGCCACAAACCTATTAACATTGTTACGGAGGCTGTATTCCACGAAGCGCGAATAGTTTTAACTAATTGGAATAACCATTTATTAATATTTTGGCAAAAATGTAAATTTTTTGTCCGTCCATGTTGTTTGGCATTTTTTCCGATAAATGTAAACAAACGACGTAAATGGTGGTTGCCGGATCAACATTACTGAGAAAAATCGCTTAAATTCCAATTTTCAGTGTACAACTATTTTTCCGCATCTTTCATGGATGCGAAAATATGTTAACATCTTTCCAACAACAAAATACATGTAAAAATTTTAGCATTTTGGCCGCATCCATCAAAGATGCGGATTAACGCGGAAATATGTTAAATGCGTTCCGGTGTAAAAAGGCTATAAAATATAATAAAACGGCAAAGCAGAAAATTGGTTTAAATAGCACTGGGCAAAGGTTGGCTAAAAAAATGAAGGTGAGCCATTCCATGTGAAGCGATTACAAAAATTTTGGGCCGTCTCTCCGAATTTGATGAATTTTTGCATATATGTATCTTATAGCCTTTTTACACCGGAATGCATTTAACATATTCCCGCATTATTCCACATCTTTGAAGGATGCGGCCAGTGCTAAAATTTTTACATGTATTTTGTTGTTGGAAAGATGTTTACATATTTTCGCATCCATGAAAGATGCGGAAAAATATACTGAGTTGTACTCTGAGAAGGTCAATTTAAGCGATTTTTCTCAGTAATGTCGATCCGGCAACCATCATTTTTGTTGTTTGTTTACATTTATCGGAAAAAATGCCAAACAACATGGACGGACAAAAGATTTACATTTTTGCCAAAATATTAATAAATGATTTTTCCAATTAGTTAAAAGCATTCGCGCTTCGTGGAATACTGCTAAAAACCACTTTTTATCATTTCGCATTTTCAGTTAAAAAAGAAGGAAAATTATCGGATACTAAAATTTTTTCTAAAAACATAAAATAAATTGGATTTTGCTGTTCAGCGAATATAAGATGGTTTGTTGTTCAACAAATTAAAATGGGTGAAGAAATTTATAATAAATAAGTTAAAACCCCCCAAAAATGTCTTTTCTATGGTTATCCTGATTATTATTCAAATACGGGCAATCAATATGCTACAGAATTATCTATTTCTAAAACTACGTTTATGCGTCGGAAATCAAACCTCCAACTTAAATCGCCATAAATGTTGTCAAACATTAAAGTCTTCCATATAACTTCCGACCATTGATTTAAAAAATTTAGCTTCTTCTGTAAAATATTCAAAGTTTCGTTAGGGCCGTGTTTACATTTCCGCTGACGATATGCCGACATCCCTAAGGGTATAAAAAACTAAAGAACTTTTTTATTGCATTTGCCTGACCTATAAAGAATGTCTCCAAAAAATAAGCAAAAAAGAAAAAGGTAAAAATCCACAGCGACTCGATCAATGTGATGAATGGTGGTGCCGATCGCCACCACCACACATCGCTACGTGCAGTTGTCATGTTCTTCTTTATCGTATTTTTGTTTGTGTTTTTTCGATGCCGTGCCAAACCACCACCGTAACACAAGCACACACAACAAAGCGTCATATTTTTGTTTTGAAACGATGCTAAACTATTGCAACAAAAAAAGTAAACACAAAAAAGAGTTTTACTCCACGGTCTCATTTTTCGTTCGATATTTCAAACTCTTGCGTATGCAGGTTGCGGTCTATTTGTATTGATCTCTGGTTTGTACATATTTTTCATAAAATTGTAGGAACCTAAATAATTTAATAGCAGTTTTTCTTTCTTTCCCCAAAAAATATCTATATACTTTTAAAAAATCGCACGTTTTTTTTTAAATCTTGCCTGCGCCCTTTGTTAACTATTAAAATTCTCATTTTGTCTTAAAAAAGAAATTTTAAAAATTATCTTTACATTGGCTAAATTGATTTGATGCATTAAGTTTACGCAAATTATTGAATACCCTCACGTTCATGCATGGCTGTGTTCACAACATAATTACAACCATATGGTGCTGTCAGTTAGTACTAAAAATATCGTAAAGCAGACAGATGTTTTTTCATTGTCCAACAATTACGAAACTCGTGCAGGAATATCTTCGATCATTTACAAGTAAAAAATGTTATTTAGTGGTAAATAGTTAGGACATCGAAGCAACATCCACCAAGTGATAACTTTTCTAACTAGAAAAACAACAATATTATGTCGGCACAATACCAAAGATTTCTAAAAGTACTCGAGAAGTGGCCAGTAGACAAATCAAAAGTGGGCAGGTAAACAAAAAGACAAAACCAAGGGTCGGATAAGTTCTTCCCACACGCAATGCAAAACAGTGGTACACCACATAATCATACATTTATCATTACTAACGTCTTATCATCATCCTTTCTATGTTTCTTTCATTTCGCACTGACTAACTACCTGAGAATGTTCCCCTCATATATCTACTTGGAGTACAGTTTTGGTTGTTGGGTCTGTTTATGTTGAACTAATGCTGACACTTTTTAGCGCGTACTTGTCTAGTCGTTGTCAATACTTTGTATAGTGCTGTCATAGTAGTGTCAGTAGTTCTAGTGCTAGTGTTCTGTTTTCCAAAGTGTTTTCGATTTGTGCTTTCCTGATTGTTGTTTGTAGTTTTATCTTATTGCCGACGGATACATCATGTCTTCTACTTACGCTTATCAACTTATGGATGAGGAGTATTATTTTGGTACCGGCGATGAGTAAGTTCTTTAATAATGTCCAATGTAATGGATACCTGTCGAACTGAACGCTGAGTCTTTTGTCTGCTTCAAATACGACTGAATGATTTGCAGCGCAAACCTGTTTTTATCAATAAAGCTCTTATAACTCCCAGCAAACAAAGCTTTGTTTAAACAACAACCAGGTTTAGGTTAGAATAATTTGAAAATTGTTTTTTACTTTTTTTCTAAACAAAACAGATTAATAATATATATACAGTAGGACCTATGTATATACAAAAGGGTAACCTATTCATATTTCATATATTTGTTAACATTTTAAATGAAGAGTTTATCTTTTTGATATCTTCAGAAGAATTATATAATGTTTATGTTTAGCATAGCTTTATATCTTAGTTTAACACGTGCTATCTTTGGATAAGCAATGTCACACTTTGAGCAATGTCTATATGAATTTTTACGTATATATATAGTATAAACCTTAAAATATTTTTTGCTTCCAGACTATAGCCTTAAATAACTGATTGAAATATGTAAATGTAGTTAGGAATGGAAATGAAGGTGTGATCACTTATAAGAATCTGCTTCTGTACCCATCTTATATAACATTTAAATAAGATGAAATTGCCTTTTGCGGCACATCCTAAAATTATACAACGAACAGTGATATAAGAACATAACTTTTCTACGAATTAATACATCTCATTGCTGTATAAAAGGAATTCGCAGATTACTATGTTCCGGAATAGGCCTTGAGGCAGTACAACAGATTTGGCATGATGAATGAGTCAGCCAAAGCTGTTTCTATTGGTTAACAGCAGAATTAGATAATTATTATACATACTGGCTGCCAAGATACCCAATCATTTCCAGATATTTCGTGCTATGCACGAATTCAATTGTGGTGACGTTGTAGCTCAAATTAATGTCGCCACTTGCAAGGTATTGGAAAATAACAGCTTTGGGTTGCAAAGGATTGATACTCAAATGGTTTTCTGCCAAGATTTTAATTTTTCTAATAGTGTTTTACATTGACCTGAAGAACAAATTTAATTGCAGTAGCAATTACACATTACGGTGATCGCAGTTTATGGGCAAACAATTCCAGAGTTTGTCAACGCCAACCCCAAAAAATTATGTCTTTGCCGATTTTACGATAGCCATAATTTGAGCAAGATTGGTGTTTGCGAAGGTAATAAAAAGAAAAAGTAAAACAAGGTTTTGGTTTAGGTTAGTTAATTGTATCAGATCGAAATTTGGGTAACTTTATTGTAATCGAAATTACATTATATTTGTCGTACGACTGTCGGCGAAGCCACTTGATAAGTTATTAATAACAACAATGAGAAAAGTTATGGAGCAAAACCGCTACTTGTTAGGATCTACTTAACAAGGATGGATTTAAATGAAATAGAATCTAACGACGAAAGTAGCCAAAAAGGGATGAAAAACCATTAAACTATTTCTAGATTAAACATGCCGGCCGATAAAAAGAAGAATAATAACTAGAACTATCTAACATCTATAAAAAATGTGTAAAATTCAGGTAGTGAGCGATTCAATTTCATTTCATTTAATAATTCAATAGTTATAGTTATATTTTAACACTTCATTTCGATATTTGAGCAAAGAACACTCCGTCGAACAAGAACGAAGCGGCGAGATCATAATTTTCGTTTGATGTATAAAATGGGCAAAGACCACCCCGTAGAAGCTATAAAACTAGTCGTGAGAATATTTGTAGAACTGCACGACTTAAGTGACTTTAAGTGGCGTGAAGCCGATCAGGTCGTGCGGGTAATGGGCAACGAACGATCACCATTCTCAGTACGAACATCCGATACCCTCACATGACCGTCTTCTCCTGAATAGACTTGGACAACACGCTCTAACTTACAAGCCGTAGGTTGAAACTGATCATGGCAAACAACGACCATATAGTCTAACGATACTTCACGCTGAGGGAATTTCCATTTATAACGCCTAAGGCAGGCTTCGATATGCGCTAAACCGGTGGTAAGTCTCTCGAAAGTAAACTTGATTTCTTCAAATTGTCTATAGAAGGGATGCTTAGAGCTCTTCACTGCAGTTTTCCAGAGACGTCCCATATGAGGAGATCCAGGAGAAATAAGTTTCCACGACAAACCCTGGTAATTGTACTAGGCCTTAACTCGCAAACGAATCACCTGCAAGACAAGCCGAAAATCTCTCTCTAATTCTTTAGAAGCCCCTACGAAATGTGTACCATTGTCCAAAACAATGGTAGTAGAACATACACGACGAGCTATGAACAGATGAAATGCACTCAAGAACTTTTTTGTGATCATATCCTTTGTTGCTTCTAATAAACTGCTCTAATAGAAAAGCAAACGAAGACACACACGTAACCTTTAGTCACCTTGCAGGAACTCGGCGCTAAAGTCTTTACCTCAAATTGAACCTTACAGGATGTTTTTCCCAGAAGAACAGTGACGTTTTTTTTAAAAGGCGCCCATTTAGAAGCATTACACCCACAGCATCTTATTTTAGATTGAGGAGCACCAAGACACTTCGAGAATTGAGTGGTTCTCCATTCATCAAACTTCGGTCTCCTCTGTGAAAAAGGCCCTTTGAGAAATGACAGCCAAACGTGTCTTAACGAACATTATTTTATCCCTTAGAAGCACATGACCGGTGTGGGTAAACGACTTTCTATGAACTGGATGTGTTCTATGAAGGAATCGAAAGACATAAGCGACTACTCGCAGCGTCTTACCTAAAGATGAAAATCTCTCTAGAACGTCCTCATAATCTGAGAAGAATGCGTTTCTGCGGGGTGCACGCGTTTTCACTAACCATAGTTCCATATCTGTGTCCGCTGGTCGTTCTGAGGAAGTACACCAGTTTGATTTTTTCAACGCCAGCTAGGGTGAACCCCTCCACTCGTGCCGCTGGGGGCTTAAAGTTCTGTTTGGAAGTCATATGTTTGATAAAACTGACTAGTCTATTTTTTTCAACATAATCAACAGTTTCGTCGTTATAACTGTTTTTAAATAAAAATTACTTATACGAGAATACAGTTGAAGTAGAAAAGTATGGAATTCTGAACTATTGAACTAGTTCCAAACTAACGTAAACCTGTAAAACGTTATTTGAATAAGCTATTTGGTCTTGAGAATGAATAAACTAAAATATTAAGTTATAGTTATTAATTACTGTTTGGATATTTTAAAAGTGTAACTTAAAATTGTGAATAGGCGGATATACTTTCACTACTTATCTTTTGAAACGACTATTTTTTTTTGATATAAACGACCAATAACTGAAAACGATTACTCCTGCTCACACTATATACATACATATTTACAGATATTTTCATTTCATTAAAATGTTATTTTCTTACATAATCCTTACCCTTGCACCCTCCAATCTACTCAAACATCACATAGTGTCATGAACAATTGTTCATCTTATCATTTTCATAATGTAATTTACTCCACTTTCTTTCTGTTAGGGATCTTGGCGAGAGAATAAGAAAACATATCACAGCCATTTCGAATCCTGCTACGCTTACTACAGAAGCAGCTGAAAAACTTACTAAACAAATAGATTCATTGGAAAGATTGGCCAACAACACATACGGTCGAAAGTACCGACGTACCTTCGAATCGACTGCTACAGGACTCACAGTGCAGCAGTGTAATCACGTGCTCTCATCCGAATTAATGCAATATTTCAAAGAAGACAAAAAACAGTAATAAATAAGTACATCTTGAAACACAAACAGCTTGAGGATGTGGCTTAGCAGACAACTGATTAGAAAACTTGGTACGGCAACTACGGGCAACTTGTCATCGCCCTCACCTCCTCATATACCCGTACTTTGCCAAGAAGCTATTAACTATTTAAATCCATCACATGAAGAAATTTTCATCGATATGACATTTGGAGCAGGTGGTCACACCCGTCAATTGTTGGACAATCACAAAGATATTAAGGTCTTTGCTTTAGATCGTGATCCGGTGGCCCATGATTTGGCCAAAGATTTAAGCTCAAAATATGAAGGACGACTTGTACCTTTACATGGAAAATTTTCTGATTTGCCACGTTTACTCAACAATCACAATGTTGAACGTCATAGCGTTGATGGCATTTTATTCGATTTTGGTTGTTCCTCTATGCAGTTCGACGAAGCCGATCGAGGCTTCTCTATATCTAAAAATGGTCCCCTTGACATGCGCATGGACCGTGGCAAACAGAATTGTGAACAAATTTCCGCTGCCGATGTTTTGGCACGAGCTGAAGAAGCAGATCTGGTGAAAATCTTACGCATCTATGGCGAGGAAAAGGCGGCCAAGAAAATTGCACGAGCCATTGTTGAGGCTCGAGCGGCTTTTCACAAAATCGAAACCACAAAACAGTTAGCTGATTTAGTGGCTAGCTGCTTACGGGAAACCCCATTCCGCATGGATAAAATGCAGCGACCCTCTCATGTGGCCACAAAAACATTTCAAGCTTTGCGTATATTTGTTAACAACGAATTGAATGAAATCAATTATGGCATGATTTTGGCCAATGAGTATTTGAAACCTAAGGGACGTTTGGTGGCCATTACTTTTCACTCTCTAGAGGACACCATAGTAAAGCGTCATTTGAATGGCAATGTCATAGAAGGCTTAGCCAATCCAGTGCCACTTAAGTACTGCGGCCATGATGTCGTTCATGACATGGACTTGATGGAATCATTTGTATCGTCCAATTGGAAGCAGCTGCACAAACACGTTATTACACCAGCTGACGAAGAGTTGGCTCGCAATAGTCGTAGTCGTTCGGCAAAACTAAGAGCTGCCATTAAACTCAAGTAGATGTAAGAATTTTGTTGAAATTGCTTTAAAAAAAATTGTGGAATGATTCTTTTTTTTTTGTAGATTTAAGAGAAATGAAATAATTTCTGGGAACTGTATAGAATTAAATAAAGCTACAAGATATTATTTGAAAATCGTTATAGGTAATTGTTGGTGGAAGGGTTGAAAAATAAATACACCTAATTAACACTGTTTCCACTTAAGCATTCGCCATAACACGAATCTTATCTGATATCTCTGGCAATAAATTGTGTTGTAGTTTAATTAACATGTTACTGATTTGCTATTACACTCTCTCACCCACTGTTAATTTACAAATGTGCATACATTTACGAGTATCATAAATGTTTGCCGGCATTTCATTGTCAAGTTAATACTATTAGATAACATGAGTCATAAATGAATATCGGTAGAGGAAGGGTAAGCGACTAAAAGATGTTGTAGCTTATACAAAATGATATTTGTAAGTATCACATTCGATATTTTCATATGCGATAGCAAAAAAAGCTTTTTGTTACCCGATAAATTCCCGCCAAATTTATTGTAAACATTAGGGAACATATGCATTGGTTTTGCACTTCTCAGAAATTTGTGTGTGCGAAGCGGATTTGCTGCAATATTATTCAAGGTAAGATCACCTATTATTATTTTGTTAGCAATCAATAGAAAGTAGTATAAAAAATACAATGCATTCCCGATGATTGGAATCTGAGTGTTCTATGTCCTGTGCTTAAGATAGGCGATGCAAGTGTATGAACCAACAACCGCGGGATCAGCCTTTTACACATCGCATACTAGGTCTTGTCTAGTGTGTTATGTGAAAGACTAAAACCCAATCTGGCGAACCTGATTGGATCTTATCAGTGTGGCTTTAGACCTGGTAAATCCACGACCGACCAGATATTCAGACTGGTGAAGACACCTGGAGTAGACCCAATAAATGCAGATAGACACCTACCATCTGTCCATCGACTACAAAGCAATACGACAGAAATTGTTAGACGATATGGCTGAGTTTGGTATCCCTGCGAAGTTAATACGACTTTGAGGGATAACCCTGACTGACACGAAGTCTTCAGTAAAAATTGGCAAAAATCTGACTGAGTAATTTTCTACCAAGCGAGGCTTTAGACAACATCGTAATGGAGATAATCATGCGGAAGGCTGCAGTAAACAGGAATGGTACCATCTTTAACAAAATGCCGTGGATTGCGAAATGTTACTGTGGCCTTTTCGAGCAATGAAAGCAGTTTTAGGCTGTTTTGTTTGACATAACTCGAGAACCACTAATCCGATTTCTTCTTCTTTAATGGCAGCAACAACAGAAATTTATCTATCGGTAGCCGCACGTAGAAAAGTATTCCAAGCGCTTCGGTCTTTTGCGCTCCGTAGATAGTTCCTCACACCAAGCTTAGATAACAGCTCTTTCACCTGGTCCATCCATCGGAGTTTTGGTCGCTCCCTCCTGCGCCGCCCATCGAGTTTATTGCCGAAGACTTTTCGAGCCGAAGCATTTTCGTCCATACGTTCAGTATTTTTCTCTCGAAAACTCCCAGAATAGATTGATTCGCCTGCGTCATTACCCAGGATTCTGCGCTGTAGAGTAAGACAGGTAGGATCAGTGTCTGGTAGAGTTGGATCTTCGTTGGTCTAGAGAGGGCTTTATGATTAAAACGCTTGCTCAGCGCATAGTAGCCGCGGTTTGCGATCAATACTCGTCTCTTGATTTCCAGCCTGATATTATTACTTTTGTTTATGGCGGAGCCGAGGTAGACAAAATCATCTACCACTTCAAAGTTATAGTTCTCACGTTCACGTAGCGAGTAAAAGAGTAAGCTCTTTGTTCGTTTAAAAAAATAAC
Organism: Muscina levida; assembly: GCA_964034835.1. Taxonomy (NCBI): domain Eukaryota; kingdom Metazoa; phylum Arthropoda; class Insecta; order Diptera; family Muscidae; genus Muscina; species Muscina levida. The sequence continues at coordinate 44,353,041 of OZ035880.1, read as the reverse complement.
TTAGTTTTGCCCTCATTAACCACCAGACCCACTTCCGCCAACTGCTTTTCAATGCTCGAAAAAGTCGCAGTAACATCCCTCAATCCACGGACAATGATATCTATATCATCGGCATACGCGAGCAACATGTGACTTGTTGAATCCTGTTTACTGCAGCCTTCCGCATGATCATCTCCATTACGATGTTAAAGAGATAGCAAGACTGACTATCGCCTTGTCTAAAGCCTCGCTTGGTAGAAAATGACTCTGTCAGATTTTTGCTAATTTTCACTGAAGACTTCGTGTCCGTCAGTGTCATCCCACAAAGTTGTATTAGCTTCGCGGGGATACCAAACTCAGTCATAGCATCTAATAGCTTCTGTCGTATCGGCCTATCGAATGCAGCCTTGTAGTCGATAAACAAATGGGTCTTCTCCAGGATTTGTCATAGTTTGAATATCTGGTCGGTCGTGGATTCAACAGGTCTAAAGCCACACTGATAAGATTCAATCAGGTTCGCCAGAATGGGCTTTAGTCTTCGACATAATACACTACACTGGAACTTGTATGCGAAGGGTAAAAGGCTGAACTCGCTATAAATGGTGCACACACTTGGATCGCCTTTCTTAAGCACTGGACATAGAACACTCAGATTCCAATCATCCGGCATGCATTCCTTAAGCCAAATCGTGTTTATGAGCTCGTGCATGCAAGTTGCCAGCTAATCGCTGCCGGCTTCAAAAAGTTCTGCCGGCAGTCCTTTATCTCCCGCAGTTGCATTCTTGTTAAGCCGTGCAATTGCCGTGCTAATCTCGTTTTGGCTCTGTGGTGGACAATCTACTCCGTCGTCTATGATTTCGCCACTTATACTGCCTTCGGGACCAAGTAGAGATCGAAAGTGTTCCCTCCATATTCGCAGCACACTCTGAGTGTCCGTGACCAGATTTCTGTCTCTGTCCTTACAGTTGGGGATCCCTATTCCAAAACTTTTGTTGTTTACCCTTTGGTAGAACTTTCGGGCTTCACCTCTATTCCTGTAGTTTTCGATAACTTAGCTCTCTCGTTTCCTTTACAGACGCTTTTTCCGCCTGAACAGGCGTTTCATCTTTCTGATTTTTTCTTTATAACGCTCCATCACCGCACGCGTGGCTACAGTTTTGCCTAGTATGCAGCATCCATTTCCTCAGACATTTCGCGACATTCATCGTCGTACCAGGTCTTGTCAGAGCGTAGTTTTTCATAACCCAGACGGCTGTTGCGGCATTGGTCATAAAATTCACAATATGCTGCCACTGTGTGTCGAGATCATCAGAACTAGGGGGGTTTGTTTGGAGTAATTGATAGAAACCGGGACCGGCCGTGGCATAGTGGTTAGAACTCGTGACTACCATACGGGGGATCCCAGGTTCGATTCCCGGCTTCAGTCATCTACATTTTTCTTTCATTGACGGCTCCCTCGATGTTGTCGACAGCAACTTCGCAGTATATGTGTCGAGATAATCCGCATGTCTAGTAAAAGCTTTTTAAACAGTGACGTTCGCATTCGTCGGTAAACAAGTAGGTGTCGTTTGTTGCGAATCTAAAATAGAAAGCTTGTTAATTTACAACAACCATCTTTAATGTCATCGTCTTTGTCTTCCGACGGGGCGTGTACACAAAGCAGCGTAATGTAAATATTTTTCGCCCGGATGCGAATAGGTCAATTACAGGGTTAGACCGCGAGACCAGGTGTCGAAGTCTCTTTCCGACTATGAAACCACATCCAAGTTCATGTATTTCTGCATGGCAATTGTAAAAGATGTCACAGTTCTTTCGTCGTGTGCATCCCTGTCCCGTCCATCTCATATCCTGTATGGCGGTGATGTCAGCCTTGTATTTGTCGAGGACATCCGCCAGTTGGATAGAGGCACCATCTCTGTATAGAGTTCGGACATTCCAGGTGCATATCCTTAAATCATGGTCCTTGTAACGTTTGCAGGGGTCGTCAACATTGGACAGGGGGTTCTTAATTTTTCTTTTCTTCGTGTTTTCAAAATAATTGTTTTGTTTAAGGAGAGTGGCTTATTAGGCCACCGCGCCCGAACCTAGTTTCTTGGGGCTGCCAAGGCCTCTAAGAGAGCCTCTGTGTTGAGCTTTAGTAGCTTCTATTACCTACTTCCTAAGACGCATCGGTGGTAGCATGCCGTTTATGTTACTCAATATTTCGCCTTCTCACATTTGCTACCATAAAGGGTAGCGGGGAATACGTGATCTCTCGGACGTTGTGAGCTGCTTAGAAACCTCCAAAGAGAGCTACTCGTTACCTTAATATAGAAAGGCCCCAACTCATAATTTTTTGAAATCGTGTTTTTTGTCGATTCTAAGTCATACAAATTAATTAAAAATGTAAATATTAAAAAAATGATTATAATTTTGAATTTGTCTGATGTTAATAATAAAAACTGAATTTTAAATGTTTTTGTATCTGGTGTGTTTCTTGTTTTATTAATTTTTTTCATCCTCCTGTAAACTTCGTTTTTCATGAGTTAGGGCCTTTGTATATTAAGGTAACGTACTGGTTTTACCCAAATGAATAACAATCAGAAAGACTCAAATAATAAAATTTTCCATTCTATTAACGTTGATAAATTTTCACAAGGATCCGTAAGGGTTTAAACGAGTTATCCTACCCAACAGCCATGCAGACAGACAGAGATGGTTCAATTGTCTTAAAAAGTCCTAAAACGAATTTGATCTTAAGGGCGAAACTTGTCTCCTTTAAGATGTTACATTTTTTCTCGTGTCAAATCTCTAAGGGTGGGGGTATACAAATTCTTAGATTGTAATTAATTTGTTTAAGTTGGATATAACTCAATTTAATGCAGTCTCCTCATAAATATGTACAATGTACAAGACGACAACGACTTTTCGTCAAACCATTTTAGTTATACTATGGCGCTTGTCTTGTCGCTCCCTTCGGTATTGTCGCAGCAATAATACGCAAGCGACTATCGATTCTCAAGCGACATACGCGACAGTGTGCCGAAGACTTTACATGCAAAATACTAAATCATTTAGAGCACTTCTATGTTTAATCTGTTGACATGTTTCGCCAAAACAGCACCACTTTTGCTAATATTCAAATATTATACGATAGCGATAACTTGTCTAATGCATGAAAAACTTAAACACCTTACCCGTGTTCTTTATCTCGTGGAATACCTTGTTATCTCTACCAAAATTCATCGGCAAATGTGTGTTAAAATGTTCTTATGTTTTTTCGAACTTCACTGACCCTTAAACAATGCGAAAAAACAAAACAAAATTGATAATCTTTCGCATGAAACTGATAGGGCGAACGACTGTTTTCGAAAATGGGCTTAATACGCTGGCAATTATGGAAATCTAATCAAATTTCTTTTGTATTTGGTAGAGTAAAGACGTTAGTGGCTAGTGATTTGAGTTGAAAAAAATATATAATTAACAAAATTTAAATACATTTTATTTAATTCTATTTTAATACAGTTTTGTTGAACCCACCACACCTGCCGAAAATATGTCACAGGCCAAGTTAATATCGGGCACCCAAGTGGCCAAGTGAGTTTTATATACATTTATTACTAAATATAAAATAAAAATGTAATGCTTTTGATAAATTCATTGCAATTTTAGTGAAATTCGTGAATCTCTCAAGGAGAAAATTTCAACGGTACAAAAACAAGTACCGGACTTTGTACCTGGTCTACGTATAATTCAAGTTGGCGGTCGTGAAGATTCCAATGTTTATATACGCATGAAAATCAAGGCAGCCAAAGAAATTGGCATTGCTGCTGAACATGTACAGCTGCCCAGGACTATTACAGAAATCGAACTGCTGGAGAAGGTAAGTTTTGAAAAGTTTATTTGAAAATTTGCACCTAGAATAAACAGTAATTACAAAACACAAGATTATTTGTTATGTCAGTAGACGGCAGTGCAATAGCATGTAGCCGGCAGAGATGCATAAATGTATGGACGACAATTTTATCGTAGTTTTATCATTATTTTTTAAAAACTTTAGATCTTTTTTAGTTTTGATAAACAAAATCTCGATAAGCCTAATTAAAAAAAACTTTAAGTCTTATTTAAAACATATTAAATCTTATTTAAAATAAAACCATTTGCCAATTCGCCAAATCGGATTTTATGTTACACAGCAACTGAACAAGATCAAAAAATATTTACAATTCCGGAGAAATAGGAATGTTGCTTATAAGCAATTAAATGTCGACAAGTAAATCTCTTGTTTCGAAAGTTTTTACGACAAAGTCTTTGCAGATGGCAATCTAGAATTTAAACTCAGCGTTCATATAACCTTCACATTGCCGTCGAAAATCCATAGATAAGACAAAACATATATGAAATAAAAAAACAGTTGATAAATGTAACGAAGTCTAGAAAAAAAAAATTAAATTTTTTATTGTAAAAAAATGTTAGAACCTTATCTTTTTTAAAACCTTATTTTTGAAAAAAAAATTGAAGATTATTGAAGATATTTGAAAAATTCGCAATTCATAAACCAATTTAACCCAATTTTCTATAAAGAGCATAGAGCAACATTCGCTTAACATCACATCTGTTTTTCACTTGTTTTGACATCAACATATCTCTATTATCAATTATGTATTTATAATTTATTGTTTGTTTTAGTTTTTTTTACACTACAAAAATCTTTTAATTATTATGTTTTTACTGGTGATAAGATTTATGATGCTTTTTATGACATATAGTTGGGTTGCATGTGTTCAAAAGATAACACAATATATATTTTTTTAAACTAATTTGTTTTGAATTGAATAATTTGTTGATAACATTAACATTAGTTATCAGAATGTTGTGCAATTTTTAATTAAAAATTTTTGCGATCACGCAATTTTTTGAATTTTGCGAATGCAATATTTTTTAATAAGTTTGAAAATATGGAATATGGGTATAGGGGATTTTGTAATTTCAGTCTTTCTGATTGTTATTCATTAAAGAATAACCAGCAGCTCTCTTTGGAGATTCTCAAGCAGCTCACAACGTCCAAGAGATCACGTTTTCCTGAACATCCGTTCAGTGGTAGCAAATGTGGGAAGGCGCAATGTTGAGTTACCTAACCGTCATGCTACCACCGATGCGTCTTAGGAAGTAGGTAACAGAAGTTACTCAAGCTCAACACAGAGGCTCTCTTAGTGACTTTGGCAGCCCCAAGATACCAGAATCGGGCGCGGCGGCCTAATAAGCCACTCTCCTTAAACAAAACAATTATTTTGAAAACACCAAGAAAAGAAGGAACAAGAACCATGATTTAAGGATACGCACCTGGAATGTCCAAACTCTATACAGAGATGGTGCCTCTATGTTTCTGGCGGATATCCTCGACAAATACAAGACTGACATCACCGCCATACAGTGATGACAGGGATGCACACGGCGATAGAACTGTGACATCTTTCACAGCTGCCATGCAGAATGACAAGAATTTGGATGTGGTATCATAGTCGGCAAGATACTTCGACACCTGATCTCTCGGTTTAACCCTGTAAGTGACTGAATAGACGCTATTCGCATACGGGCGAAATATTTTTACATTACGCTGATTTGTTTACGCGCCCCGACGGAAGACAATGGCGAGAACATTAAAGATGCATTCTATGAGCGCCTGGAGGAGATATACAACCGCTGCCCTGCACATGACATTCTGGGAGATTTAATTGCTAAAATAGGAAGGGAAGATGCTCTTGGTTCAGCAGTCGGAAAATTCAGTCTGCACAACATGACCTCCTATAACGGATTCGGACTAGTTAGCTTCGCGTCGGCAAGAAACATGGTTGTTGTTGTTGTAGCAGCATATGTGTCTGTTTGTTTATCCTGCGTCGTTGTTTTCTGCTGCACTTGTATCCAGGCCAAGGAAGGTAGCTACTTCCACTGGGTGGGTCCAAAGAGACCTGGGAACAAGGAGAGTTGGATTGGCTGGGCAGTTAAAGAGGTGTAGCGTGTCGTGTGGTCCTTGGTTGCAGGCTGGGCAGACGTTCGACGTATTGCCGTCAATTCTTGCCCAATATGAATTGAGGCGGCTACACCATCCGGATCTTAGTTGGGCCAAAAACAACTCTCGTCTGCCGCGGTAAAACCTCTTCTTCCGAAGCCACTGATGAAGGGTGATCTCCGAGCACGACATTCACTCTATAGTTGTTTACTGCTTCCAAGACTTCGTCTGAGTGAATGTCTGCTAATCCTGCTTGATATGCGCTTTGATCTAGAGGCTCTCTCTTGTAGCGCTGGATCTCACGCTCTAGATCATGAAGGTCTTTCCTGACCTGCCTGGGGGGAGGGAGCCTATCCATAAGGTGGTGGTTGGGATGGCTGGTCCGATAACAACCAAGGAAGTACTGCTTCGACAAAAGGAAATTATGTCGTCGCACGGGAATGACCTTCGTCTCCTCATGTAGGTGATCCACAGATGACATGAGGAGGCACCCTGTCGCAGTTCTCAGGGCGGCATTTTGGCATATCTGCAGGTTCTTCCACTGCGTCTCGCTTACGTTCGGTGACCACACTGGAGCTGCGTAGTTCACCACAGACCGACCTATCGCTTTGTAAGAGGTCAACAAGGTTTCTTTGTCGGTTCCCCAAGAGCTGCCGGCAAGCGACTTGAGGACCTTGTTCCTACTTCTCATCTTATTGCAGATAGCTGTGGCGTGCGCGTTGAATCTGAGCAGACTATCAAATGTGACACCAAGGACCTTGGGGTGGTTGGTGGTCGGAATTGTTGTGCCATCGACTATCACATTGAGCTGCTCCTTCACTTGCGCTGTCCATGCGGTGAACAGTGTGGCCGATGATTTGGTGGCGGAAATTTTCATCCTTCTCGCAGCGAAGAAATTGGCAATTGGCAAGAAACATGGTAGTGAGTGCAACCAGATTTCCGCATAAAGATATCCACTAGGCAAACTGGATATCTCCCGATCAAAATACAAGAAATCAGATTGATCACGTGTTAATTGATGGAAGGCATGTCTCAAGCGTCGGATCACCACCTAGTTGCAGCCAAGGTACGCACACGATTAAGTAGTGCTAAAATTAAGAGATAGCCAATGCCTACTCCAACCAACTCTCTCAATTACTTTAAACAAACCCCCTCTAGTTCTGATGTTCCCGACACCCAGTGGCAGCATAATGCGAATTTTATGACCAATGCCGCAACAACCGGACGGGGTTATGAAAAACTACGCTCATAGAAGGCAAAACTGCAGCCAATGGCAACGCGTGCGGTGACGGAGCTTTATAATGAGAAGAGGAGGGAGATGGAACGCCTGTTCAGGCGGAAAAAGAGTCTGTGGAAGAAAAGAGAGAGCCAGGATATCGAAAACTACAGGGATAGAGATGAAGCCCATAGGTTCTACCAAATGGTTGAAAGCAAAGGTTTTGGAACAGTGATCCCCAACGGAAACCTGGTCACGGACACTCAGAGTGTGCTGCAAATATGGAGGGGACACTTTCGATCTCTACTCGCTCCCGAAGGCAGCATAAGTGACGAAATCACACCAATCATAGACGACGGAGTAGATTGTCCACCACAGAGCCAAGACGAACGGCAATTGCACGGCTTAAAAGTAATAAAGCTGCGAGAGCCGATGGACTATCGTCAGAGATTTTTAAAGCCGGCGGCGAATAGCTGGAGACCGGTCTATTCTGACGTGGCTACAATAGTCACCACGGTTACAATAAACTACTTTGGTTACAAAATCAAAAAATCGGTATTCCGAAGCCTTGTCTCCGTGACAATAGTTACAAAAATTGTTACCTGCCAGAAAGGAGGTAACAAGCTAGTTACAGCCGTTTTGAATAATATTTTGAGTTGTAACAAACAAAATGTTGTTACCTTTATTTGGATATGTAGTAGCAAAAGGTGTGAAAAGAGAAAAGTTGCCCAGAAACCTGCGGGACAGCAGTGACCAATTCACCATTACACAGTTACTATCTAATATTTTCGACTGTCCACTTAACTTGGGCCCTTGTCGGCCCCTAAATTCATTCATATTTGTATAAACATCTTAAATAGAAAAACATTTTTTCCTTTTTCTGCACACTCATACCTCTTGATACGGCCCCTCTTTTTACGGCATTTCGCTATAACGGCCTTTTTAAATTCTGGAACACCTTCGCTTTACGGCGCACATTACCTCGCCATACGGCCAAAAGCAAATAAGGGATTCACCGCTTTTCTACGAAGAGTGAGAGACTAACAAAAGCATTCACTCACAAGCGCAGCGAGTGTTGATGCAGTCGTCTCTTTTTTGTGCTCATCGTGAGTAGACGTAGTTTTTTTTGCACATTTTTCCATTCTTTAGTAATAATAAGTGAAAAATTAGAATAAGAATTTATTACCTCGCTTTACAGCGTTTCGATTTACGGCCAACATTTTGGGAACGTATCTAGGCCGTATATCGAGGTATGGGTGTATTGTGTTTTGATTTTTTGTTTGTTAAATTCAATAATCAGCTGCGAATTGTCAATAATTTACATTTCACCTCGAGGTGAACATTTTCTTGGTACGAAATAGCCGGAATACCCGTAAAAAAATTGTAACAAATTTCTGGTGACAAATTTTTGTAACCAAATTATTAGAATAGGGCCGTAAGTCTTCAGTGAATATTGGCAAAAAATCAGACAGAGTTATTTTCTACCAAACGAGGTTTTAGACAAGGCGATAGTCTGTGCTGCGATATCTTTAACATCGTAATGGAGATGATCATGCGGAAGGCTACAGTAAATAGGAATGGTACCATCTTCAACAAAAGTCACATGTTGCTCGCGTATGCTGATGATATAGATATCATTGTCCGTGGATTGCGGAATGTTACTGCGGCTTTCTTGAGCATTGAAAAGCAGTCGGCGGAAGTGGGTCTGGTGTTAATGAGGACAAAACCAAGTTATTTGTTTTAACGAACAAAAAGTCCACTCGTCTGGGACGCTGTGTAAACGTTGAGAACTATAACTTTGAAGTGGCAGACGATTTTGTCTACCTTGGCTCCGCCATAAACAAAAATAATAATGTCAGCCTTTAAATCAAAAGACGAGTAGTGATCGCAAACCGCAAACTACTATGCGCTTAGCAAGCGATTCAACGACAAAGCGCTCTCTCAAAGAACAAAAATCCAGCTCTACCAGACTTTGATCCTACCCGTCGTGCTCTACACCGCAGAATCCTGGGTAATGACACAAGCAGATCAATCTATTCTGGGAGATACTTTGCAAAATATTTGGACCAATCATCGTTAACGGCGAGTATCGTCGTCGAATGAACCACGAGCTGTACAACGATATCGACGTAGTCAAGCGCATTGAAATCGACCGAATGCGCTAGCTTGGCCGTGACAAATTCCGCTATACGATACTTTTTAACTTCAAATCGATATTAAATTATAATGGCATGTAACTTGACAAAACGAATGATGCAGAACATCTTCTTTTTGGGGCTTCACGTGTAGTTCTTAGAATTGAGTCCCAAGTCAATGAGCTGAAAAATGTTGTATTGATCCTTGAGGTCTAACTCGTTTCCTTTAATGCGTTACACTTTTTCTCGTACCAAATGATGTATACCCTCATCCCTAAGGGTGATGGTATAATAATTTTATATGTATGTATGTATGTATATAAAACATCTTTCTCTCCAATCTTTGCTTTCAGATTAACTCCCTCAACAATGACCCCCAAGTACATGGCATCATTGTACAAATGCCTTTGGATTGTGAGACCAAAATTGATTCACACAAAATCACCGATGCTGTAAGTCCCGACAAGGATGTCGATGGTCTACACACCATGAACGAGGGTCGCGTCTCCATTGGCGATTTAAGTGGTTTCATGCCCTGCACACCCTGGGGATGCATTGAGCTGATAAAACGCTCTGGCATTCAGATGGTTGGTGCTAATGCTGTTGTTTTGGGACGCAGTAAGATCGTTGGCACGCCAGCAGCAGAACTCTTAAAGTGGCACCATGCCACCGTGACGGTGTGTCATTCGAAAACCAAGAATATCGAAGAAATTGTAAGTAACTTGAAATGGTTTTAACAATAGAAAAATACATATTATTAAATTGTTGTTATGTTAGTGCCGTACTGCTGACATTTTGGTGGTAGGCATTGGTGTAGCTGAGATGGTGAAAGGTTCTTGGATTAAACCAGGCGCTGTGGTCATTGATTGCGGCATCAATGTTAAGGCCGGTAAGTTATTATAATGACAACCAAAAGGCAAAGAGAGAGAGAGAAAGAGAGAGAACAATTTAATATATCAATGTTTTCGTTGTCTCCAACAACCTTATCAGTGTTTCACTGGCTGTATTGCCCCCACTGAGTGAAGACCCCTTTGATAATAGAGGTCAATCTTGCTTGAATATCAGCCTTAACATTGTCGTCATAATATTTTAATTTTGTTGTGTTCATTACTGAAAAATTATCAATGTTATATACTATATTCTAAAGATCCCACCAAGAAAAGTGGCACACGCTTAGTGGGCGATGTTGACTTCGAACAAGCCAAGTTGGTAGCTTCTGCCATTACTCCCGTACCCGGTGGTGTTGGACCCATGACAGTGGCTATGCTTATGGAGAATACTGTGCGTTCAGCTTTAACGGCTGCTACGAATTTGTTGAAAAAGTCTTGGGGTTTAGCTCCGCTTACACTGAAACCCGTGATACCTGTGCCAAGGTACTAAAAAAAATGAAGAAAAATATATTATTTTTATGTATAAAATTTTATTTACTCCCCTTTTCAGCGATATTGTTATTGCCCGTTCCCAGACCCCTAAAGATATATCGGTGTTGGCCAAAGAAATCGGTTTGCTGGGCAATGAAGTTACTTTGTATGGCAATAAGAAGGCCAAGATTGCCTTAAGCGTAGTGGATCGTCTTAAATCCCGTGGCAATGCTAATTATGTTGTGGTGGCCGGGTAAGTGGAAACCATTAAGTCAAAGCCGTTGATTTAATATCTCGTTTTATTGCAATTATGGTTTAGTATTACTCCCACACCCCTGGGCGAGGGCAAAAGTACCACCCTAATTGGCCTTGTCCAAGCTTTGGGCTCTCACAAAAACCGCAATGCCATCGCCTGTATGCGCCAACCTTCTCAAGGTCCCACATTCGGCATTAAAGGCGGTGCAGCTGGTGGCGGCTATGCCCAAGTTATACCCATGGAAGATTTTAACCTGCATCTTACTGGTGATATTCATGCTGTGACTGCGGCCAACAATTTGTTGGCAGCTCAGTTGGACACCCGCATGTTCCATGAGTATACCCAAAAGGACCAGGCTCTGTACGATAGATTGGTGCCCCGCATCAAGGGCGTTAGAAAGTTTTCGAAAATTCAACTGAGACGTCTGGAACGCTTGGGCATTAAGAAAACTGATCCTGATTCATTGACTCCTGAGGAATTGGGCGCCTTTGCCAGATTAGACATTGATCCCGACACTATTATGTGGGAACGTGTGGTGGATATTAACGATAGGTACCTAAGGCAAATTACGGTGGGACAATCACCTACGGAGAAGGGTTTCTCGCGTACGGCTTCCTTCGCCATGTCGGTGGCTAGTGAGATTATGGCTGTCTTGGCTTTGGCCAAAAATTTGAATGACATGAAATCCAAACTGGCCAACATGGTGGTGGCTTTTGATCGCAAAGGTAAACCAGTTACGGCTGATGATCTAGGCGTTACTGGAGCTCTAACTGTTTTGCTGAAGGATGCTTTGGAGCCCACCTTAATGCAAACACTAGAAGGAAATCCTGTCTTGGTACACACCGGCCCATTTGCCAACATTGCTCATGGTTGCTCTTCTATAGTGGCCGATGATATTGCCTCCAACTTGGTGGGCAGTGAAGGTTTTGTTTGTACTGAGGCTGGCTTTGGTTCGGACATTGGCATGGAAAAATTCTGCAATATTAAATGCCGTTCTTCGGGACGTAAGCCAAACGCTGTGGTGTTGGTGGCTACTGTGCGCGCTTTAAAGATGCATGGCGGTGGTGCTCCGGTTACACCTGGTGCTCCCTTGAATAAACAATACACTGAAGAGAATTTGGAACTGTTGGAAAAGGGTTTGCCCAATTTGTTGCAGCACATTTCGAATGGTCGTGCCTTCGGTTTGCCCGTTGTGGTGGCCATTAATCGTCATAGGTGAGTAATTTTTGAATATGAAGTGAAATTTTGTTTTAAAACTAACAGAAAAAAATTAAGGGAGATGTTTTTAAAAAAGAGTTGCTTACAGGCATTGTTGCACTAAATAAATAATATCTATGTGGATTTAAGGTCTACACTATTACACATATTCCAGCTCATTGATTTGGGACTCAATTCTGAGAACTGTACGTAAAAGTAGCCCCAAAAAGAAGAAGTTCTGCATCATTCTTTTTGTCAAGTTACATGCCATAATAATTTAATATCGACTTGATGTTAGTAAGTATTGCATAGGGGAATTTGTCGCGTTTTAGGCTCTATGGCGTATGATTTACGTGGAATATTAATTATAATAATCATACGCTACCATATAACAATATAACAAAGTAGCCTAAGACGTGGCAAATTCCCCTATACGATACTTACTAACTTCAAATCGATATTAAATTATTATGGCATGTAACTTGACAAAACGAATGATGCAGAACTTCTTTTTTTAGGGCTACATTTACGTGCAGTTCTCAAAATTGAGTCCCAAAATCATGCGTTGAACTGCGTTAGTTTTATTAATATTTTCATTCCATTTTTGTGCCTGAGTAACGTTTTAGTTATCCACTTTTTTTTTTAGTACATTTGCCATAAAATGTTCTAGGTTTTTACGAAAGTTTTTATTTCACCAATAAATCTCAACAATTTCTAAGAAAATTTAATTGATATATTCTCTTCTCCTAAGTGCTGACACCGACGCCGAACATGAATTAGTCCGATCTGCCGCTCTTAAGGCTGGTGCTTTTGCTGCAGTGGTCTGTTCTCACTGGGGCGAGGGCGGTGCCGGTGCCACAAACTTGGCAGAGGCTGTAATAAAGGCTTGTGAAAATTCCAAAAACTTCAAATTGCTTTACGACGAGAAATTATCATTGCTGGACAAAATGAATACAGTGGCCCAAACTATGTATGGAGCAGCTAAAGTGGAATTGACACCAAATGCCCAAAAGGCTTTAGAGAAATTAACAAATGCTGTAAGTTATATACAATTACAAAGAATGCAATTCATCTTAATTATATTTAACATTTACAGGGTTTCGGTAATTTGCCCATTTGCATGTCGAAAACTTCGGGCTCGCTGACAGGTGATGCTGCCATTAAGGGAGCACCCAAAGGTTTTACACTGACCATACAAAATTTGTATGTATCAGCTGGAGCAGGATTTGTGGTTGCAATGTGTGGAGAAATTTCGAAATTGCCTGGTTTGCCGACACGTCCCTGTCTGTATGACATAGACTACAATACTGAAACTGGAGAAATTGAGGGTCTATTTTAAGAGTGATAAGGTTTTATGGAAGTGTTATTTTACAAAATTTTGACAAATTTATATATATTTTTGATATAATGCCGTATAATGTGAAATGTAGTAGTAAAGTTTTTTAAAATTTTTTAATTAATTTTGAATTGTGAGAGTAAATTAGTAGATATTTTTATATTGTAATTGTATTAATAACGCTTTTTAGTGGTCACAGCCATTTCCGTATCGTTGGTATAAAATTCATTATTTAGAATTTTATGTTTACTACCGGCTGCACATTTTTCTTGCAATATGTTCATATTATTCATTTCGAACAAAGGATCATCGTGTAGACCCTCGAACTCGTCTTCATCATCATCATCGGAGTCGGTGCTTAAGGAATTAAAAATATTATTCATTGTAGACAAATTTACTTTCTTTAGTAACACTAACCTTGTTTCATTGTCATAATATCCCATAGGTTTCTTTGTCTCATTCAGTTGCTTGTTAAAAATTGGATTTGATCCTTCCACGGAAAATATGTTTGACGCTGGTCCAGCAATTCTATTTAGATTTGAGGCTACCGAACCAAATTCAGCTGGTTCGAAAGCTTTTAGTTGCTTCCTCAGTATACGCAATTTGTAGAGATACAAAAATGTCATTACAGCCGTTGTTGCGCCTAGTATTACACTTAGACTCACTAGACTTATTAACAGCCAATTTCCAGCCAATACTGTTTCAGTTGCAGTTTCCACATGGGGTATGTCATTTAGTATAAGATGGCGTAGTTGTAGGGTATTTTGTAAACGTGATATAAAGGCCAGATCATTGGATCTTCTCTGAATATCGTAAGCATTCACGGCTTCATTGTTGTGTATGAAATGTACTTTGACTTCGGTTATAAAACTGGCAGTTGCATTAATATTATCTTGCGGTAAAGATTTTTGAGTTTGCACATTGGTTATATCATCCATAGAGTCCACGTTGCAGATATCATAGCCATAGAGACTCTGGAATTGTTCACGTAGCTGAAACAAGAAGAGCTTAAATCAATCAGTAGGCCAGATAGTAAAAAGCCCAAAGGGTTTGGCTTTCTCAGGTTAAACTTTTTTTATAGGTTTTTATATTTTTTGCTTTTCTTTATATTTGTTCACTTACACAGATCACCTCATGAAAGAAGCCCCAAAAAGAAAAATTTCTGCATCTTTGGTTTTGACAAGTTACATGCCATAATAAATTAATATCGATTTGAAGTTAGTAAGTATCGTATAGGGGAATTTGTCACGTCCCGTCAGTGGGCGGGACACGGTTGCTCGCACATGAAGACGTGCGACATCTACTATAGCGGCCATGCGGACCAACCACGAGTTTGGATGTGGATTTGTGGTTGGCTAGAGACTGCGACACCTAGTCTCAATATTCATCCCGGTGTGTGAACGTATAGCCACCATAAGAGTCAAAACAAAGTTTTTCCACATAACACTTACATATATGTGCCCAACGCTCCGACAGAAGAGAAAAGCGATAAGGATAAAAACGAGTTCTATGAGAGCCTAGAAAAAGTAAATGACCGTGGCCCGAACCATGACATCAAAAATTGTACTAGGCGATTTGGCAAAAATGCAGAATATGGGGCGCCCTAAAACACGACAATCAAGGTCAAAGTTGGCGCTAAAACCCACGGGGCCCTGGGGGCCCAAAAAAGAGACCCCTTGGGTTCTATGACAACCCCCCCGTGGTGGGCACGCCCCCCGCCGCTTTCGCCGTAATTAGTTTCCTTGACTTGAACACATTATGTCCCCCGCCGCATACGCCGTAATTAGTTTCGTTGTCTTGAACACATTATGGTCCAAGACGAATGCGGTGGGGGGCACGCGACCGCCCCCCATTCTTTTTCATCAACTGCATCATGTTTTACCATTACTTGATCACGCGATTTTTTTAAAAATATTTTTTTTGGGTATATCCCGGTACCCGCACATGGGGGGTCATCATAGAACCGAAAGCGGCCCCTTTTTGACCCCCGGGCCCCATGGGCCTGAGCGCCAACTTTGACCTACCATTCCGATGTTTGAGGACCAAGACAAAGACAATAGCACATTTTCTGCACTTCAGCCGGCGATTTTAATGCTAAATTAGGCAGGGAGACCGCATTTAAGCCTATCATCGGAAAAATCAGTCTGCACTGCGAAACATCAAACAATGGCATCAGACTGATTGATTTCTCTGCGGCAAGAAATATAGTAGTTAGCAGCACTAGATTTGACCGCAGCTATATTCGTAAGTCAACAAGGTTATTTCTAGATCAATTGACGAGGAATCAGATAGATCACATGATAGTCGATGGAAGGCACGCATCGAGTGTTCTGGACGTGCAAGTGGACGGATGTACAAAAAAGCTGGACATCTGTAAACTGCGGATCACAGAGGTAGCGGACGCCTACTCCAACCACCTAACTCAACTGCAACGGAATACTCCAACCCTTGAAAATATTACCTCGCAGTGGCAAAATATAGCCGACTTCTTAGAAAGGGCTTCGAGAAGCGTACTTGGGTACTCAAAGCCGTCTCTAGAAGATGCCTGGTACGATGATGAATGTCGCAATGCCACGAGAGAGACCGATGCTGCATACTGGGCGAAACTGCAGCCAATGTCAACGCGAGCTGTTCGTAAACGGCACAGGGAGAAGAGACGAGAGGCAACTCGTCTTTTTAGACGGGAAATGAAGAGGAGCTAAAGAAGAGACAGGATGAGTGCACAGAGTTGCTTCGAAGTAGAGGGGAATCCCGAAAATTCTACCAGAGAGTTAAGGCGAGAATGCGTGTCCTGCATGGAAAGCGATGGCCAGCTAGTGACGGACCCAAATAACGTTCTAGAGATATGGAGAAAACATTTCAGAAATTTACTGGAAACGGACACCACTCCAGAAGACCACGCTTCAATCCATAACGATGGTATTAACTGTCCACCTTCGAGCCAGAGTGAGATACGTGTGGCAATATGCCGCCTTAAAACAACAAAGCGGCAGGAGTCGATAGTCTCCCTGCTGAATTGTTTAAGGCTGGCGGGGAGGAGCTGATTAGGACCTTGCATCAGCTCATGGAGAAAATCTAAATAAAGGAAAGTATGTACGGGTATTGGAGTCTCAGTCTGTTATGTCCCATACACAAGAAAGAAGATCGTAGTGAAAGTAAGAACTACTGTATGCCCATTAACAATTGCGTACAGGGTCCTTTCAAGAATATTGGGTAAACGACTAAACTCAATTGCAGGAAAACTAATTCAACCACATCAGTGTGACTTTAGACCTGATAAATCTATGACGGATCAAATATTCACCTTACGACAAAAACTCATGGAAAGCAGATCGAAACCTACCACCTCTTTGTCGACTACAAAGCTGCCTTTGACTCTGCGATAAGGAATTGGCTATATGAGACAATGTCTGACTTTGGTATTCCTGCAAAGCTGATTCGACTTTGCAGAAATACCTTGGAAAACACCAAATCCTCGGTTAAGTTTGGTAAGGATCACTCGGAACCATTTAACACGGAAAGAGGTCTCAGGTAGGGTGAAAGCCTGTCCTGTACGCTATATAGTATAGTTATGCAGAAGGTAATGAGAAAGGCTGGTGTCAACACGTCTGGCACCATATTCCACAAGAGTCACATTTCACTAGCCTATGCCGATGATATAGAGTTTTATAGTTTTCTCATCACTAGAAAAGGAGTCAGCAAAAACGGGTATAGCGGTCAACGAGGCCAAAACAAAAATAATGGTTTAGACGAACAAAGAGTCCTCTTGATGGGGACGCAGTAGATGAATTGACCTCCCTCGGATCTTCCTTCAATAAGAAAAATAGTGTCAACCAAGAAATCAAGCGGAGAATAGTGCTCGCCAATAGATGTTTTTACGGACTTCAAGAGCACTTTAGTAAGACCACCTTATCTCGGGATACTTAGAAACAGCTTTACCAGGTAATTTTACCCGTTCTATTGTATGCTGCCGAATTGTGGGTGCTTACGACAACGGACATACAAAACCTTAAATTATTCGAGAGAAAGTACTCCGAAATATATGGACCTATCTGTATCGACGGCGAGTTTCGCCATCGCATGTATAATGACATTGACATAGTTAAAAGAGTCAGAATCCAACGACTACGATGGCTGGGATATGTTACCAGGATGGATGTAAATGCTCCAGCGAGAAAGGTGTTTGAAGGCGAACCTAAAGAACGACGCAGAGCAGGAAGACCACCCAAACTTCGTTGGAAGGACCAAGTGGTAGGCGACGTGCCACCATCTGATAGGACTAACTGGAGAACGCAAATTAATATTTCGAGAGGAGATTTGATTAAAAAAAATATTTTTTGTTTTTTATTTTTTCCACTTTATTTAATATTTTTTCCACTTAATCAATCTTAATCCTATTTTTTCCGACTTTGGGGTTGTTTGTAGCTAATTAACTTCACCGAAGATGAACTGGTTGAACTTCGCGGTGACCGATCTGCGCGTTGGCGTTGATGAGAAAAAACTGAAGTAAATCTTCTTCCAATTCCGTTATTTATACATTTGCAACTGCAAGTAATCTGAATATTGTTATCAGGTGACTCTTGGGCGTTGGTCAATTCTTCTTAGAAACAAAGAGCTCCCTTTGTTTATTCATATTTCCGCTTTTGTTTATTAATCCCGATTTAAATAATTAAGTTCGAAGAATTTTATGATATTTTTATGAGCCGTATTTTATGATTAAATTTAAGTGTTTAAAATCAAGTCGTCTATTGCGACGTTGCTATGCGATCGAAATATGATCAATGATGCAATACGTGCGATCATGGTGAAATTCATGGCAAGTGTGAGTTATTAAGGTTATTAGGGTTATTAACTCCCCCCTTCCTTAAGAGATGCGCCCCGCTTCTCTAATATAATAATATTAATATTCTTCTTTGTTAAATTCGTTAGCGTCGTTCATTTCGTTTAATTGCTTATTTAGTTCAGCTAACGTTTTCATTTTCAGTTCATTTTCGGATTGTTGTACATTTAATCTTCTGGTTTTAATATATTTCATTATATACTTTCTTACTTTGATTGTAGAATACATAATTATTAAAAATATTACAATGATTATAGTTATACTTATTTTTGTGTTATTGTGTTCATTAGATTCTTTGATTGCTATATAGTCAGTGTTTTCTAGTGTAATATTTTCATCTTTTACAATTTCTACAATATCAAATATAGGTATTTTGTTATTCTTTATATAATTCCAAATTAATGTTGATGGGTTTTCATACAATTGATTATCAATAGTTACATTGTTTTCGTAAGTTATTAAGTATGTTCCATTAACTTTTACATTGTCTACTGTGTGATTTCCTGAAATTAAAATTGCTCCATCTTTAATTACATCAATTTCTGGAGTTTTAGTTATAGTTTTCGTACAATTGGTTTTCTTTGAATTTAATATATTACTTAAACATGTTGTAGTGTTTACTCTCTTACAAAAGGTATTACTTATTTCGTTTTTACAATCATTGATGTTTATAAAAGTTTCTTTACATTTTGCAATCTTATCTTCTAATAGTAATTTTTCTTTATTCTTTTCAATAGCTCTTACATCGTAAAATTTACATATTTTTTCAATAATTGGGTATTTAATATATATAATTATGCAATCCTTGGTCTGTACTATTTTAAATTTGGATGCATCTAATAGATCTGTTAATGTAATTTTAGCTTTTTCCAATTTTACTATTTCGTGTATTTCTTTTAAGTTTAATATTCCAGTGTAAAGTACATTTGCTTTAGCAAGACTTATTGTATGCATTATATTAGTTAAGTCACTTAATATTAGTTGATTTCTATGTCTTGTCAATCTAAAATTTTCTTCCTCAAATTTAAATGATCTAAGTGTCTTAGTTAAGTCATCTATTACTGTAAATAATTTGGAATTCGTGACAAATTGTTGATTATTATTAATTACTAATTCCTCGATTTTATCATTTATTTGCACAATGTCGTCATGATCTGGAGTACCTGCAATCCACTTCCATAACGTTCCCAATTCGTTAATTCCTCTTTTGTGTCTTACCACTGAGTTTAACTTTAGTTCTTGGAGTAATGTTTCAATTAATCCAATTTCAATTTCCAATGTAGTCCATTGTTTATCTTTTTCCTGCATTTGTGCTATAAATTTATCTTCGTTAATTTCGTAATTTGCCATTACCTTTTCCAATTCTTTACCCATGATTTTCTTATTTTCGTCAATAATATTTGCGTATAATGTCAGATTTGTAACATGGAATACTCTTCCATATTCAGAATATATTGCACATTTTCCATTTTCAATTAATGCATAATCTTCCCTTGTATAGTCCACAATATCTCCATTGATTAATGGTAGTAAGAATATTATTATAATGTAATTCATCTGAAAAGAATTATTTTATATTATCTTTATGTACTATTCGATTATTGTTGTATATTCTAACTGTATTTCCTAGATCTTCTTTTACTTTCTGTTTCTTGTATCTAGGTCTTAATTTATTTCTTTCATTCATTATTTTTTCATATATTATGTCATCTTTCTTAAATGTTCTCATACATTTTTTCTTGTTTTCTCTTTCTATCATTTTTCCCTGAACTTTCTTTAATTTGCTCGGAACATCTGTATGTTCAATCTTATTGTAAAGAACATCCATAGGTTTATAATTTGTTACTGAATGTATTGTTTTATTATATTGCTGTGCTGCTCTATATATTGCTTCGGTAAAATCCATTAGTTGATACTCTTCTTTAATACATCTTGAAATTTCTATTAGTGTCGAATGTACTCTTTCTACCTGTCCATTTGATTTGCTATGTCCTGGATCACAATAGTAAACTTGCATTCCCATTCTTTGCATTAAAGATTTAAACTGTAACGAAGTAAATCCTGGTTCGTTATCTAACATTAACTTCTTGGCGTCTGGATAACTTTGAAGTAATTCCAGTACTCTTTCATCTAAGTTTGTTTTATCTTCGATTTTTTTGATTACTAGATATTTCGAATATGCATCAATGCATGTTATAAAGATTTTTCCCTCTGCGTAAAATATATCTATATGAAGTTGTACTCCTTCATTTTCTGGTATTGGTGCTTCTCTAATTGGTATCGTAATTGGACATCTCATGTATTTGTTTTTATTACAAATATCGCAATTTCTTATAAATTCTCTTATTTCTTTGGTCATTTGTGGCCAATAATATTTATCTTTTATTTGTTTATAATTCTCGTAGTAATTTCTATGTGCTCTCGTATGTTCGTTTTCAATTATATTTTTTCTATCTTCTGTATTTATTATATCCAATGGCATTAATTTTGTGTGGATAAATTTCATTGTTGGAAATGATTCTAATAACATTCCCTTTATTTGATACAAAACTTCTGGTGTACAATAAATTGCTGTGACTAAGTCTGGATTTAAAAATTCGATTAGAATTGTTTTCAAATTTTCAATTTCATCATATTCGATTAGATGTCTAACTTTATCAAAAACTTTTAATTGTTCGTGAATCGTAAAGCTTGCTGTGTGTATTACTAATTGTTGTTTAAACTGATTTAATGGCTTTCCTGTCGTTGGGATATTTCTAATATCTAAGCTTTCCGTTGAATGCTGAGTTCTTCCTGAAGTTGAGGTACTTGTTGACGTCGTATCCGATATTTGGTTCATATGTTGCCTTGATAAAGCGTCGGCTATGATATTCGTCTTACCTGGTTTATAAATGATTTTCGGAGAATACTCTTCTAAAGATAATAACCATCGTTTGATTCTTGCATTTGGATTTCTTGGTGATATTGAAAATGTTAGGGGTTGATGATCAGTATGAATTTCTAATTCCCTAGCGCCATATAAGTAATTTCTTAAAGTCTTTAAAGCCCATATTATCGCATATAATTCTTTTTCGTTCGTTGCGTAATTCATTTGAGTTTTGTCTAATGTTTTTGAAATGAATATAATTGGTTTATCATTTTGTGATAAAACTGCACCCACTGCTTCGTTTGATGCATCTGTTGTCAATATAAACTTGCTCTCATAATTTGGTTGATTTAATTCAATAGCATTTGATAACATTTTCTTCAATAATTCAAAAGATTTTTTTCCATCTTCATCTAACGTTATCTTTGTCTTTTTCGACGTATGTTGTGATACCTTTCCTTTTCCTAATAAATGCTTTGTTAATGGCTTGGCCACTTTTGCGTAATTCTTTATAAATTTCCTATAATATCCTGTTATTCCTAAAAATCCTCGTAACTGTCTCAATGTTACTGGTATTGGATATTCATTTATTGTCTTGACCTTCTTTGGGTCTGTTTTTATTATTCCTTTGGCAATCACGTATCCTAAGAATTCGACTTCTTTTTTATAGAATTTAGATTTTTCCAAAGATATTTTCATATTTGCTTCTCGTAGTATACCTACGATTATATCCAAGTGTTTTGCATGTTCTTCTAAAGAGTTTGAGAAGATTATTATGTCATCAATGTAGACGTGACATATTTTACCAATATACTCCCGTAGTATATTGTCCATTGCCCTTTGAAATATGCTCGGTGCATTTTTCAAACCAAAAGGCATTCGTAAATATTCGTATTTACCATTGTTTACTGAAAATGCCGTTTTCTCGATATCTTTTTCATTGACTAGGATTTGGTGAAAACCTGATTCCAAATCTAACGTACTAAAGTATAATGATTGTCCCAAGTTTGATAAAATTATTTCCATTTCAGGAATGGGATATTTATCCGATATCGTCTTTTCATTTAGTTTCTTATAATCGATCACCAATCTTTGTTTTGGACTTCCGTCCTCGTTGAGTCCTTTTTTAGGTACTACCCATATTGGTGAATTATACGGACTTTTACTTGGCCTAATTATTCCGTCTTCTAACATTCTTTGTATTTCTGAATCGACAAATTTTGCTGCTGCAAAAGGATATGGGTACTGTCTGCTCCATATTGGGGTTTCGGTTGTCGTTCTGATATCCGCTTTGATATCTGTTCTGAATGGTAGTTTCATATCTATTCTGGCATGTAAAGTTTCTATTTTTTCTTTAATTTCTTCACATAGTTCGCGAGTTTCGTCGTTATTTTCATTATTATCATTTTTATTTCCCGTGTTACATTCTTCTGAATGATCAAAATATTCGCCATCGAATTTATTATTTATTTTATTTGAATATTTTTCCTGTGTCATTTCACTTGATGAACCCTCGGATTCTTCCGAACTTTCGGTATATGATTCAGTATCTGTTTCTACATTTAACAGTTTTTCATTAGCATTATTTTCTTCATAGCGATCTTTTTCGCTTAACGTGTCTGATTCTTCGTCCAGACTATATATTTTTTCAATCCCGTTTTTATATTTCAATTCTTTTTTATCAAGCATTATTTCTGCTTTAATATCCCTTAAAAATTTGTAACCTAACAATAAGTCAGATTCTAATGTGTCGATTTCATAAAATATTGTTTTCTTTCCTAACAATGTTATTTCGTGATAATATTTTATTACCTTGGTTCCGCTGACCGTTCTTACTTTTTTAAATATTGGAAGTTTATTTTTATCTTTATATATTCCCGCTTTAATATAGCAACTTGTTGCTCCAGTGTCAATTAATATTTTAAATCTTTTACCTGTCCTCAAATCAGTCTTAAAGATGTAAGGCAGGTTGTGCCTTACCCTAAAAAATGGTCCTCATTAATATTGTTAATTCTCAAATTTTTAGGTTGAGGTTGATTTTGTTGTGTCGACCCTTCAACTGGTCTTTTAGGTGCATTATTTTTATAATAATTATTATTGTGGTAGCCTCCCTTATGATTATTGTAACCGCCTTTAAAATTGTTATAATTATTATTGTATCTTTGATTTCCGTTATAATTTGTATTATGTCTGTATTGATCACTTGAATCTACTTCCATGGGTTCCGGTTTTGGATAATTCCGGTTTGGTTGTACCACTGGAAATCTTAAATGGTTATCATACCTTTGTACATTGTTAAAACCTTGAAAATGTTTTCTTTCATTTTTATGCTTATCGTGTTTATGATGTTGCTGAGGAACGTGTCGCAAATTTCTTTCATACGTATAAGCTATCTGTGCTCTGTGGTAATTGGATTCTTGCTCTTGTGCTTTTGCTAGAGCGTTTGGCAAATCTATTGGTTGCATTGAGGAAACGATATTATTATATGGAGGATTTAGTCCTGAAACGAACACTTTTAATGCAGTTTGTCTGTGGAATTCATTCGAATCTTTTGTCATGGGATTGTCACTTCCGAATGTCATTATTGTTTTATTAATTAGTAAAGTAAGTTTTTCGTTAACTTTATTATAGAATTCCATAATAGTCATATTTCCTTGTCGTAACATATTTAACTCAGTCTCTAGGATGTGTCTTGGTCTTTTGTCCGCAAATGCGCAGTCTAATCTAGCTATAATCGCGTCAAAATTAAGTGGTGTGTTGTGACTATTTAGTGCGGCATCGGCCTCACCTACACATTTAATCCTTAATTTATTCAAGGAATAAATATACGGTCTACTCTTCCTAATATGTAATTTCATCGCGTTATGCGCGGCTTGTCTCCACGTCACGTAACCTTCTTGTCCTTTTAATTCTGGCATAGCGTCAATAACTGTCGAACTAGATGGATCTTTTATAGTTTCGTCCACTTCTTCGTCCTTGTATTCGCATACACTATTCTCATTGTGCTCAAGTCTTCTTTGTAACTCGGCGATATTGTCTCTTAACTGTTTCGTCTGTTGTGAAACTATCAACCTAATTTCTTCAATACCTAATGTCATTGTGCTAGGGGTAGTCATTTTCTTGAATGCGTCACAAAGGTCTTGCATAAAACTTTATTGCACAATTTTATTTTATATTTCTTACTCAGAATATATAAAATAAAAAAATTTCTTTCTCAGAATATTAAAATTTTTCTTTCTCAGAATATATAGAATGTATGATATTTACAATAATATATCTTATTACTAAATACCGTGATGATCTTCCTTCTTGGTTTGTTGATTGATGATTGTTGATTCTGTTGTTGTTTCCTCTGTTACTGTTTGGCTTCTTGCGCTGTGGTTTCTTTTTATTCGTAGGTTTATTTATTGGTTTTTAACGGACGGCGTATTTTCGGTTATAACGGTTTTTATTGTTTCGTTATTAGGCTCCTGGCTTATTTCACTGTACTTCCTTTTTAAATTTCTTTTTATTCTGTCTGTCTTCTGTTCCTTATTCTGTTCTGTGACACACTTATTTATTTCTTCCATATGCTTGGGATATTTTACTTATTTGTTCTTTTTCTGTTCGGGATATTTTTATTTCTTTATGTTCGGGATATATCACTTTTATTTTTTCACAGGATATCTCACTTTTCACTCCACAGGATGTTAGTCCTTTGTATGATATTTTTGTAATCCTTCGCAGGATATATTTTGTTATTCAGGATTTTGGTCCTTTGTATGATATTTTTGTAATCCTTCGCAGGATATTTGTTGTTATAATTATGCCGTGTTCTCCTTTTCTTTTATTAAGGATACTGGTTTTATCGAGTTTTTCTTACCGAACGCGAGTCGTTGTTTTAGCTCCACTAGTTGGGCGCCAATTAATATTTCGAGAGGAGATTTGATTAAAAAAAATATTTTTTGTTTTTTATTTTTTCCACTTTATTTAATATTTTTTCCACTTAATCAATCTTAATCCTATTTTTTCCGACTTTGGGGTTGTTTGTAGCTAATTAACTTCACCGAAGATGAACTGGTTGAACTTCGCGGTGACCGATCTGCGCGTTGGCGTTGATGAGAAAAAACTGAAGTAAATCTTCTTCCAATTCCGTTATTTATACATTTGCAACTGCAAGTAATCTGAATATTGTTATCAGGTGACTCTTGGGCGTTGGTCAATTCTTCTTAGAAACAAAGAGCTCCCTTTGTTTATTCATATTTCCGCTTTTGTTTATTAATCCCGATTTAAATAATTAAGTTCGAAGAATTTTATGATATTTTTATGAGCCGTATTTTATGATTAAATTTAAGTGTTTAAAATCAAGTCGTCTATTGCGACGTTGCTATGCGATCGAAATATGATCAATGATGCAATACGTGCGATCATGGTGAAATTCATGGCAAGTGTGAGTTATTAAGGTTATTAGGGTTATTAACTCGCACGCAGAAGTCCGAAGCGTGTGGAATTTTTTAATATTTCAGACCTCAAAATTATGAACCACATTCGTAAGTTGTAATGGGTCATTTAAGTATGTAAGCAAATCAGGATAAAGTTTTGGAGAAAAAAACTGGAAGTCTAGCCCAGCCCTTTCTGGTACCTCTAATACAAATGTACCACTCCGCCAAATTTAGTAATGGTGTTATAATATCAATATACTGGACAATTTTATGTTTTACTGAGGGTGTAAGTCGACTGCAACTTTTTTACTTGTTTTCGCTTTGTTTTTGTATGGGCACCAAAAAGTTTCTCATTCTCAAACCGTAGTCTCGATTTTTATATCCGCTTAGTCCTGCGTATACCTTATGCAAACTCGCTACTGTAAAAAAACGTGACAAATTCCCTTATACGATACTTACTAACTTCAAATTGATATTAAATTTTTATGGCATGTAACTTGACAAAACGAATAATGCAGAACTTCTTCTTTTTGGGGCTACTTTCACGTGCAGTTCTCAGAATTGAGTTCCAAACAACAATGAGCTCAAAAATGTTGTACTGTGTAAGTTAATTAAAATAACCATCCAATGACAGTCTTAGTTTAAAATCGAACACTATTCTCCCAAATTAATTTTCCTCTTCCATTAACTTTCACTACGCTTGGTACGTACAAACTTTCAACTTGGAAAAACTTTAAAACATCTCCGTTTACTATACTATACTTACAAATTTCTCATTTCTACGCAAAGACTGTATATCGCTTAAGAAAACAAATCTCACGCGATTAGTTTCAGAAACTATATAAATCTTCACAGAAGCTGCCGCAGTATGATCTACTGAATCAAAAGCTTCTACCTGAAATGTTACATAACCATTCATACTGTTTGTAATATATGAGCTCAGGCTTAGTTTTCCCAACTCTGTGTCCAAAGACAATAACTCTGAGTAATTGTAACTCAAATGTTGACCATGGATTTTATACGAGTTAGCTACAAATCTGTATCTGATTACATCATCTAGATCTGGATCATCAGCCTGTAAATAAGATAAGCCAAATTAAGTCGTTATACCTCTTAGTAAATCATACCTGCAATGTTATGATAACTTTGCCCAAGCTATCTTTTAATGTTATACCAGCAGCATAAAGATTTTGAGAAAATTTTGGAGGATTATCATTAACATCATTGATTTGTATATGAACTGTAAGAGTGTAATTAACGCTGTTGGGATTGGTAATGAGACCATTTGGATTATTGGTAACTTTTATGTGAATTATAAGATGATCTATAATTTCGCGATCTATAGCAGATTTTAATTTTAATTGCCTTGACACTGGATCAAGGGAAAATCTTTGAGCATCTTCAGGAAATGTAGAATCTAAGGGTAAAAATTTGAAAAATGAAGATTAAAAATTCAAAAATAACGGATAAAATAGAAAAACAAAACTGATAAAAAATAAACAACAATTTACAACAGCTCTTAAATTATGAAGTCAAACAAATTATGTAAATTACACAGTAGAAAATTTTTCAGCTTAGACTCAATTCTAAAACAACACGTGAAAGTTGCCCCCAAAAAGAAACAGTTCTGCATCATTCGTTTTGTCAAGTTACATGCCATAATTATTTAATATTGATTTGAAGTTTGTAAGAATCGTATAGGGAAATTTGTCACGTTTCAGGCTCTTTTGTTTGACATAACCCGAGAACCGTTAGAAAGAACCGTTAAAAAAATTAAATATTGCAATTCCTTTAATCTGTTCATATAAACTTTCACTTTTCCATTCATCAAATGATTTTGAACTGGGTTTATTTTGTGGCAGTTACAATAGAACTGGCTTATGATTTACGTGAAATATTACTTATGATAATCATACGCCACCATATCAATAAAAAAGAGCCTAAAACGTGTGAAATTCCCCTAAACGATACTTACTAACTTCAATTCGATATAAAATTATTATGGCATGTAACTTAACAAAATGAATGATGTAGAACTGTTTCTTTTTGGGGGCAACTTTCACGTGTAGTTTTAGAATTGAGTCCCAATATCATGTTGTGTACCGTGTTATGTTTAACGTTGTAAAAAATGTTCAGTAGTGTTAATTTTAATTATTGGAGAAAAAGAAATAGAAATTAACAGTAATTTGCAATTAAAATTAAAAAAAAAATAAGTGAAGTTTACCATATTTTTGGTTTTCTAACTCTAAAATAAATAAAAAAAAAAGCTTTAACTTACTATC
Organism: Muscina levida; assembly: GCA_964034835.1. NCBI lineage: Eukaryota > Metazoa > Arthropoda > Insecta > Diptera > Muscidae > Muscina > Muscina levida. The sequence continues at coordinate 44,325,163 of OZ035880.1, read as the reverse complement.
TATAAAATAATACAGCTTATATAGATCATCTGCGTCATCTAAACCTTCATTTTTAGGATCATAGGCGGCCGGTATATAACGTTGTTCCAAGAGACCTTCTTCATTTTCTGCATATAAAGGCGAGAGTATTATTAATGACGGGACTAGTATCGTTACAACAGCCAATTTAATAAATTTTACCTGTGAAATTTGTTTCAAAAGTAGATGACAGAAACATTGGATTGCCCAACATATCCACTAAAACTATCTTAAGATTTCTCAATTCCTCCGAAGTGCTGCCACCACCATCGATGGCCCGTAAATTGATCTAAAAGAAGTTAAGTTGTTAGTTTTGGAAACGATTTTCTTTAACTTGTAATGTAATTTTCTTAATTTTAAGAATTTTACATTCTGATTTCTAAATTATTTACATTATTTCAGATACTACAAATTATAAAATATTGGTGTTTTAAAACATTTTGACTCTGACCCATATATATGAATATATGGGAACTATATGAAAATTTCTCAACTTTTTATTTTCGATCACGGTAGACCTTTTTGTAGAAAGAACAGATGTAAAATTTTCAAATTTTTTTCAAAAAAAAAAAACACAAAAAAAGTTTAAAACTTCTTATATCGCTAACATATTTTTTTTTAATTATTATAATTTTATAATAATTTAGTGATATTGTATTAACTTTATTGCTGTAAACTAGTATAATAATAATATTATTATTATGTATAATAATATATAATATTCTTACCTTGTATATGCCAGCTGCTAAGATAGTTTTCACATAGAGATTAGTCAAATTACGTGACTCCTTTGATAGTTCAAAATATTGATCATGGCCAACTAAAAATATAGATATATAGAAATTTTCCTTTAAGGCTGACTGGTTTTGACATTTAATGATATTTATAACTCATATTTTTATCGCAATTACTTAAGTTTAACGCAGGAGAAAATATATTTTTTTTTAAATTTTATCTTAAAAAATATGATTTTCAATAGTTTTTAAAACTAACAAACCATACACAGTACAACACATGATTTTGGGACTCAATTCTGAGAACTGCACGTGAAAGTAGCCCCAAAAAGAAGAAGTTCTGCATTATTGGTTTTGTCAAGTTACATGCCATAATAATTTAATATCGATTTGAAGTTAGTAAGTATCGTATAGGGGAATTTGTCACGTTTAGACGCTTCGGTCTTCTGCGTGTGTTCTCCAGTTAGTTCTACCAGACGATGGCACGTCGCCAACCACTTGGTCCTTCCAACGAAGTTTGGGTCTCCATGCTCTGCGCCGTCCTTCAGGTTCGCCTTCAAACTCCTTTCTCGTTGGAGCATTTACATCCATCCTGGCAACATGACCCAGCCATCGTAGTCGTTGCATTCTGACTCTTTTAGCTACGTCGATGTCGTGGTAAAGCTCATACAGCTCATGGTTCATCCGATGGCGAAACTCGCCGTCGACACAGATAGGTCCATATAATTTTCGGAGTACTGTTCTCTCGAATACTCCCAAGTCTTGTATGTCCGTTGTCGTAAGCACCCACGATTCGGCAGCATACAACAGAACGGGTAAAATTAGCACCTGGTATGGCTGTTTCTTAGTATCCCGAACAAAGGTGAGGTTACTAAAGTGCAGCCGAAGTCCGTAACAATATCTATTGTCGAGCACTACGAGTATTATACGCTTAATTTTTTGGTTGACATTATTTTTCTTGTTGACGGAAGATCCGAGGTATGTAAACTCATCGACTACCTCAAAACAATAATTGTGAACGTTCACGGTGCTTCCCCATTGAGAGAACTCTTTGTTCGTCGAATTCATTTTTTTTTGTTTTGTCCTCGTTAACGCTAAACCCTCTTTTGCTGACTCCTTTTCTAGTGATTGGAAAACTGCAGTAACATTCCGCCTAATTTCGGACAATGATGTCTATATCATCGGCATAGGCTAGTGGCATGTAGCTCTTGTGGAAAATGGTGCCAGACATGTTGACACGAGCCTTTCTCATCACCATCTCCATAACTATATTAAAAAGTGTACAGGACAAGCTATCGCCCTGCCTGAAACCTTTTTCCGCGTTGTATGGTTCAGACTGATCTTTACCAATCTTAACCAAGGATTTGGTATTTTCCAAGGTACATCTTGAAAGTCGAATCAGCTTTGCAGGAATACCAAACTCAGACATGGCCTTATATAGCCTATTCCTTATCGAAGAGTCGAAGGCAGCTTTGTAGTCGACAAAGAGGTAGTAGGTGTCGATCTGCTTTTCATTAGTTTTTTTTCCAGGATTTGTGGTAACGTGAATATTTGATTCGTTGTAGATTTACCAGGTCTTAAGCCGCACTGATATGGTCCAATTATTTGTTCTACAATTGGCTTTAGACGTTCACACACCTTGTACGACCTTTTACGCAATTGATAATAGGCTTATTCCACGGTAATTCTTACATTCACTACGATCTACTTTCTTGTATATGGGACATAACAGACTGAGACTCTAGTCGCCGGGCATGATCGCTGTCTTTGCAGGAGGCCAACCCTGTTCCACGCATTCTCGCCTTAACTTTAGGGTAGAATTTTCGGGCTTCCCCTCTACTTTGAAGACGAGTTGCCTCTCGTCTCTTCTTCCTGTGCCGTTCACGAACAGCTCGCGTTACTATTGGCTGCAGTTTCGTCGCCCTGTATGCAGCATCGGTCTCTCTCGTGGCATTGTGGCTTTCATCATCGTACCAGAGTTCTTCTTGAGATGGCCCAAGTATGCTTCTCGCAGCCTGTTCCAAGGAGTCGGCTATATATTGCCACTGCGAGGTAATATTTTCAAGGGTTAGAGTATTCCGTTGCAGTTGAGTTATGTGGTTGGAGTAGGCGTCCGCTACCTCTGTGGTTCGCAGTTTACCGATGTCCACCTTTAGTTGTGCCTGGTTATGTACGTTTTTCGCCATGCTTAGCCTTGTGCGTACCTTAACTGCGGTAAGATAGTGATCGGAGTCAATGTTCGCACCCATGATCACTCGTACATCCACAAAACTTGATGCGTACCTTCCATTGACCACCATGTCTGATTCCTATTCCGTAAATTTATCCATGTGTTATGTGGAAAAACTTTGTTTTGACTCTTATGGTGCCTAAACGTTCACACACCGGGTTGAACCTTGAGACTAGGTGTCGCAGTCTCTGGCCAACCACAAATCCACATCTAAACTCGTGCTTGTCAGCATGGCCACTATAGTAGATGTCGCACGGCTTAGTGTGTGTCCCGTCCACCGGATTTCCTGTGAAGCTTTTATGTCAGCCTTGTATTCTGCGAGATCTAAACAGTGTTTTAACATTCCAGGTGCATATCCTCAAATCATGGTCCTTAATTCATTTGCGATGGTCGTTAACATGTTGTTTCATATTATTCTTTTCTTACTTCTTTTTATTGCAATAGTTTAAACGTCAGTGGCGGGTTACAAGCCCAGCGCACCACATTGCAGTTGTCTTCTCCTGCCAGGATTTTATTACAGCCTCGCATTCTGGGTCAGACGCCGACCAGGATACCGCTCACTCTGAGCCGGCGTGCCTGGGTTTTAGGTATCGCCCCTCACAGTTAGCGGTGCTCTGACGGGTGTCAAGGACACGTTTCCAGGCGTCATAACGTAGAGATACTCGGTCCGCACTAGTACCGCAAATACGAAGCTCTGTGAGTAGACTTAAAATGCAATTGGCAAGGATCACTATGGGTTTGCCAAGTTAAACCGATCAGAAGGTTTACCTTGCATCACACTGCCGACGCACAGTGGGGTATTGAACACCCAAAACGGAGATTAATTCAAGGAAGAGTCCGTTCTTAGCCAAATTTGGTACAGATAATCCATTTGCTATAAGATCGATTGGTTTAAAGTTTTTAAGAAATCGGTCCATAAATATATATAGTCCCCATATATATACTTATATGTATATATACTGTAGTAAAATCAAACCGTTATAAAAGCTACGGTTTGTATCCGATCTCTTTGAAATTGTATACTGATTTATGTTTTAAATGTTTTAAATATATATAAATGCTTATGTACGTATGTATACATACTTATGTATTTATATAGAGGGTGGACCAAAAAGCTGTATACATTTGAATAAGTATCTGCATAGAGCAACCTCGGCGGGGTGGGGCGGAGGCGTTGGGAAAGGAAAGAACTGCCAATGGGAATTCATCATTACAGCGTCATTCCAAGTTGTTGCATATCTAATGCAAAGCGTGCACAGAATGCTCACGGTGTCTAATCGACTGGTCGGTATCTTTAGTGACGGTGTCCGCTACAGGCGCAACATTCTTCTCTCTGTAGATGGAAGTGGTATTTTTGGTTGCGTATTATCGAATAACGTACACTGAGGTTAGAATTTGAGAATGATATTGACAATAGTGCTCTTAGATAGTCTATTATGCACATTACTTGTTGAGCGAAGGGCTCGAAAAACATATTTCAAAAAAATAATTTTCGGAGGCGCTGTTTCCATTTCATTTACTTCATGACAAAATTTCAAACAATACTAAATACCAGTCAAATAACAATTCGCAATCAGTCATTCGTGTTTTGTATATAAAACCATTTAAAAAACAAGCCTCGAAATGAATCACATTTTATAAAAGAAACTTGTATGTACTAGTTAGAAGGTATTTCTCTGAATTTTGCATGAACAACTAGTAGTGCTTGTAATTAATCAGTTTTGAATTAACTTTCCCAAATATTCAGATATTTTAACGTTTTGAAAAAATTTGCTGTGACGGCTATAAAATCTAGAGTTGTTGTGAAATAATGTCATTTAACCGAATTTTCTATTTGAATATTATCAAGGCAAATCAGCATATATTGCCTAATGTAGGGTAAAATGAGGCCAAATGAAACCAAACGAATTTTCCACCGTTTTTGCAGGAGTGTCTAATCTCACAATTTATTTAATAAAACAAATTGGCGCAAAAACGCGCAAAATGTTTTTCTTGATTATGTAAGTACAGATGTTATTTTTTACAATTATGTTAATTTTTCAACACGGTTTCACCCGAAACCATTTTAAAAATCTATATTCATTTCAAAAATACCTTAAATTTAGACCATTTTTTCAAAAATAATTAAAAATTATTATACATATTTATTGTATACAACTAATGGTTATACCTGTTCTTCAATAGCTGACGTTGAATGATCCATAAAAATAATTAGGTTTTTAAATGGCTTAAAAGCAAAAACTTTCACTCCAAAATATCGATATTTCACTTTTCGCTAACACATAGAAAAGTAGAAAAAATTTACGAAGTTTGAGAGAACATAGAGCTTTAAATAAACAACATATGTAATTGATTCTAGTATCTATTGAATCAGTATTCTGTGCACAATTATTGAGTACAAAATTTTGATTGGAAATCGCAATTTTCATTTTTTAATTAATCACCGTTTTGGGGGTCCCATACCCCACTGTGCGACGCCCAAAATACTTAACATCAACTCAAATTCGCACACACACACACACACACATGCCGTGTTCGGCTGGTTTTGCGCATCGCTTGTTATGTAGTTTTGTTTTAGTTTTTGGTTGGTTGAAGTTGTGTGTGCTACGTCGAAATCGTTCCTCGTTCTCTCTGTTTTTCTCTCTGTAGTTCGCAGACACCTAAGATGTTCATAACAGAGCTCTGGACGGTAGGGGCTGATGTTATACATTTTTATGATTCTGGTCTTTACTAGATACATATATGTATGTATACCCAACGTATGAGTTATAATAATTTTATGTGGATTTTATATTCATCATACGTTGATCATTCTAATATCGTGCTACAGCCAATCTGGGAAATGAGAAATTTCCAGTCAGGGTAAAGGTGCTAGTTCAGTATATGTATGAAATCATCAATAAAAAGGCAAATAATATAAAAGAACGCCAGACCCTTTGTGAGTTTTACCTTCACCCTGACTTGAAATTTCTTACTGCCATATTGGCTTTTGCACTGTTTTATTTTTCAAATTCACTAATATCGTTTTTAATGTCTAGCTGACAATAATACTCACCATCACTGCTCAGTTCAAAATGAATATCACCATATTCTCCACCATCGGGATCATAAACCTCAAAAGGTTTTAATCGTGTCGCGCAGTCAGCTTCATACAAGGGACGTAAAGGTTCTTGTAACGAGTAACTATTTGAGGAATAGATGAATTGGATAATATTATTGAAACTGAGCAACAAATTAAAGTTAAGCAGCCATCTTTAGGTTTTGGGACTCAATTCTGAGCACTGTACATGATAGTAGCCCTAAAAAGAAGATGTTCTGCATCATTCGTTTTGTCAAGTAACATGCCATAATATTTTAATATCGATTTAAAGTTAGTAAGTATCCTAAAGGGGAATTTGTCACGTGTAAGGCTCTTTTGTTTGACATATTTCGAGAACCACTATTCCGATTAAGCTGAAACTAATTTGAAAAAAATAAGAATTACAATTTCTTCAATCTGTTCATATAACGTTTCCCTACATAAGCAACAGTTTCACTATACCATTCATCAAATGATTTTGAACTGGGTTTATTTTGTAGCACTTACAATAAAACTGTTGTACACCGTGGCGTATGATTTACGTGGAATATTACTTATCGTAATCATACGCCACCATATATTATTTATGTTATGTCAAACAAAAGAGCCTAAAACGTAACAAATTCCCCCATACGATACTTATTAACTTCAAATCAATATTAAATTATTATGGCATGTAATTTGACAAAACGAATGATGCAGAACTTTTTTCTTTTTGGGGCTACTTTCACGTGCAGTTCTCAGAATTGAGTCCCAACATCAATCCAGAATTTTCCGATAGAAAACACAAATGATGTCTGATTAGTTTCAATAAAATCATGTCTTAGTTTTTGGATCAGACCTTGAAATTATAACCGGCTTCTAAAAATATTGTTTTATGTTATTTGTTTTTTATTGCCAAGAAGCGCTCATCAGTTTTAATTAATTCCTCAGTGTACAAAATTAAATACTATTTCTATTTATTACCATATTCGTATAGATTTCTGTTTCCTTGGATATCTTAGTTCTGGCGCATGGTAATTATATGGTTTAATATAGATTTCATAGTGTGACGTATTGCTCAAACTTGGAATGCCATGATCTAAGGCTTCAATTTCAACAGACCACAGACCATAGAAACCTTTGAGGGATCGTTGGGATTTTAATTTGCCAACTTGATGATTGTCAGTATTTATGGTAAAGAGATCATTATCATATGACGGAAGTTCAGGATTGTAGTCCAGCACTAGGAAGAATGAATATAAAATAGTAAACAGTTAAGTTTTTTTGTGTCTTTATGCTTACTTGGTTTCATGGACACTATTCTGTAGGAAAGTTGAGAATTTGGTGTGTTCGCTTCATCTTTGTCTTCGGCAATAAAATCAACTTTAGCCACTGTGTTCTGAAAGTATTAATAAAATAAAAAAAACACAAAATAAATAGTTATGAGATCAGTGCTGAGACCATCAGCCTAGTTCCAAATATTCGCGAAAAAATAAGTTTCCTGGAAATTCAGTTTATCCCGAAATAAAATCGTCTTATTCATAACAGTCGCTTAAGGATATAACAGAAGGGAGATATCTTAAGAAGTTAGAAAACCCTTTGTGGTTCTGGCTTTTTGATACGAGCACAGAAACAGAACTTTTGGATATATTAAAAGTATTTTTGATGCACGTTTTGAAACAATTACACAGTACAACACATGATTTTCGGACTCAGTTCTAAGAACTGCACGTGATAGTGGCCCCAAAAAGAAGAATTTCTGCATCACTAGTTTTATCAAGTTACATGCCATAACAATTTAAAATCGATTTGAAGTAAAGCAAACGTTTTAAGGACCATGATATGAGAATATGCACTTGGAATGTTAGAACTCTTTACCGACCAGGTGCCTTTATTCAACTGGCGGATGTCCTCGAAGAGTATAAGGCTGACATTACTGCTATACAGGAAATCCGGTGGACTGGATATGGATGCTCGCGGATGAGGATGTGTGACGTGTACTACAGCTGCCACGCGAATAAGCATGAGTTTGGTTGTGGATTTTTTGAGGTTTACTCCTGTCAGTGAACGATTCGCCACCATAAGAGTTAAGTCAAAATTTTTCTACATCACGCTGATATGTGCTCATTCTCCGACGGAGGAGAAAAGTGACGAGGTCAAAGACGAATTCTACGCCCAACTTGAAGAAACATATGACCGTAGCCCAGGCCATAATGTTAAAATCGTGCTGGGAGATTTTAATGGCAAAATAGGCCGGGAGAATGTCTTTAGCCCAACAGTCGGAAAATTTAGTCTGCATACTGACACATCGCCAAACGGAATCAGACTGATTGATTTCTCTGCAGCAAGGAACATGGTAATTAGCAGCACACGATTTGACAACAAAAACATTCACAAAGCAACGTCTATATCTCCCGATCAAGTAACGAGAAACCAAATTGATCACATGGTAATCGATGGAAGGCACGCGTCAAGTGTCTTAGACGTACGAGTGATCAGAGGTGCGAACATCAACTCGGATCACCACCTCACTGCAGTGAAGGTGCGTACTAGGTTAAGCAGAGCGAAAACCCTGGTTAGCAGGGCACAGAGAAAGCTGGACATCGCTAAACTGCAGACCGCGGAGATAGCCAACGCCTATTCTGACCAACTCACTCAACTACATCTTGATGCTCCAACTCCCGAAAAAACTAGCGCGCAATGGCAACATATTGCCCACTCGATGGAATGGACTGCGTGGTCCGTGCTGGGGTATGTGAAGCCCTTTAACGATAATGCCTGGTACGATGACGAATGCCACCGCGATGCCACTCGGGAACAAGATGCTGCATACAGGGCCAAACTGCAGCCAATGGCAACGCGAGCTGTTCATGAAAAGTATAGGGAGAAGAGGAGGGAGGCGACTCGACTCTTCAGGCGAAAAAAACGAGAGCTTAAGGAGCGGAATAATATGTGCATTGAAAATTACAGGAACAGATGTGAAGCCCGAAAATTCTACCAGAAGATATATGGTAGAGTACATGGAACAGGTCTTCCCTCCTGTAAAGACAACGATGGTCATCTCGTTACTGACTCAGCGTACTGAGAATATATAAAGATCACTTCTGCAGCCTATTGATGTCTGAAAACTCGGCTGATGAAGACTGTGTACCAATCCGAGATGATAACATCGAGTGTCCACCTCCGAGCCAAGCTGAGATAACAACTGCCATATCCTGCCTAAAGAACAACAAGGCCGCTGGGGCTGATGGTTTTCCAGCTGAGTTGTTGAGGGTGGGTGGAGATGAGCTTGTTTTAATCATGCAACAGCTCATAGAGAACATTTGGCTTCAGGAGAGCATGCCAGAGGATGAGAAGCAAATCGACACTTACCACCTCTTTGTCGATTATATAGCTGCCTTCGATAGTCCCATCAGGCATCGACTATACGAAGCCATGTCTGAATTCGGTATTCCCGCGAAGATAATTCGTCTCTGCCGGTGTACCCTTACGAATACCGAATCCTCTGTTCGGATTGGCAAGGATCTATCTGCACCATTCGATACGACGAGAGGTCTTAGACAGGGTGACGGTTTGTCATGTATGCTGTTCAACATAGTGATGGAGAAGGTGTTAAGGAAAGCAGCGGTTAACATGTCTGGCACCATATTTAATAAGAGCCACATGCTGCTCGCATATGCCGATGATATCGACATTATCGTTCGAACGATGCGAAAGGTAACAGTTGTTTTCTCATCAGTTGAAAGGGAGTCAGCGAAAATGGGTTTGGCAGTGAATGAGGACAAGACGAAGTTAATGGTATCATCGAACAAAGTGTCCACCCGTTGGGGACGCAGCGTGAACGTTGAAAACTATTGCTTTGAGGTAGTGGATGAATTTATCTACCTCGGATCCGCCATGAACAAAAACAACAGCTTCAGCCTCGAAATAAAACGGAGAATAGTGCTTGCCAACAGGTGTTTCTTTGGACTAGGCGAGCACTTTATAAACACCACCCTATCTCCAACTACCAAAGTCCAGCTGTACCAGGTACTAATTTTACCGGTCCTGTTGTACGCCTCCGAATCTTGTGTGCTTACACATGCAGATGCAGCTCATCTGGCAGTGTTTGAGAGAAAACTACTCCGCAAAATATATAGACCCATTTGCGTAAACGGCGAGTTTAGGATTCGGATGAACCATGAGCTGTACGAGTTATACCACGACATTGATGTCGTCAAGAGAATCAAAGTGCAACGATTATGCTGGCTAGGCCTTGTCGTGAGAATGGATGAGGAAACTCCAGCGCGAAAGGTATTCTATCAAGGCCTCGAATGACGGCGCAAAAGAGGGAGACCGCGACTACGTTGGAAGGACCAGGTGGAGGAATCACTGATGCTGCTTGGTAGGACTGACTGGAGGCGGTGCGCACAAGATCAAAACGAATGGAAATCTCTAATCATTTCGGCCTCTGACTTAGACACTAAGATATAAATATATATGTTGTCAAGTTGTTTTAAAGGCTAATAATAATAATTGTACCAAAAAGTACATTTATTGTATAAATAAAAGAACTAATTGGTACACTCTAGGGTATAAAAAAGTACATTTTAATTCACTAGAAGTGCAATAAAGTAGTTTTTTTATGCAATTTAAGAGAATTTTGGTAAAATAAAAGTGTAATGCTGTATAATAATAGTACTTTTAGGTGCAACACATGCACTTCTTGGTACAATAAAAGTACTTTTAGATGAAATTGAAGAACATTTTTGTATAATAAAAGCACTTTTTAGTACAAAATAATCACTTTTTAATACAACAAAAGTACTTTTCCTTATAATAAAAGTACTTTTTGGCACAATAATAGATACAGTTAAAGTAATTTTTGATGTAACAAAAGTACAACATAGTAAAATTACTTTTTGGTACAAAAAAAATACTGCGTTGTGTAATAAAAGTACTTTCCGGTACAATAAAATGATTTTTATTAAAATAAAACTACTTTTTGATACAGAAAAAGTAATAATAAGAGTACTTTTATGCAGAATGAGAGTACTTTTCAAATCAATAAAAGTACTTTTTGGTACAAAAAAGGTATTTGTAATGCAATAAAAGTACTTTTTGGCATAATAAAATTACTTTTTGGTACAATAAATGGTCTTTTTGGTACAACAAAAGTACTTTTTAATACAATAAAAGTACTTTGTGGTACAGTCAAATTAATTTATGATGCAACAAAAGTACTTTTCAACATTTTAAAAGTACTTTTTGCGACAAAAGTAGTTTCTGGTACAAAAAAGGACTTTTTGGCATAATTAAAGTACTTTTAAATACATAAAAATATTTTTTCATACACCAAACGTAATTTTCCACAGAATAAAAGTAATTTTTGAAACATTAAAAGTACTTTTTGATATAATAAAAGTACTTATTGATACAATAAAAGTACTTTTTGGATGAAAGTAATTGTTGATACAATAAAAGTACTTTCTGATACAAATAAGTACTTTTTGATAAAATAAAAGTACTATTAGATGCAACAAAATTACTTTTTGTACTATAAAAGTTAATTTTGACGCAATAAAATTACTTGTTGAAACAATAAAAGTACTTTTTGGAACAACAAAATTAATTTTTAATACAAGACAAGTACTTTTTTTTACAATAAAAGTACTTTTAATAAATGTACTATATGATACAAACTAAGTATTTTGTGTTACAATAAATCTACTTTTTGGTACAGTTATAGTACTTTTCGGTACATTAAAAGTACAGAATACTTTTTGGTACAAAAAATAAACTTTTTCGTACATTAAAAATAAAGGAACTTTTTGAGTTTGGCTAAGCAAATTTCTTAAAAGTTTGGTTTTTGTATACCCTCACCTACGGGTAAGATCATTTGATACGACCCAAAAGTGTAACACATAGACGGAGTCACTTTAGACCCTAGGTTTATTTGAACCAAATTCGATCCATGTCCGTTTGTCTGTCTGTCCGGCTGGTGCGCACGATAACTTTCGAAAGATGCAACCAAATGTTTCGAAATTTTGCACGAGTTAAAATTTCCCCAAAACTTCTTACGGTATTGCAAATGGGCTACATGGCCCAGCCCCTTCTGGTACCTCCTATACAAATACTTCAATCATTCCGCCCACTTTAAAAATCGAGTAATAATATCAAAACACCCAACGGGATCGTACCCAAATTCTGTATTTAGTAAAGCTATAACAGGATAAAGTTTTGGAAGAAAAATTTTAAGTCTAGACACGCCCGTTTTGGTACTTCCCATACAAATGCACCATTCCGCCCACTTTAGAGATGGAGTAGTAATATCAATACACCTAATGCAATCGTGTCCAAAACCTATAATTAGTTAAACTATAGCAGGAAAAAGTTTTGGAGAAAAAACTGGAAGTCTCGCCACGCCTCATCTAGTACCTCCCATACAAATGTACCACTCCGCCCACATTAGAAATCGAGCAATAATATTAATAAAATAAAACATTTTATGTATAGTGAGGGTATGTATATGTAAGTCGGGTTGCCCGACTGAAAATTTCTTACTGGTTTTGATTTTCTGAATAAAGTTTCCCTGAAATAAGAAAAAACTTCGTATACGACATTGTAATGTCCAATTATAAATTTTGTAAAAATTTTTCAAAGACGTATGAAATTATCTCAAATCCGATTAACGTATACAAATCTTACCTTCACATCCGCTTCCGAAAATTCAAATCTAATTTGTTTCTTTTCCGGCATAATGGGGGCATTATCGTTAACATCCAGCAGTGTCACATTGAGAAACGTTGATTTTTGATTTACAGCTAAAATTGAGAAACAAAAGAAAAAATAAAGAAAGCTACATTAGTCAGGTATATTCAAAAGAAAAACAACAACTAAAACTTACGGCCATAACCCACATTGTTCATATTGAAATTGTCCCTAATGTCAATAGGTATATAATGATATGTAACACCCAGGTCACGTTCCAAAGTGTAACCGTTACGTAAATTAACTGTTACCAATCCAGTGGTGGTGTTAATTTGAAATAGATTATGAATTTCTGCAAAGCCACTGTTAATGGTATATTCCAATGTATTATGAGGACCTGGGGCAAGGCAAGGAAACTATATGAAGAAGAAAAAAAGGTAACACTTGTTAAACTTACTATCTCTGTCATCATCGTGAGCTTTAACAGTGGCTACATATACACCGGATGACGAGTGTTCTGCAATAACAACTTGTTGTGTAAAGACATCGATAACAGGCGCTTGATTATTAATATCTAGAACGATCACATCAAACTGGAAAATATATAATATATTAATACAATATTATTTTTGCGATAATTTTTTTAAATGTTGTTAAGCTTAAACTAAATCATTAACAAAATTAATATTTAAAATTTGTTCACACATTTTATATAATTATTATTAAAATATAATAAATAAAAACTTATGTTATTCAAAACCAAAGGATACTCACTTGCCCCTTAGTTTGATGCATTCCATCAGTAATGACCACTTCATATTCCAATTTATACACTTTGGGTACATCGCATTGTATTGGACCCGTCACTTTCAACAGAGCCGTAGTTTCGTTAATACTAATCCAACCCGATGGCGTAGAATTTCCTATGGCTCTTTAATTTTAAATAATTCAAATATTTAAATGTATTTGGCAGACTAAATAAATTACCTTATGTTAAACGATATTTCATTATTACCGGATCCATCGATATCAAATGCTTCAATAGTTCCTTAAAAATACAGAATTTGATATTAATGATATAGAATAAATTCTTGCACTTTGACCCACCTATGGAACTCATAATATCGCTAGCTTCATTTACCATTCGAACCTCTTTTAGAGTCCCCATACGAAAATGTGGTGGGTTGTCATTCAAATCATCAATACGTATAGTCAGCACAGCTGTGAACAGAAAAGCAATAATGGTTTTAATGACATAAACAATATGTTGCATATATTTTACTAGGAGGTGTCGATGACGATAACTTTATCAGGTCCTGATTCATCAGTAAAGAGGTGAATTTTAAATGTTTCTCATAAGTTTTACACTTCACGAATATTATTCAATTGCACTATGCAACACTAGGGATGAGAGTATATACCATTGATACAATAACTAGTAACGTGATTATCTTCAGCTATGCCGATGCTCAGATACCCTTCACCATTTGTAGAAACGCTGGTAAAACTGCTACTTCTTATTATTATTTGCACTTCAACTTTATTTTATTAAACCACAAACCAGGGAAGTTGGTGAGAGGTGGGCGTTACTTTTAGCTTCACACATCCATTTTTTGTCAAAATTTTTTTTCTGAAATCTTTCGCTTATAGAACAGAAGACTTTTGTAACCCCCAGAAAAGGGAATTTGTTTGGGATGTGGGAGTAGTTTAAATCTGATTTTAGAACTTAACCTCTGCTTCTGGTCAGAAGCTTACATACAAAATTTCAGCATGAAAACTCATAAACTACAGGGACATAAACACCCCCAAAAAGGGGAAGTTTGTATGGAAGGTGGGTGAAGTATTCGTTCGATCTTGCTCATCTTTTTTTTATAACGTAAGCTCCTATTATAGGATAAAAGTTTGCATATCAAATTTCAGCTCGATATTTCCTAACCTACGACTGTAGTCGCGGGGGCAGTTAGACGGACACCCCAAAAAGGGGGGAGTTTGTATGGGAGGTGGAAGTAGTTTTTGACTGACCATGCTCATCTCAGAAAGTAGCCTTCACTTTGAGGATAAAATCTTGCGTACAAAATGTCAGCTATATCCCTCTAAAAATACGGCTGCAATCGCAGGTACAGACTCCAAAAAGGGAGAGTTTGTATGTGAGGTGACAGTACTTTTCGGCCGATCGGGCTCATCTTAGAACATAACTTCCGCTTTGAGGATAGAAGCTTGCTTGCATTGCTAGATATCTCTTCAAATGCGGCTGTAATCGCGGGGACGGACAGACAGACAGACGGTCACCTTTAAATCGACTCAGATTTGAATGCTGATCATTTATATATATATATATACCTTACGCTTATATACCTTACGCTTACTTATGAGCGTCGACTTAATTAGTACCCGGATTGGCAGTGGTTATTCATTTCGCTTTCGGTGGACCGACGCCATGTTATACTTGGTCTTCCACGCCGACGACCTGCCTGATGAAAGGGGCTTGCTTAGCTATCATTTCGGCGTAGAGTATGTCCAATCCACTGCCACTTACGAATTACGAATTTCCGTTGCCAGCGGTATCTGCCGTGATCGGGACAACAGTTCTGCATTTGAGATGGTACGGGGCCAGAATATGTGAAGTATTATTCTAAGGCAGCGGTTGACAAAAGTTTGAAGGCGATTGGTAATACTACCCTTAATGGCGCTGTTGTTTCGGTTCCTGTGCTAAGAGTCTTTGTTTTGCTGATGTTTATTTTAAGAAGTGAAAGTCGAAGTTATAAAGCGCTCCAAGCAACAATTTTTAAAGCACAAATTTACGTTGAAAAAGGTTTTTAATACACAATCTGGTAACGTTGAGAATATAGAAGAGATAACCATTCAACGCAATTACATCGAGAATGGCACCAAACAGCCGCCGTAGTTTAAAAACTCAAAAGATATTGTGTGGCGAATGTAAACTGCAAGTAAAAGAAGAAGAAGAAGATGCTATTCAGTGTGATAAGTGCTCTAAAACGTTTCACTCTCTTTGCACTACGCTCGATAGACGTCAATTTGAGCATTTGATGAATAATGAACGAGAGGAATATATCTGTCATCTATGCGATGAGAGCGGGGGAAGTTTGAAAAGCGAATTAGGTTTGATAAAAACAAAACTAAATAAGCTGGACCAGCTGGATGCTCTAAATGAAACAATGTCATTTATGTCTAAAAAGAGAAATAAGCGAATTAAAGTTGTCAGTAAAAATGCTAAATGGCAATCGTGTTAAGAATGATTGTTTAGTTAGCGGATTGGAAGATACCGATGGGAAAAATCCAACAGATGTCATTGTATCTGTAATGAATAATGTTGGTGTTGATTTGCAATCGTCTGAAGTGGAAGATGCTTATTTTTTGAAGAAGAAAAAACCGATGCAGAAGCAAACAATGCACAGTGGTTCCTTTTTGGTTTTTTTTGGAATTAATTCTGTAACTTTTGAACGGATAATGCTATCTTGATGAAATTTGAAATAGTTAAAGCTGAGGTGTTTTCGAGATGATTTGGAAATATTTGGCTCCCTAGGGGGTGTGGGGGCCACTGTGTGGCCCTCCAAAGTTGGTCACCTCGGGTGTTTCAAAATTTCAAATGCTTGAGGAATGTGCATTTATGAACCGATTTAAAAGATATTTTGCATTTAGATAGTGCTTCGAAAAACCTTCAAAAAACATGCTTACACGCATATGTTATCTCATTTATGTCAAGAGATATTTGAGAAAATAAAAAAAATTGTGTCATTTTTGGACGAGGTTGATTTGGTATTTTTAAGGGTGTGAGCTCAGTTTTTCCTTGATTTTAAAGATATTTATATCGTTAGTTAGCTTATAAAATTCTGAATGAAATTGCTGAAAAAATTATGCAAATATTTTGTTCCAATCTAAAGTTATAAGCATCGCAAGTAAAAGTTTCCAAAAAAAGGCATATTTTTACTGTTTTTTTTGCAAAAAGGCGACTACATTCTTTCGTTTGTAAAAAAAATATTTCTTCCGGGAAGTGGCAATTTCTTAATTATTCCTCATAGAAATGTTGATGCAGATGCATTTAATGCTAAATTTGAATCAGTTCAGCAAAATGGTTCCCCGGCAAGGGAAGTCAAAAATACCCCATTTTTGAAAAAAAAAATTTTTTATTTTTGAAAATTCTCAAATCGCAAAGCGCCAACGAGAAAGCTCATTATATATTTTTTTGACCACATATGTGGACTAGTTAACCGTAACGTATTTCAACATCCCTGCCATAAACAAAGACAGTGTGGCCATTTTAGTAAAAAATTCGGAATTTTGGAACATATTTTCCCCGTTTTGGGAATTTGGGTATTTTGTTATAAGATATGGCAACATATTGGTATTCGTTTCTTTAAGGACAATTTTATGTACTTTATTCCAATATTTCGTTAAGATATTCCAGTCCGTTTGAATTTTACGCTATTTTTCATATAAGATATTATTTCTCCAAAAAATACGTTTTGACCAAATTTTATATTTGACTCAGAATCATGCCCAAAATAAAATGTGCTTTTAATTAATTTTTGTAAATTATAAAACTTCATGTCGTTCCCTTTTCAACAATATGCAATACTTGTATGTCAAGAGTTTAATTATTGTTTATAGTTATAATCAAACTTTACTACCTCTGTAAAAAGAGTATATATCGTGAAACATACATATATATGGGGGCTATATCTAAATCTGAACCGATATGCTTAGTTTTGTTACCACATTAGAATAGTGTAAAAAAACTAAGATGTGCAAAGTTTTGTTAACATCAGAGCAAAAATGTGGTTTTTGGCAACAATAATCTATAAAAGGTTATGCTAATTTGTATGGGAGGTACCAGAAGGGGCGGGGCAAGTGGACCCATTATTTCAGTATATACTTCACGCTGTCAAATAATAATACCATCCAAATTTTAGCTTCGTAGAGCCCTCCAGCGTGAAGTTAGTGACAGAATAGTGGTTTTAGTAAAATAGGTCATTTTGTATAGGAGGTACTTGAGGGGGCGTGGCTATTTCGCCCATTTTCCACCTAACATTACGACTAGTGAATTTTATGCCACTGGTAAATTTCTATTCAAATTGATTAAGAACTACTCCAATTATCGTCTTAACCATTTACCCAGCCGGCCAGACGGACATAGCTTTATTGGGTTAAAAAGCTCCAAAACTTATTTTTTGTAAAGAAATCTAGGGTCTCAGTTATATGTTCTGTTGTGTTTAACTTTTTCCCGTTTAAAATTATATATTCTCTCTACCATGTAGCTGAGCTTGTACAAATTTTATTCAAAATTTGTTAAAAATTGTAATAATAACACACAAAATCCACAAAAACATATAAATATTGCATTAAAAATCAAATTTTTAACTTAAAAAAATAATTTTGCTTAACATATTTATGCAATTAGAGACATTTTTAGTACACATGAGACTAAAACATCATTATGGAATCGTTACTTATTAATAAAACTTACAAGCCCATAGACCCTTTTATTTAGTTATTTATGATTTATAAATCCCTATGCACAGGAATGCGATACGAATTACGAAAAATGCCTCTTATTGCATAAATATGTTAAGCAAAATTATTTTTTTAAGTTAAAAATTTGATTTTTAATGCAATATTTATATGTTTTTGTGGATTTTGTGTGTTATTATTACAATTTTTAACAAATTTTGAATAAAATTTGTACAAGTTTAGCTACATGGTAGAGAGAATATATAATTTTAAACGGGAAAAAGTTAAACACAACAGAACATATAACTGATACCCTAGATTTCTTTACAAAAAATAAGTTTTGGTGCTTTTTAACCCAATAAAGCTATGTCCGTCTGGCCGGCTGGGTAAATGGTTAAGACGATAATTGGAGTAGTTCTTAATCAATTTGAATAGAAATTTACCAGTGGCATAAAATTCACTAGTCGTAATGTTAGGTGGAAAATGGGCGAAATAGCCACGCCCCCTCAAGTACCTCCCATACAAAATGACCTATTTTACTAAAACCACTATTCTGTCACTAACTTCACGCTGGAGGGCTCTACGAAGCTAAAATTTGGATGGTATTATTATTTGACAGCGTGAAGTATATACTGAAATAATGGGTCCACTTGCCCCGCCCCTTCTGGTACCTCCCATACAAATTAGCATAACCTTTTATAGATTATTGTTGCCAAAAACCACATTTTTGCTCTGATGTTAACAAAACTTTGCACATCTTAGTTTTTTTACACTATTCTAATGTGGTAACAAAACTAAGCATATCGGTTCAGATTTAGATATAGCCCCCATATATATGTATGTTTCACGATATATACTCTTTTTACAGAGGTAGTGAAGTTTGATTATAATTATAAACAATAATTAAACTCTTGACATACAAGTATTGCATATTGTTGAAAAGGGAACGACATGAAGTTTTATAATTTACAAAAATTAATTAAAAGCACATTTTATTTTGGGCATGATTCTGAGTCAAATATAAAATTTGGTCAAAACGTATTTTTTGGAGAAATAATATCTTATATGAAAAATAGCGTAAAATTCAAACGGACTGGAATATCTTAACGAAATATTGGAATAAAGTACATAAAATTGTCCTTAAAGAAACGAATACCAATATGTTGCCATATCTTATAACAAAATACCCAAATTCCCAAAACGGGGAAAATATGTTCCAAAATTCCGAATTTTTTACTAAAATGGCCACACTGTCTTTGTTTATGGCAGGGATGTTGAAATACGTTACGATTAACTAGTCCACATATGTGGTCAAAAAAATATATAATGAGCTTTCTCGTTGGCGCTTTGCGATTTGAGAATTTTCAAAAATAAAAATATTTTTTTTTCAAAAATGGGGTATTTTTGACTTCCTTTGCCGGGGAACCATTTTGCTGAACTGATTCAAATTTAGCATTAAATGCATCTGCATCAACATTTCTATGAGGAATAATTAAGAAATTGCCACTTCCCGGAAGAAATATTTTTTTTACAAACGAAAGAATGTAGTCGCCTTTTTGCAAAAAAACAGTAAAAATATGCCTTTTTTTGGAAACTTTTACTTGCGATGCTTATAACTTTTGATTGGAACAAAATATTTGCATAATTTTTTCAGCAATTTCATTCAGAATTTTATAAGCTAACTAACGATATAAATATCTTTAAAATCAAGGAAAAACTGAGCTCACACCCTTAAAAATACCAAATCAACCTCGTCCAAAAATGACACAATTTTTTTTATTTTCTCAAATATCTCTTGACATAAATGAGATAACATATGCATGTAAGCATGTTTTTTGAAGGTTTTTCGAAGCACTATCTAAATGCAAAATATCTTTTAAATCGGTTCATAAATGCACATTCCTCAAGCATTTGAAATTTTGAAACACCCGAGGTGACCAACTTTGGAGGGCCACACAGTGGCCCCCACACCCCCTAGGGAGCCAAATATTTCCAAATCATCTCGAAAACACCTCAGCTTTAACTATTTCAAATTTCATCAAGATAGCATTATCCGTTCAAAAGTTACAGAATTAATTCCAAAAAAAACCAAAAAGGAACCACTGTGCAATGGTTGTTAAGCTAAAGTCTTCCAAATCGAAGCAAAAAATTATGATGTCAAAACCAAAATTGAGGGGAAATAATGACACCAAAACAGTTTTTGTCAACGATTTTTTGAGTAGAGAGACGCTTACGCTTTTAAATCATGCCAAGTCTTTATAAGCAGTCGGATATCGGAGAGTTTATGCCAGTAGGGGCAGAGTTTTCGTAAAGATGAGTGAATTATCAAGACCCAAGATGATTCATGACGCTGATGATGTAGATAAACTACTTTTGGAAGCAACTACTTCACAGAACCGTGGACGTAGAGCCGTCAATCGTAGGAACAACAATGGAGGTGAGACCGAGGAGAGTGATATTGATGAAAATCTAGATTACTTGTCACCATCTTAGGGAATTTTAACAGATAAAATTAAAAAAGTTTATTACCATAACAAATATTTAATTAATGAATTTAAACTCAAATCAATATTTTAGTTCATTTTATGATTTTGAATCATTTATATATAATTCATCAAGTAATTATTTCAGTATTATTTCAATTAATGCAAGAAGTATTTCATCTATTACTAAGTTTAATTGCTTTAAAAATATTATATTTCGATTTCCAAATCTACCAAATGTTATATGTATTCAGGAAACGTGGTTTCACAAAGAATTACTGCAGTTATATCAAATTCCCGGCTATAACGTTACTAATTGTTGCAGGCATGACGGTTATGGAGGAACTACTGTGTATGTTAAAGATAATTTACCGTACTCAGTAGAAGTCTGTGAGAGCAATAATTTTCTTGATGCCATTATTTTAAAAATACACAGCAAGATGATACATGGGAAGAATTTTCACGTAATGTCATTTTACAGGTCTCAAAAATGTAATTGGAATTTCTTTTTTAATTTCTTAGAGGATAATCTTAGCAGGTTCGGTCACGACCCTTGCATTTTCGTGGGAGATTCAAATCTAGATGTTTTGCACAGTTCAATGGTGACGGATTTAGTGAGTTTGCTAGAGTGCTATGATTTTAAAAATTGTCATAGTCTCGTTACTAGACCTTGTACCGGTTCGTCAATTGATAATATTTACAGCAATTCACAAGAAATATTGCAAATTGACTCAGTGGAGTGTCATTTAACAGATCATAATATAATTGTCTGCAGATTTGAAGTAGGAATAAATAATAGGAACTATATTGAAATAGACCACAGACGTTGTGACTATGTGAAAGTTAAAGATTATCTTCATCACAATCTTGACCTAACATGCCTCTCCGATAATTCATCAGTGGATATGTCGTATCTGTTGAGTACGATATCAAATGCTGTGGAAGCTTCTACAGTTGTTACCAAAAGGAAAATACTAGAAAAATATAAAATTACACCGTGGGTTAATGGAAATTTGCAATATCTTATAGAATATAAAAATAAACTACTTAAAAGAAGAAAGAAAATTAAAAATTATGATATTAATTCAACTTTAAAAAGAATTAGCAAAATTATAAAAATTGCCACACGTTTAAATATGAGCAGACATTTTGAAGATAACTTATCGGTACTTCATCAACAACCAAAAAAATATTGGATGTTTCTCAACAAAACACTTGGAAGAAATAAAAAAAATGATATAAAACTTATGAATGAAGTCGGGCAATTGTTGACTAATGATAATTTAAAAGCTGAAACGTTAAACAAATATTTTTTAAAGTCAGTCAATGAGCTTAAAGAAGGGATTGAAATCCTACAAAATGACAGTTTAAATTCACTGAGGACACTGCGTATTTGTCACAACATTTTCAAATTAGAGAATACATCAGAGTCTGAGATGAACAATATATTGTTAAAATTGGATAAAAATAAATCTGCTGGTGATGATGGAATTTCACCTTTAACATTAATAAAATGCGCTCACGAACTTGCACCTTTTTTAGTTCACATTTTCAACTGTACAGTGAGATCAGGATTTTATCCAGACATTTTAAAAATCCATAAGATTGTTCCAATCCCGAAGGAAAGTAATGCAACCTCGGTGGACAAATTCAGACCAATCTCGTTACTATCTGTTGTAGACAAAGTTTTTGAAAAAATTGTACACTCCCATTTATCGACTTTTTTGGAAGACAATAATTTACTTTTTGAAAACCAATATGGCTTTAGAAAAGGTAACGGAACTGAGGAGGCGGTACTTAATGTTGTTAATTACGTATGTGATAGTTTAGACCGTGGTTTCAGAGGCGTTGGGGCAGTGTTCTACGACTTTTCAAAAGCATTTGATCTTGTTGATCACTCAGTTTTGTGTGAAAAGTTGAAATTTTATGGCATTCGAGGAACAGAGTTATTATTATTTAAAAGTTATTTATATAATAGAAAACAATATGTTCAAATAAATAAATTCAAAAGTTCAATAGCGGATGTAAAGTTCGGAGTTCCACAAGGTAGTGTGTTAGGACCGTTATTATTTAAAATATATCTAAATGATATTAACAACCTTGAGTTGTCTGGAAAACTTTTTATGTATGCTGATGACCTTTGTATATTTTACCCTTACAAGGAAAATTTGATTTTAAAAACATTTATAGAGCGAGATGCATCATTGATTTCAGAGTATACTCGATTAAACAAATTGGTCTTAAATGCAGATAAAACTAAATTTATAAGATTTAGACCTCAGTCTAGTCAGATAACTGACAGTTTGTCAATTTATATCGACGGGAAAGTTATTTCAGAGGTTTCTTCTTTGAAATATTTAGGTGTTTATTTACAAAACAATATAAGTTGGAAATTACATATTGAAAAATTAAAGGCGAAAGTAGCACCTGCAATTGGCATTCTATTTAAACTTAAGCACACACTAAATGTAAATACGAAATATTTGATCTTTCAGACACTAATCCAGAGCCATTTTAATTATTTGCCTATAGCATATGCGTATAAAAGGAATTTGGATATTAAATCTTTACAAATTTTACAAAATAAGTCTCTAAAAGTTGTGTTTAATCTTCCACGCCGGTGTGCAACGATATCGTTGTATCGAAATTTTTCATATAAAGTGTTACCCATTTACGGGTTGTATAAAATGCAGTTACTTACTTATGTGTACAAATCTATAAATAACATTGGTCATCATACCATTAAGTTTTATAGAACTTCGCACTCGTTTAACACGCGAAACCATGCCAATTTAAGCATATGTCGTTGTCGTTTGGAAACAACAAAGCAGCGAATACAGTATATGGGAAGCAAGGAATATAATATTTTGCCACAGTTTGTTAAAGATTCAGAAACTATTTCAATTTTTAAATGCAGATTAAAAGAACATCTATTTCAAAATTTGGAATTACTTCTTTTTTAATTGTAACTGTATGAAATACTGTTATTGTAAATAAAATGTATTTATTTTTTTTTAATTATTAATTATATTTAATTATTATTATTTTTTTTTATATTTTTGCTTTTTACTTTTATTTTTGTATTATTCAAATACTTAAAATTGTAAAGTAAATTAATAATAAGAGATTTTTTTTGTTACCAACTAGCCTCAATAATGCCCAAGAGGCGCTGAGGCACAAATTTGATTGTATAATTATTATAAAATTGTCTAATAAAAGAAATACAAAAAAAAAAAAAAAAAAAAGACCCGTATAATGTAGCTTTTCCTGAAGATATAATGATGTCTGTTTTAGATCACACAGCCCATGAGAAAGCAAGCAATTTGAGGTATTTGTTGTTGATTTGCCATTGTATTCCTTGGCTTCTCTATGGAACTAAGAACATCTTCCATTAAAAAACAAACTTAATTTCCCTTTGCACCCCATGAATGAGGTATGGGATAGCTTCTCGCGTTGTTGTGAATTAACACGCTTTCTATTTTTAGATTCACAACTAACGGCACCTACTTGTTTATCGACGAATGCGAACGTCACTGTTTGAGAAGCTCTTACTAGACACGACGATTGAATCGACGCTTAATACTGCGAAGTTGCTGTCAGCAACATTCGAGGGGAGCCGACAATGAAAGAACATTTTTTTTTAAGATGACTGGAGCCAGGTTTGAACCTGCGATCTCCCGCATGGTAGTCGCGTGTTCTAACCACTATGCCACGGCCGGTCCCATTACTACTAGGAATAATAGAGGTGACAATATGCATCCCTGACTCACTCTACTTTGAATATGGAATGGGTCTGAGAGCATTCCTTTATGGAGAACCAAGCATCTGGCCTGGTTACAACTTTCCTTGATCAGAGATATTAGTTTTTCTGGTATACATATCTTCTTTGCAAGGCTAACCATATGTATTCACGGTTGATGCTGTCAAACGCTTTCTCAAAGGCCACAAAGAGAAGATGAAGATTGGAATTGAATTCCAAACATTGTTCCACAATAATGCGCAGCGTATTTATGTGATCTGCACAGGAATATCCACTGCGAAAACCTGCTTGACAGGAGCTAATATTAGCTTTGCTATCGTTGGGAGAACACATATACCGCGCCAGTTGTTACAATTTTTTTATTTTCTTTTCTTTGCAATTTTGACAATTATACCATCTTTCCATTCTTCAGGGAAGGTCTCAGTTTCCCACGATTCCGTGATAAGTGGGTGTAATATTTCTGCAGTGAGTGTTGGATCACACTTACATATTTTAGTAGGAATACCATCTGTGCCTGCGGCTTTACCGTTCGGAAGTTGTTTTATCGCAGCTATAATTTCTGATAAACTAGGTGGTGAGGTTCCAATACTGTAGTTTGTTGTATTTATTGAACTTGCAGGTATAGGTAGTTCACCTACAGGGTCTATTATGTTATTTAACACTATGGAAACATTTTCTTTCCATCATTGCAGTTGTTCTTGGTCGGTGCTGAGAAGATTTTCAGCCAGATCTCGGATAGGATGTTCAGTATGCAATTTGCGTTCCGCAAGTTTTTTGATGACATGGAAAACTGTGCGAGAGTCGCCAGAATTTGCTGCATTTCCAGCCTCCTTAGCGAGACAATCTATACTCCTTCGTTTGTCCCTACGCACTGCACGCTGCGCAGAGGGGTAAATTCTAGATCTGGGCGGCCAAAATTCGATTTCTTAAAAACAAATGTTTTTAATAATAACCGATTGTAGGGTAAAGAGAACAAAATGCTTATCTAGATTCCGTCATTTTTTCATTCCATTTTGCTTACATTCGTTTTCTACACGCTGTCAAAGTTACTTGTTGCTAATTGTGCATTTTCTATTTTGTTGCGTTATGGTAAAGCAACAATTATAGCAGGCTAAGGGAAGGCGTGTGTTTAGTTTAAACATTAAAGTAAAATTGAAAATTATAAAGCAGGTTAATATTATTTAATCCACTTAGCTAAATAAAATTATAATTTAAATTCCTAATAGTAAAGCAGCATTGAAAAATGTGTTATTTTTGTTAATTTCAGAGGGTATCAAAGTCGAAATATGGACAAAAAGTAATGCATCACCACTTTTCACCCCATCAATCTGTGATTAAATATAATATATAAAATCGTATTGTTCAGATGGAAAAAAAAATTTTGCGGGTTTTTGCGGTTTTGTGTTTTATAGCCATTTACCTACTGCGGAAGAATATGCCATAATTTCTGCGGTTTTACTGAACCACTTTATTTAACAAACAGAATGACCTATATCTCTATGCATTTATAGTTAGAGGGTATCAAGACGAATAAAAAGTTATAGGGAGGTAGGGCTCTAAAATGCAACCCTGTAAAGATAAATGAAAATACTTCGAATCTTAAATTTTTAATAAAAACCAATTTTTGTATAAAAACGGTAATAACCTCTACCCCCCGAATGTTTACATATTATTATTTTTTACGCCTCACCGAGTAATTTTTTAACATTCTGCCTCATAATTTTGCTTCAAATAATTTTGGCCGCCCAGATCGAGAATTTACCCCACTGTGCGCTGTATCGTTTTATGGCTTGCATTATATTTATCTTCTAGAAAATTCTTTTCTTCGGAGTTCTTGGAAGCATTGTATTTTTCTTTCAGCTCTTTGCGTTCTGCAATTAAACTCCAAGTAGCCTCAGACATCCAATCTTCTCTTTCTTTGAGGGTTGATCTGATTGACTCATCTTTACATGATCATATTATGTTTTTAAGATGGTACCATTTCGAATCAATGGAAGCAGGGAGTTTATTTTCGGTGGTTTTCATCGCCTGTCGGAGTTGGGAGGTAAAGTTGTTTCCGTAATCTACCAACATCGTATTTCCTGGGTCAGAGGTTCTGTCTGTTGTTTTGTATGGCGGCGGTACATAAACGTATTTTGGCTACTAATAGGTAATGATCTCGCGATTAACCAATATCCGCACCTCATTTACTACGTACATCATGTAGGCATTTTTTAAAACGGCGGCTAATGGGGCAGAGGTAAATTTGGTTTGCGGTGTTATGCCT
This sequence comes from Muscina levida, assembly GCA_964034835.1. Taxonomy (NCBI): domain Eukaryota; kingdom Metazoa; phylum Arthropoda; class Insecta; order Diptera; family Muscidae; genus Muscina; species Muscina levida. Next base: position 44,298,452 of record OZ035880.1, on the reverse strand, counting down.
GTCGAGAAATAGCCACGTTACTTTGTGACAATCCTTATGGGTAAAAAGAGTGCCACCGATTACTAACTTTCTAGCATTGCAAAAGTCAATAAACCGTTCACCGTTGTCATTCCGTGTACCAAGCCCATGCTTGCCCATTACATGCTTCAGAGATTTATTGTCAGAACCGACCATGGCGTTCAGGTCTCCCATGACTATTACGATATCACCTCGTGGAATATCGTCGTACGTTGCATTCAGGTGACTGTTTTTCACATCGCGTTTTTCACATCGTCTGTGGCAGATTCGGTTGGGGCATAGCACTGTTTCAGAGATGTATTTCTAACCTTAGATCCACAACGGGCAAGAATAAGTCGGTCTGATACAGGTTTCCAATTTATGAGGCTCTTACGAGCATTTGATGACAACATTATTCCAACGCCTGATTGGTGATTGTTTCCTTTCCGGAATATAACATGACCGTCTTTGAGCTTGGAGACGAATACTTACCAGAACCAGTCCATCGAATTTCACTTAAACCGAGGGTGGCAAGGCCGTACCGCAACATTTCACGTTCGGCTTGCAAATACCCGGCGTTCAAACCGGTGGCGATGTTATCGCCGTCTCTGAGCATTCTTACGTTCCAGTATCCAATCATAGTCCTAGTTCGATATGCAAAGGTCGTTAACGAATGTTTCGGTTTTTTATTTAGAGGCTGATTATTTAACGATTCGTTAGCAATTTAGATTTTAGAAGATGTGGGCAGCTTACCCTTGTCTCCTAGATTAGTAAAAGAGCTGATATCTGCGCGTCCAATTCCACGATCCAACCATGCTTCAGTGGTTTAAGCCTACTTTCCTGAGACGTTATTTTGACCATTCAGGATACATGGTTGTAACGCCTGTTAACACTAGCTAACTTTTAAGCGGTTGCTTTGAAGTCTTTGCCCGGGGAATATTTGGTCTAAGACCGGAAGTAGTTAGCTGTTTGGACAGTGCCACAAAGGAATCGATTCTGGTCACTCCCAAGTGAGTAACAATCAGTAACTTTCTATCTCTGAGCAAAGTCCCACTCCCCGCTTAAAATATGTACATGAAAAATTAAGAAATATTAAAAAAAATATTTCAAGAAACATTTTGCACTTGGATTAAACCAAAAAGTGTGTCGGCCAAAAAAAATGCTAAAAAACTTTAAAAACGACTGGTTACACTGTTTGTGAGAGACCCAGCATTTAGTAAATACTCGCAGAGAGAACGCTATGTCCCTCCCAATTTAAAACATTTCTCTTCACAAGTTATGTTTTGTTCTCATCTACTAACAAAAACATTTTCGAAACGCCCATTGTCCCTGCAAACATTTTACTGATTGTTTTCATCGCCATCTCAAAATATTCACTTTTTCGTCACTCCGAAAAGTGGGTTCTAAGATAGAAAACAAATTAACAAAAACAAAATGCACAACCATCGTATTTTCATCTCTTAAATATTTACTTTAACGACAGAATTTACAACTACTTAAAACTTTGAGGAAAAAGAGATTGAAATATGCGGTCAGTAACATTGTAATTGGTAAAGTGACCAGTTTGTAATTTGCAGGGAACATTTTTAAAAAATATAAATAAACAAGTTTTAAATTCATTATTAATTTGTATTCATTGCCCTACAAATCAAACAAGTGATTGATCAAATAAACAAAATTAAATAAAATACAAAAATTAAAGACACCTTTTTGACTCTTTTAAAATATACTTTTTTTACACTTTCTTAAGATTATATTGCGTCACTTATCAAGGAATCGTAATATACACTTCTGAAAGAGACTTAAAAGTTACTACATGGATGTATCTTAAGCGGGGTACATTTTCTCACTAAAAAAGTTACTATTAAGATAAAATAACGATATCTTATACGATGATTTTCATCCACATGGCGTTACAATTTAGTAACTTATAAGATAGAAAATGTTTGCAGGGGTATGACTTGTATCGACACACGCACACAAATACAAAATAAAAAAGTGATGTCGTTCTCCCAGTAGTGAACACACAAAGTGTGTGTGCTTATTAATTAGGCCTTTAAGCTAAAGCATAGACGTCCAAAATAAATGAGGTGCTATCAGAGAGAGCGAAGCAGACTACATTTAAAGAAATGTAGTGTGTATTGAAACATATTGGGACTGAATGAGAGAGAAAAACAATACGTGCGAATTGGTCAAGCCACAGTTGGTCGTCTATGTTCTAAAGGAACAAAAAATATAAAAAAAATAATATATAAAAAATAATGCATTAAGTGAATTGTACTATTTTTGGTAATATTATCAAGCCGAAGATAGTTAAGATTTAACCCTTAACAATGCATGTAGAGTACCTAATGAATAAAGTTTTCATTTGCAAGGTGTTTTGCAATTTCTAACAAAACTTGAAGGAAATTAATAGTAACAAGCGAAGTGGTTATTGTCACATATACCTATGACAACGTCGTACTTTTCAATGTGATAAGAAACAACGACAAAACATTATTTTTTATTACTTCTTTAGCTATTTGTGTAATACTTAAGAAGCTCTAAATTTAGTAAGAGAGACGAAATCCACTGAACAGATGGTCCTAAAATAATAGCAATTAAAGAGGGTGACGTTACGTGCCAAAAATAAGACTTTTTTCACAAAAACACAAACCGGTGCGATTTAAGTCGGTCTTTTTGGGTAATACCATTTTAAATATGATTTGGAATTTTATAAATTTGTTTAACAATTTGATTAACTTATGTTTTTGATGGTTAAACTTTTAATTATAATATTGGGCTTTTGTTTGGCTGTAGGGTCAGTTTTTAAAAGACAATTTTAAAGTTGTTCTTTTATAACATTTATTTATTTCCGATATTTCGTCTAACTTCATTAGTTATCATCAGGGTAATATAATATTCATGAAAATACAAAAATGTTACAAGTAAATATATTTTTACATTGACAGAGTCCTGAGTCAGCTTCTGTAAACTACTAACTATTTGGTCGTCTGTATTTGTCAATTAGATATATCTAATATATATAAAGGGTGTCCCAACAAGAACGCAATTTTTAAATCTGGCAACATTCGACGTGTCATTGTTTGACATTTGAACAATTGTTATTGTTTGCTAGTTGAAGGTACGAGGTTAGTAAAAATGGAGCGCTACACGAATGAACAACGCATTCTCATTGTGAAATTGTTTTACCAAAATGGTGAAAGTTTTGCGGCTACAGTTCGCTGATTTTGTCGCTAAAATCATCTTCAGTGACGAGGCCCATTTCCATCTTGATGGCTTGGTCAATAGGCAGAATTGTCGCATTTGGGGTGAGGAAAATCCTCGAGTGATTCACGAGAAGCAAATGCATCCTCAACGTGTCACTGTGTGGTGCGGTTTTTGGGCTGGAGGAATCATTGGACCTTTTATTATGAAAATGAGGCAGGTCAAGCGCAAACAATCAATGGTGTTCGGTATCGTGAAATGATAACCAGTTTTTTCTTGCCTCGAATTGAAGAAATGAATGTGGAGGGCATGTGGTTCCAACAAGACGGTGCCACATGTCATACAGCCAGAGAAACAATACAATTGCTGCATCAGTCATTTCCCGGACGTGTTATTTCGCGTTTTGGAGATCAGAATTGGCCGCCTAGATCGTGCGATTTAACACCGTTAGATTTTTTTCTTTGGGGTTTTTTGAAGTCGAAGGTTTACGCGAATAAGCCGACGACGACTCAAGCCTTAAAAGAGGAAATTGGACGCTGCATTAATGAAATACCGCAGCATTTATGCGAAACGGTCATTGAAAATTTCATTAAAAAAGATCGCGTGCATGCCAGCAAAGCCGCTGCGGCCATCTGCACGATATATTGTTCCATACATAACCTCATTCTGTCTACTTTACGATATAATAAAGTTTCACTTTTTTTTTAAATATCTGTGTTTTATTTAAAATTTAAAAATTGCGCTCTTGTTGGGACACCCTTTATATCTAAAAAACTCGTCGCTGACTTTGTAATCGGAGTTATAATGAGTGGGCGATATTGTATACATTACACACGCATGACGATCTAAGTACTTAGATCGCTCGCTTACAATGTGTTACTGATGTAATGGCTTACTAAATAGGTAATTCGTTTTATTTACCGCTGGGTATCTATACATCTGAGAGCAATTTAATGTGACGCTCTTGTAATTTAGCCTCTGGTCCAACGGTGGATCGATTATATGCAGCATTACTTAAGAATATCTTTGGGCGTAATTCCTGTCTTCCACAAGTATCTCTACGTCGCACAGAGGGGTAAATTCACGATCTGGGCGGCCAAAATTCGATTTCTCAAAAACCAATGTTTTTAATAATGTCCGATTGTAGGGTAAACAGAACAGAATGCTTTACTAGATTTTGTTGTTTTACATTCGTTTTCTACGCGCAGTCAAAGTTTCTTGTTGCTAATTGTGCATTTTCTATTTTGGCGCGTTAAGGTAAAGCAACAATTTTAGCAGGATATGGAAAGGCATGTGTTTAGTTTAAACATTTAAGTAAAATGGAAAATTATAAAGCAGATTAATATTATTTAATCCACTTAGCTAAATAAAATTATAATTCAAATTTCTACTAGTAAAGCAGCATTGACAAATATGGTATTATTGTTAATTTCAATGGGTACCAAAATCGAACTATGGACAAAAAGTTATGCATCACCACTTTTCACCCCTTCAATCTGTGATTAAATATAATCTTTAACATCGTATTGCGGAAGAATAGACCATACATTTTGCGGTTTTACTTATCCACTTTAGGTAACATACTGGATGTCCTATATCTCTATGCATTTATAGTTAGAGGGTATCCAAACGAATGAAAATTTATAGGGAGGTAGGGCTCTAAAATGCAACCTTGTGGAGATATATGGGAAATACTTGGAATCTTAAATTTTTTATAAAAACAATTTTTTATATAAAAACGGTTGCAACCTCTACCCCCCGAATGTTAACATATTAATATTTTTAACGCCTCACCGAGTAATTTTTTTACATTCTGCTTCATAAATTTGCTTCAAATAATTTTGGCCGCCCAGATCGCGAATTTACTCCACTGTGCGTCGTCAAAATTTGGTCTATGTCCTGTGAAAGTACTGTGGGCTGCAAGTGCAGATTTCTGTTCCAATGCTTTCCCAGTCGCTTTCTGATCGGTTTTATGCAATGCCAATCTCGCTTATAATTTTGTCTTTGTTGTTCCATCATATACCTTTGGGTATATGTCGGATCCGTCCCCATTTCATTTTATCTTATTTACTAAGTTGGACTTTTCTTCTTTTTCCACTTTAGCTTTGGTCTTGCTGAACAATTTGTGCGTCGTATTATATGCTTTATGAGCCATTTCTATTTTATTATTATTTTAAATATTTTAATCTGTCTGGAAAGCCAGGTACATATGGGAAAGTTTTATTTATTTTGGACTCTTTGGTAACATTTTTATTATTATTTGTTTGGCATGCCTTGCCCAGTAACTCGTTGATTGTTCTATTTGGAAAACTGTTCATCCGTAATATGTAATTTGCTGAACTTTAAAAACATTTTTTTTTATTTCTTTGTACAACCTATTTTGTGAAACGTGACGAGACGTTGCGTTGTTTGACAAAAATTTCCTTATTGATAATTTAACCATTGTTGATCACGAATGTTACGTTAGAACGTCAATGAAATAAAATAAAAATTTTGCAGATAACTGATATTATTTATTTACTGTTGTTAAAATATTTTATGATAAGAGTGCACTTTTATTATCAAATATGTTATAAAAAATTCAAAGAGGTGATCAGTTTATTAATGCAATTTTGCAGTATCGCTTTAATAACAGGGGGTAATCTCTTTAGATTCTTGAACACAGCCTTAGTTGGAGTAGTTTTAAGTGTTCCTGCTGCCTTAATGTCCACCAGTGTCATAATGCGTTCGAATTGAACTTCTCCAGCGTTGGCCATCTACTACCGAATCTTCACAAAATAGGTTCAAAAAAATATCGTAAAACTTCTTTACGTTTTTGTGGCTAATTCCCCAGTTGAGGACTATTGGCCTTTTGCACAGTATATTACCATTGCACATTGGTCGAAAATAGGAATTTTCTAGCCGAAATTCAAAAAATAAAGTTGTCCAATTCGAAATTTTTTTTATTTATATATATAAAGTTAACACTCCAAACAAGAAGAAACAACAAAAGTTTTGTCCATGTAAATATTTCCCATTATGCTGCAGCTATTTAAAGTTGACTTATGTTTTGGGTATTCGTCATATAAAATATTAAGGCAAAAAATGGCGAGTTTAACTAACGGTAGATTTTATTTTAAAGAACAAATATATTTTTTTTTTGTGCATTAAAATTGGAAAAAAATGCCAGTCACTACTTTCAAAAAATGTTGGAATTCACCTTAACAAAATGTCCGCCATTTTGTTTTTTTTAAACATGATTCCGGATTCGAAATCAGCGACCCCTAAAGCCTCGTTAGGCGCAATATCAGTTAAATTCCACCATTATTCGAAAAAAACATTCGCCATTTTGTATCCACAATTTGATTTGTTTTTCAAAATTTTACTCCAGATTTGAAACCAGCGATCCCAAAAGCCCCCATAGCCACAATTTTTTTTGAAAAAATGTCCGCCATTTTGTTAATTCCAAATTTGACTCCAGATTCGAAATCAGAAACCGCAAAATGTAAGCATTTTAAAAAAATAATTCCGCAATTTTTTTAAAAAAAATTTTACCCCGGATTTGAAATCAGTGACCCCAAAAACCCCCTTAGTACCATGTTTTATGCTCATTGGAAGTCTCCTTCATATAAAGGCCAAATTTTTGACATATCCGACCAATGTGCGTTTCCGCTTTTCTGGTCCTGTCCAATTAGAGCAAAAGAAAGCATTTGGCATTATCAGAAAGAGTTAGTTCGACTTTATTTAGCCTGTGTTTGGCATATAGAGGTATTTTGTATCTCCGAGTGAATAGGTACTCGGTTTTACACACAGCTCACAGTTATGACACCATTTCAATAGAAGTTTCAGCGGACATTCCGAAATCTCAGAGAATAGTTTAAGAACCCTTGCCGGTAACTATTAGGGCTACGTCATCCGCATATGCGACAGTCTTGTCCATTGTCCTCAGAAGAGTATTGATGTTGAGATTTCATAAGGCTTCTATTCTAAGAAGGCATTAATATATAGTATGGTGGGAAATGTGTATACCTTGTAGTTCAGGGATCACTCTAGAGGACTGATTATCGAATGTATGCAGGTTCGTGGTTTTTCCCTTTTTACCTTCGTGTAGCCAGACTGAGCCTTGTATATAACTTCCTGTTTAAGAAATAATCTGATAAAAACATCAATTTTTCTTTCCAAAGTTTTAAGTAGGAAGGACGATAGGCTAATCGTTCTAAAATCCTTGGCCTTAGTAGGAAAACATACAATTTTGTATGATAAATACAGTTTTGCTTTTTTAATGCCGTTTTCTCAATGTATCGACAAACTTCCAGTTACTAAATCTCGACATAAATTTGTTAGAATCATAAACTGTCCGTTAACGATTTTGGTTTTCTCAATATACCGACAAAAAATTATTTTTCAGTTGGCAATACCCCGAAAAATAGATGAGACAGTTGACAAATTCTTGATGTAAATCAATTATTTTTGAAGTGTTAAAAAATGAGAAAACACATACATTTAATAAAAACGCAATAAAACTTAAATAATGACAATGTGGGAAACATTTCACCACTAAAGATAACCTGCTGCTTATTGTTTTGGTTACAAATCAAAAATATATCTTGGAAAAAAGCTACGAACAGCAGTCAGCTGATTGAGTTTATCTGTACGGCAAATAAATAACCGGCAGATGAGGGCTGGTTAGCTTTGCGATAGAACAAAAGCAAATGAGACTTTAAGAAAACCTAATTTCTTTAATCTACAGTTTTTCGTTAAGAAAAAAGATAATTGCCTAATGAGAAAACGGCCCTAAATGTCTCAAATAAAAAAAAAACAAACCTTATTGGCAATAAAATCTGATAACTATGATTATAATAAATGTTTAAAGTGGTATAATGGTTATTGAAAAAACAAAAATAGTTTTACTTTCTGCACTCAGCCATCCGATAAGAGGGAATGCAATATATGACAGAATATATTCTGTTATATTCTCACGTATTACATTACAAGTTTACAACTGTTAACTAATCATCATATAAGTGTCCGTGGAACAGGTCAGTTCTGCAAACCATATGCATGTCACAGAGCAATAATGTAAAGAATGTCGAAGATTCCAGGCTGTTAAATGTTGTTGAGTTGATAAAAATAGTACTTTTGCGATCTTTTGTTCCACTGAACTTAGTTAAACAGTCGTCAACAACCCTTTTCACTCTGTTATCTCTCTGTATGATTTAAATCGACGTTATAATGCATATTAATTATAGAAAAATGCATGGCTGTCTTATGCATAAACATAACGCGGCCCAAGAGCGATTACAAAACATGTTAAATTTTGATCAGAAATTAACATTATTTTTCCTGTCCGGTAGTGATGTAAATATGGAGACTTTCCAGATCTCGATACTATTTTCACTGTTCCTGTAAAGGTTTTGGCTATGAGTACAAAATGAGTAGGTACAAACCAGATAATGTATATAATTTATAATTGTAGATAATTTTCTTACTTTATCTATAAACAATGGTAAAAATGGCGGGAAAATTAAAAATAGCGAAGAGCGCGAGCAACAGTGTTGACAGCTATATCTATAAACAATAGCCAGAAAAATTTGAGAAAATGAAAAATAGCGAAGAACGTGATCAGCAGTGTTGCCATTTTGTTATTTTCGCTGCTTTTCAACAACGAAAAAGAATCTTGGTAAAATTCATAGTCTGATGTAGTGATTTTCGAAGAGCACTATAAAAATGCTTGACTTTCTAAGTCGATTAACTGCGTAAAACATAAAGATGACACTGATATACTGATACTTGAATTTCGCATTCAGTTGAATATTTACTTCAAAGAGACATTTGTTTTTCTGAGTCTACGTATCAGTTGTTGGCTTTGAAATGCAAGGATACTACTATCATTGCCCTCTATAGAAATCCTGTATTTTCGCCAACAATATTTCGCTGATATTTAACGACGGATTTAAACGATGTAGTTCCGGAGGGGTCAACAGAAAAAATTATTTTGCTTGGTGATTTCAATATTTGCCGATCCCCAAGATTACTAGAAACAAAACTTATCGAAATGGGACTGCAACCTCTTCTAGACAAAACTGTTTTCACCAAACCGGATCAACACATATGGATTGGGCTTTTTCAAACATAAAAGATATCCGAACGATAAAACTGCTACTATAGAATTGTCAGTTTTTGGTATCTCTATATAACAAAGAAGTGCAAATATTGCTATTTTTTATCATACTTAAGTAAATGCTTAATAAAATTTAGTTTTTAAAATATGCATTGACTAATATTCCTTATAAAATTTAGGACAATAAATAAAATTTTCCCAAAAACTTTATCACAATAGATCCACTATAAATTAATAATATTCAATTAGTTTAATAATTATCGACCTTTTCTATTATTTAGTTTAGTTTTATTAGATATTTTTAATTGAGCTTTTAAGATCCTTCTCTTTAAATATGGATAAAAGTTTGTTTATTTAATTTTTCTCCTACGTTTTGCTGGCATTTCCCAACTTCTTCAGGGATTTTTTTATTGATATGTCAACAAAAAACAATCAAAAAAGAACACTAAGTTCAGTCTATGAATTTAAACATTATAAAAATATTAAAATATTTAATCTTTTGGTCATATTTTACATTTAAAGATAGTTACATTTAATGTTTTTAACGACATAAAACTTTAACATAAATATAAATAAGAAACAATCACAAAAATGTAAAATATCACATATTTAAGTTTACTTATACGGCCCTTTTCACAATGTACAATTATTTTCATTTTAACAAAAAATTAACTCGTTGCTGGTTAGCTTAACAGGGACCATCATTTAAGGGACTGTTACCGATTTACGTTTCACCATCATTTGATTACTTAACAAAAGCATTCAGTAGAAAGTATGGCAATACTGCATATATTTGTTTACGAAAAATAGAGTAATAAAAGATGACAAAACAAAAATTTGTTAAAATCGGAGGCATCAAATAAAGAAAAAAAGCTCTCAACAGGTTCGGTTTGAAAAAAAATATAACAACTTAAAGTATGTGAATAATTTGAAGCCAGAAGTCACATTCATTTATTTTTCCTTAGGCATAGAACGGACGTTGTACTTTTGACGCATTGTGGGAAGTGGCCTGGAAATGGGAAGAAGAACATTTTCAGACACCTCACCTAGTTGTTGCTGCTAATAAGGTCCGAAACGTATGCATCTGTGGACTTTGAAATTCTGAATCTGTGTCTAAATTCTTCACCACTTAAAGAAAAGTGGTCACGCCGTTTTGCCGCTTTAAATTTTTAAAATTAAAAATATTGCAGAAATATAGATGTTGTTTTTCCATTTTCTCTTTGTTATTTTCTTATCGGCGTAGTTGGTTTGGTTAGATTTAACAGCAACTCTTGTGTTAAATAGGTTCGGTTAAGAGTTAATCGTACATTGTGAAATTCATATTTGAAACTTCCGGTAAAAGTTTACGCTAATATTAAATCTAACATAGTAAAAATGGCCGTTTGTGTTTAATATCACAGCTGAACCTTATTACTAACTTATTGCTATACCGTAGTTGGCATTGGTGCTGTCTTTGTCTTCTTTCCTATTTATTGCACTTCTTGGTTTCTGCTAAATTTGTAGGATCTCGAAAGTAAATTTCTTTTCATTTCTCTTCTTGTCTAGTACTTTGACATGGATAAAATTTGCGCTGTGTCCGCTTTCTGTGCAGTGTTGCGCCAAAGCTGTTGTTGTTTTATTTTTCTTTATGTCTGTTTCGTGTTCTGTTAATCTTGTGCATATGTATGTATATTTTATCGCACACCTCTTTATGAATGCACTTGATCTCATACACTACCCCTGCAATCATTTTAAAAGAGTTTGGAAGATTCATTTGCTGCTTGCTTGGTTTTCCTGTGCGGTAGGGATGTATATATCGAGACTTTTCGTAATAATAATAGTTTTTACGATATAGAACTGGTGGGCTGTTTAATAATTTGGAATTTTTATTAAAAAATCGCTATCGACAATTAAGTCATTTTATTAATTTTAATATGGCTTTTTACAAAAGCAATAAATTTTCCTAGCTTACTAAACGAAAACGAAAGAAAAGAGAAACAGTTGACAGGACTTTAACGAAAAAAATGTGACATTAAGGAAATAATTCATTATTAAAGGAGGTACAATAACAAAGCTTGGGAAATTGTAGTAACAAATAATAACGGCCAAACATTCCGGCCCCATTGAAGGGCCACCTGGTCTCTTATTATTTGGCCAACAAACAATAATTCGAAGGATATCTCAGCGCCGATCAACCTTCTGTGGCTTATAGAAGTACGGAAGGGCTTGTTCAATATTATTAGGAATGTTCCAGCCTTCAGTTGAAAAAACTTGATCTGGCTGATATCTGAAGATCGATCGAAGAACCCAAAAGTCTTGAAAATTCGAGGAGATTCATTCGAGATCTCACAGTTGCTTGAAGTGTAAACTTCGCAGAAGAGTTTGTCTTTTCAATGCCAATTAGACTGAGATTTATTTCCTCATTTTCAAGTTGCATTCGCTGAGAAAGTTCTTAGTTATAAAATATATTTGCGAACCGGAGTCCAATAATGTTCTCTCATAAACATTTTGGCCAGATTTGTCTTTAATTTTAACTAAAGATGTTGCTAAAATCAAACTATCTTCATTAGAAGATGATTGATTTAAAAATGCCGTCGAAGCTAAGGGCTGATCTGGATCAGAACTTGATAAATTGCTACTAGACACATCAGCTCCTATCGTCCAGAGCTCTGTTATGCACATCTTAGGCGTCTGCGAACTACAGAGAGTTAACAGAAAGAGAAAAGGGTTGTTGTCGACTGTTTCACTAAGTTCAGTGGAGCAAAAGATCGCAAAAGTACTATTTTTATCAATTCTCGTATAAGTTTGTTTACAAAAGTTCTCTAGCGCCTCGTTTTCCCGGCAATTTTCGACACAACATTTAACAGCCTGGAATCTTGGATACTCTTTATATTATTGCTCTGTGATCCGATGTTGTATACATGTGGAGCAATGAATGGTGTGAGAAATTGCAATCTCTATATTTAGTGGCTTTTCATTTCGTTACTGTGTGACCTTTTCTCAGGCAGTTTATACAAGACGGAACGCTCTTGACAAAGTCAAATCTTTGTTGAACAGGAATGGCAGCGAATGAAGGACAAGCTGAATTATAATGCAGCGACGTCCTGCAGAAAATGCATTTTGTTGAAGACCCCTGATGCGAATCCGTCGAACATGAGAATGATTCTGCGCTCTTATTAGATTTATTGTCAGGATTCCTGTTTGCAATACCAGTTTTCGGTCTAGGGCCTGATGCCTCTTCAACAGAAATGTGCTGGTATCTCTTATTATAGTCAAGCTGTTCTTCCCATTTAGAACGAGTGACTGCGTCCATGGGGAATGGGACTTTGTCCAGAGGCTGAAAGGAAATGAGATGGACGGGACAGGGATGCACACGACGAAAGAACTGTGACATCTTTTACAGCTGCCATGCAGAAAGACACGAATTTGGATGTGGTTTCATAGTCGGCAAGAGACTTCGACACCTGGTCTCGCGGTTTAACCCTGTAAGTGACCGTATAGCCACCATTCGCATCCGGGCGAAATATTTTTACATCACGCGGATTTGTGTACACGCCCCGACGGAAGATAAAGACGATGAGATTAAAGATGCATTTTACGAGCGCCTAGAGGAAACATACGACCGCTGCCCTGGCCACGACATTAAAATTGTTCTGGGAGACTTTAATGCAAAAATAGGAAGGGAAGATGTTCTTGGTCCATCGATCGGTAAATTCAGCCTGCATACCGACACGTCAGACAAGGCTGGTTAGCTTCGCAGCGGGAAGGAACATGGTAGTTAGTGGAACCAGATTCCAGCACAAAGATATCCACAAGGCAACTTGGCTATCCCCCGATCAAAACACCAAAAATCAAATTGATCATGTGGTAATTGATGGCAGGCATGTATCTAGTGTCATGGACGTGCGTGTGATCCGTGGTGCTAATATTGGCTCGGATCATTACCTGGTTGCAGCCAAGGTTCGCCCAAGATTGAGCAGAGCGAAAAACGCACGTAACCAAACACAAAGAAAGCTAGACATCGCGAAGCTGCAAACCCCAGAGATAGCTAGTGCCTACTCCGACCAACTCTCCCAACTTTTACGACACAACGCCTCTACTTCTGACGTTCCTGATACACAGTGGCAGCATATTGCGCATTCCATGGCAACCGCCGCAACAACCGTGCTAGGATATGAAAAGCGGCGCTCAGACGAATCCTGGTACGATGAAGAATGTCGCATAGCGTCTGAGGAACAGGATGCTGCTTATATGGCACCGCTACAGCCAATTGTAACCCGTGCTGTTAGGGAACGGCATAAGGAGAAAGTAAAACGGGCGAGACAGCTATTTAGGCGAAAAAAACGTCAGATGAAGGAACGGGAGAGCGAGGATATAGAGCGATACAGGGATAGAGGTGAGGCCCGAAAATTTTACCAGAAAGTAAGAGTAAATGGATACGGTAATGGCCTCCCCACCTGTAAGGACTGTGATGGAAATCTGGTCACGGATACGCAGAGTGTGCTGCACATATGGAGAGAACACTTCCAGCAACTGTTGGTTCCAGAAGGCAGCGCACGTGAAGTTATCACGCCAATTGTCGACGACGGCTTATATTGCCCACCAACAAGTCTAGCCGAGGTAAGAAGAGCAATATCGCGGCTGAAAAACAACAAAGCAGCCGGTGCCGACGGTCTGCCCGCAGAGCTCTTCAAGTCCGGTGGCGAGGAGTTGATAACGAGCAAAAGGTGATCCAAGTGTGTGCTCCAACTACCGCGGGATCAGCCTTTTACCCATCGCATATAAGGTCCTGTCGAGTGTGCTATGTGAAAGACTAAAGCCAGTGTTATCCAACCTGATCGGGCCTTATCAGTGTGGCTTTAGACCTGGAAAATCAACAACTGACCAAATTTTCACACTTCGGCAAATCCTGGAAAAGACCCAAGAGAAACAGATCGACACGTACCATCTTTTTGTCGACTATAAAGCTGCCTTCGACAGCCCGATACGGCAGAAATTACTTGAAGCCATGACTGAGTTTGGTATTCCAGCGAAGCTGATACGTCTTTGCGGAATGACGCTGACTGACACGAAGTCTTCAGTGAAGATTGGCAAGGACCTTACGGAGCCATTCTATACCAGACGAGGCCTAAAACAAGGCGACGGCATATCGTGCGATCTCTTCAACATTATGATGGAGATGATAATGAGAAAAGCTGCAGTAAACACGAGTGGCACTATATTCAACAAAAGCCACATGCTACTCGCGTACGCTGATGACGTAGACATCATCGGTCGAAAACTGCGGGATGTGACTGCAGCCTTCTCAGGTATTCAGAAGGAATCAGCGAAAATGGGCCTAACGGTGAACGAGGACAAAACGAAGTTATTAGTTTTAGCGAACAAAGAATCTACTCGTTTGGGAAACTGCGTGAACGTTGACAACTATAATTTCGAGGTGGTAGATAATTTTGTCTACCTAGGCTCCGCCATCAACAAAGCAAATAATGTCAGCCTAGAAATCCGGAGAAGAATCCTGCTTGCAAATAAATGCTACTACGGTCTAAGCAAGCGATTCAATGACAGAGCCCTCTCTCGACGAACAAAACTCAAGCTATACCAGATACTAATTCTACCTGTCTTAATGTATGGCTCAGAATCCTGGGTTATGACACAAGCGGGTGAATCTGTTCTGGCGGTATTCGAGAGAAAAATACTCCGAAAAATATATGGGCCCATCATCGTTAACGGAGAGTATCGGCGTCGTATGAATCATGAGCTGTACGAGCTGTACACTGTACATTGACGTGGTCAAACGCATTAAGGTGCAACGGTTCGTTTTCGATAACTATCGGTTACTATTGACACAAATTTGGTATTCTGTAAGGAAATGTGACGACGACGTTGAATCGAAACGACTCTGAATCTGTCGTCACAGTTGTTAGTAACGACTTGAAACAATTTGAAGGAATAATTTTAGTTTTTGTAAATTAAAAAAAAAAGGTTTTGTTTAATGACGTCAAGAATAACAATGTCGAGTAACAAATAGGGGCTTGGAAACCTAATCTCTTATAGGTATAAGGATTTTGTCTAATTTTAAGGGGTAATGTGAGAAAATTGGTGAAAAACAACTTAATTCCTTTGGAGCGCCTTTAAGAATCCTTTGCGGTTGTAGTTATGGTAGTTTTGATATGGGTTCCATCGACATATCCAATAACTCCAGTAAATCCTGGTGGACAAATCACCTCTCTAATGCATTCAGCGTTTCGACAGGAATCTTGCAACTACTGGCTGCACTTACACTTAGGTTGTAAGGCCCCTGTCTAAAGGACCTCAATGTTGCTGACAACTTAATTATGACTGAAACATATGTCCTGAGTTCACTTTTCATGATAGGAACTATTTCTATAGGATCTATTACGTAATTAAATGCTGCCTTATTAAGACTTAAGTAGTGCCTTATTAAGACTTAAGTAGTTCTCGAGTTGGAAGGCCGGCCAACAGATAACCTCAAATTACGATTTTAACACCGATGAACATACTCGTTATTTGGCAAGTTTAAGATCATCGAATCATAGTCGAAGTATTTTCCTTTCCAGTACAAGATATTTCTTGCTTTCCTCATCGCTTGAATTTGATTCGGGCACAAAAATATATTTCATGAAACACAATAAAAATCAAAATAAATCAGCTGATATACAAATGTTATATCAGCTGTTGTCATTTCTTTCATGTTATCGATTACCAGTCGACGTCGTCTCATTGTAGTTACAGAATACCGAAATAGCATTGATGTGACAACGATGTCGAATCGAAGTGACATTGACATAAAAACGACGACGATGTCGGCGACGACTACGGGAATAGGGGTGAATATTTTTCTACGTGCGGTATATAATCCACTGGGATTGCATAGAAGTACCAGCTAAGTAAGTAAGTAAGTAGGACTGCGTCCACTTTCGACTGAACGATTTTTGCATTCGTTATTTTCTTGTCATCACCAATTGACAAAACAGAGTCATGAAATGCCGAAATAGTATCAATCATGCTTCTCAAGGCGGATGATGAAGGTTTTGATATCTCTGAAATTTCAAAGAGTTGTTCGATATTATCAAAGAATATCAAACACGGATTGTCGTATACTCTTTTTAAGCTAGACAACGCCTTGGAATAGTTTTGCTCTGTTATTTGGTACGCTTTAACAGTGCCAAAAGCTTTATCAGAGAGACATGAGATAAGGTGGTTGAATTTTCCAATATCTGTTTGTGAACTATTGTTATTGACTAAATGTTCACAAAGCCCAATAAAAGTCTTGTAATCAGAGTATTTGCCACTGAATTTAGGCATGTTCATGCATGGAAGCCTACTCTGATGAGCTGGAAAGGAAACCATAGAGTTCGCAAAACTCGAATTTCGATTATTGCCTTACTTGGCAAGAAGTAGACTTTTCGTAGAAACGCATAAGTCCTTCAAATCAGCTCTGCCTTCATTCGAAGGTTCAAGTATATCGACTTCCGATTAATAGACCATCGCCTGTTCAGTATACGAATAATTTTTTTTTTTTTTTTTTTATTTATTTCTTCTATCATCATCACTTAAAAATATCTTACAATATTAATATTAACATATTTTGAGGTATAACTAAAAAGTATTGCAGCAAATATTTACATTTTTTTTTGTTTATTTAATCTAGAAAACGCTTTTTGGATATGTTACAGTTTTAAGGAAAAAGATAGGACAAAAACCTTGAGATATACGAATAAAATATATCTATATACGAATAAAGTATATCTAGAGTTAGAATCTTTTGGAATCTATCTTTTATCGATTGTTTTATTCTAATAATATTATTAATTACTGTAGCCTTTTGTGATATTAAAAAGCTTAAAGTGCTCGATCTTCTTGTTGATCTGATTGATGACTACGTCCACCAGGCATTTTTTTGTTATTGTTTATTCGGAGTAAACAAGATATACTTAACGAAATTTAATTTAATATTAATTAATTGACGAAAAATTTTAAAAATATGAAATAAATTCACAAATTGTAATAAGGAATTATTTTTCCGTTCGACAGCAATTGATTTTTTATCGAAAACAACGTTCAAAATCGGTTCGATAAGTTCTGCAATTTTCGATCACTTCTACCGATAATTCGCGTGGTGTGAACGTACCTATAGGTTGTGGTTGGCTGTGATTTGTGATCATCACTGACACGGCGTTGCCAGTCGCTATATTTGAGCTGTCAAATATTCGGGTATTTTACAAAAATAACCGTTATGCGATCAATATTATTGTATATCACAGCACTGTGTAAATAAGAAAACACACACAATCACACGCGTTAATGACAATAAAAAAAAGGTTAATAAAAGAAATTTCTAATTAATTTGGAAAATTCTCTTTTTTATATTTTAGGGGTTAAAAACTTTATAGAAGTGACGTCACGGATAGGAGAGCGAGTTATTGGCGAAACTACAGTGCGCGAAATAGTGTTAGTATCGCATATAGTGAAATTAATGTATAAATTTCCGCGACTTAATAAATATTTCAACAAACACTTTTTTCTCTTTTGTTTCACTTCAAGGTACAAAATATTGAATGTATTTGAAAGGGGAAGGGCGAATAACTTGTGTGTACAGATTAATTATCATTTTAATTAGAGAGAGAGAGTTATTGTCTCTTGAATACCAGATTGTTGTTGTTGTTATTTTCACTTTCCTTGGGTTTTTGACGACACACGATGCAATCACAGCGGGGCATTTGTAGTGGTGCGGGAAGTGTTGGGAGAACAAAAGGCAGGAAACCAGATTCGATTTATTGAGAATAATTGTTGTAATTTGTTTTACTAACAAATTTATATTTCCTTTTGATAGTTAATCGTAAAACTGCTTTGTTAACGCGAGTTTTAATTAATTATTATAAAACAGTCCCTGCTCGGCCGCCAAAACAAACCTTATTGGCAATAAAATCTGATAACTATGATTATAATAAATGTTTGTAGTGGTATCATGATTATTGAAAAAAAACAAAAATAGTTTTACTTTCTACACTCAGCCGTCTGATAAGAATGCCATATATGACAGAATATATTCCGTTATATTCCCACGTATTACATTACAAGTTAACAACTTTTAACTAATCATAATATAAGTTTCAGTGGAACAGGTCAGTTCTATAAACCATGTACATCTTACAGATCAATAATGTAAAAGGTCTCGAAATTCCAGGCTGTTAAATGTTGTTGAGTTGATAAAAATCTTTTGTTCCACTGAACTTCGTAAAACAATCGTCAACAACCCTTTTCTCTCTGTTATCTCCCTATAGGATGTTAAATTTTGAATAGTAACCGACGTTATAATGCATATTAATTATAGAAAATGCATGGCTATCTCATGCATAAACATAACTGTTAAATTTTCGACTGAACGGTTTTTGCATTCGTTATTTTCTAGTCATCACCAATTGACAAAAGAGAGTCATGAAATGCCGAAACAGTATCAATCATGCTTCTCAAGGCGGATGATGAAGGTTTAGATATCTCTGGAAGCTCAAAGAGTTGTTCGATATTATCAAAGTATATCGACTTCCGATTAATAGACCATCGCCTGTTTCAGTATACGAATAAATTATATCTATATACGAATAAAGTATATCTAGAGATGGAATCTATTGGAATCTATCTTTTATCGATTGTTTTATTCTAGTAATATTATTAATTACTGTAGCCTTTTGTGATATTAAAAAGCTTAAAGTGCTCGATCTTCTTGGTGATCTGATTGATGACTACGTCCACCAGTAGTGCGATTCACTATGCTTTTTTAACCACAATTGTTTCGTTTAAAAATGTTAACCACAATTTTAACCATTTTGCTATTCACTTACATTTTAAACGATATCTACTGGAGTTAAAAGTCATCTGTTTCAGTCAGCTGTTATTTTTAGCGAAACAAACTGTGGTTTATTAACACCAGCATTTTTGGTGTGGTTTAATTCGTTGAGAAAAGTGTTTATTTATACAATCGTTTTATATAATGACTTTGGAGTATTTAGCCTACATTTTATTGGAGAATGAGCCAGTAAATAATGCTCCTTCAGTCAACCGGTGTGATCTTCAGTTTAAGTCCGGAATTGGCTGAATAATTATATTTTAAATTCTAAAATTATTTACTAAATTAATAAAATAGTAAACATTTATATTGTTTTACTTCCTTTGTACAAAACTGTATACAATTTTTAAACCACAAGGTTTTTGTTTGGTTTTTTCACATTCCTCTTTGTTATTTTCTCCTATTTTGATATTTCACTTGACAGAGTTGCCACTTTGTAAAAATTTACATACAGAGAAAAATAAAACCGTTTACCATGGTTAAAAATAAGTTAGCGAATAACATGGTGGTTAGTGCAAACATTAAAATGGTTGGTTAAAGTTAACACCTGCTAAAGTGTTAAAAGTTACTGAATCGCACTACAGGCATTTTGTTGTTATTGTTTATTTGGAGTTAACAATATATACTTAACGAAATTTAATTTAATATTAATTAATTGACGAAAAATTTTAAAAATATGAAATAAATTCACAAATTGTAATAAGGAATTATTTTTCCGTTCGACAGCAATTGATTTTTTTATCGAAAACAACGTTCAAAATCGGTTCGATAAGTTCTGCAATTTTCGATCACTTCTACCGATAATTCGCGTGGTGTGAACGTACCTATAGGTTGTGGTTGGCTGTGATTTGTGATCATCACTGACACGGCGTTGCCAGTCGCTATATTTGAGATGTCAAATATTCGGGTATTTTACAAAAATAACCGGTATGCGATCACTATTATTGTATATCACAGCACTATGTAAATAAGAAAACACACACAACCACTCGAGGTAATGACAATAGAAAAAGGTTAGTAAAAGAAATTTCTAATTAATTTGGAAAATTCTCTTTTTTATATTTTAGGGGTTGAAAACTTTATAGAAGTGACGTCACGGATAGGAGAGCGAGTTATTGGCGAAACTACAGTGCGCGAAATAGTGTTAGTATCGTATATAGTGAAATTAATGTATAAATTTCCGCACTATAGTGCGCGAAATAGTGTTAGTATCGTATATAGTGAAATTAATGTATAAATTTCCGCACTACAGTACGCGAAATGGTGTTAGTATCGTATATAGTGAAATAATTGTATAAATTTCCGCGACTAAATAAATGTCATTAAACAAATAAAACCGATATGGTCACCCGGGTGGGTACTGGAAAGGCGAAAGTTAAGTGAGAGAAGTATGATGGGATGTCAAAAAACTAAAAAGTGTTGAAACATGAATGAAAACTTGAAGAAATTTATAAAATTTAGATTAATATGAGTGGGGAATGTACCAAATTACGTTTATACACGGTACAAGGGCATTTTTTGAAACAAAATTTAACAGCCTGGAATCTTGGTCACTCTTGGTCCCATCAAACTTCTCTAACTTAACATTCTCTGTAAATTCGCTCGAACCTATGATGGTGTTAACAGGCCTCTAAACGGTAGGGGTTGGTTCTTTCCTCATAAACTGAAGGATCGTTATCAGTGTTAGACAAGCGTTTGGAGAAGAAGGACGTGTACTTCTCTGGATCTAAAGCTAGATACATTTGTTGACATTTGTTTCGTTATGGAATGCTCGATACGTGTCACTGCGACTTTCAGTGAAACAATTGTCGCAAGTACATACATGAAAATAAGAGCTGATGTACCAAATGGAAGTGAGCCAAATTATATTGTTGGAGATTTGCATAATAATAATTTGCAACTTGATTCTGACGTCGAAATGGTCGAAGCAATGGATGTGGATTGATATGATGGATTAACAAGTTTTTGAATTAAAGATCCTGTTTAACTAAAGCCAATCAAAAAAAAAGGCTATGGAAAGCCATAACATTTATAATAAAACTTATTTTACATTGACCTTAGTTTAGATGAAAATATTCAATATTTTATAAGTGAAAATGTGATTTTATACCTTAACAAATAATCTAAATATTATATTAAAAAACTGTATTTTATACTATTGTTAAAATTAAGGATTTTTATAAATAAAATGTGTTAAAAACACAAAAAAAAACACAAAAATTCAAAATTTTGGCGTTTTGTTATTACCTTTTCTAGAAACAATGGTAAAAATGGCGGGAAAAATAGCGAAGAGCGCGATCAGCAGTGTTGCCATATTGTTACTTTCGCTGCTTTTCACCAACGAAAAAAAATCTTGGTAAAATTCATAGTCTGATGTAGTGATTTTCGAAGAGCACTATAAAAATGCTTGATTTTCTAAGTCGATTAACACCATAAAACATAAAGATGATAATGATATATGGTGTATAAAATGTCAAAAATTTCACATTCAGTTGAATATTTACTTCAAAGAGACATTTGTTTTTCTGAGTCTACGTATCAGTTGTTGGCTTTGAAATGCAAGGATACTACTATTATTGTCCTCTTTAGAAATAATGTATTTTCACCAAAAATATTTCGCCAATATTTAACGAGAAAAAATTATTTTGGTTGGTGATTTCAATATTAGCCGATCCACTACACCCCAAGATCACTGGGAACAAAACTTATCGGACGATTACTGCAACCTCTCTAGACAAAACTGTTTTCACCAAACTGGATCAACACAAATGGATTGGGCTTTTTCAAACATAAAATATATCCGAACGATAAAACTGCTACTATAGAATTGTTAGTTTTTGGTATCTTTATATAACAAAGAAGTGCAAATATTGCTGTTTTTTTTTATCATACTGAAGTAAATGCTTAGTAAAATTAAGTTTTACCTTAGCATTAACAAATATTCCTTATAACATTTTGGGCGATAAATAAAATTATCCCAAAAACTTTATCACAATAGATCCACTATAAATAAATTATATCCAATTAATTTAATAATTATCGACCTTTTTTATTATTTAGTTTAGTTTTATTAGATATCTCTATTCGGCCTTTCAACGTCCTTCTCTTAAAATATGAATAAAAAAATGTTTATTCAATTTTCCTCCGACGTTTTGCTGGCATTTCCCAGCTTTTTCAGGAATTTTTTTTGACCTGGCAACGAAATTCAATATTTTAGTCACATTTCACATTTAAAGATAGTTACATTTAATGTTTTTAACGAATGTTGTAAAGACATAAAAACTTTAACATAAAAATAAATAAGAAACAATCACAAAAATGAAAAATATCACACATTTAAGTTTTCTTATACGGACGTTTTCACAATGTACAATTCTTTTCTTTTTAACGAAATATTAACTAATTGCTGGTTGGGTTAACAAGGACCATTGAACAGACTGTTACCAATTTACGTTTCACCATCATTTGATTACTTAACAAAAGCATTCAGTAAAAAGTGTGGCAATACTGCATATATTTGTTTACGAAAAATAGTGTAATAAAAGATGACAAAACAAAAATTTGTTAAAAAGGCGGCATCAAACAAAGAAATGGAACTCACAACAGGTTCGCTACGCTCTATAAATTTGAAAAAAGTGTAACAACTCATAGTAAGTGTATAATTTAAAGCCAGAAACAAACTAAACTACAATTTGCACATTCATTTGCTTTTCTTAGGCATGGAACGGACGTTGTTCTTTTGACGCAATGTGGTAATTGGCCTGGAAATCTCAACTCTCAACAGGTTCGCTACGCTCTATAAATTTGAAAAAAGTGTAACAACTCAAAGTAAGTGTATAATTTAAAGCCAGAAATAAACTAAACTACAATTTGCACATTCATTTGCTTTTCTTATTCATGGACGGGCGTTGTTCTTTTGACGCAATGTGGGAATTGGCCTGGAAATGGGAAGAAGGACATTTTCAGACACCTTACCTAGTTGCTGCTGCTTATTAAGTCAGCAACGTATTTTGCTGTGGACTTTGAAATACTAAATCTTTGTCTAAATTCTTCATTAGATGACAGCAAAGTGATAACGCCGTGTAAACATATTTTTTGCCGCTTTACATTTTTAAAATTAAAAATATTGCAAAAGTTTAGATGTTGTTTTTTCATTTTCTCTTTGTTATTTTATTACAATTAACATGCTAATCGGCGTAGTTGGTTCGGTTAGATTTAACAGCAACTCTTTTGTCAAATAGTGTCGGTGTGGAGTACCCGCGGAGAGAGCGGGTACCCAATGAAGGAATAGAGCAAAGAAAGGGGAGGACGAAAACGAATGTTCCCTAATACAAGAACTGCTTATGAGGCTGCCCTTTTCGGACGCGAGGCACCGCGCTATAGTGTTCAGCGCCTTTAGGCACTAATTCACATTTGGGGGGAAGGGGGAGGAGAGGATTGTTTTGGGTTTTCTTTTTAATACCTACTGCTTTTTGCCTTGCTGGAATTATAAACATGAGCAAATATGCGTCCCACAGTCTACCCTCAGTCTCCAGCTGTCTTTTATTTATTTGTTTTCATTCTTTATTATTTACTATGCTACGTTTTTTTCTCTATCTTAACCTACATTAACATTACTGCACCGTTGTCCAAAAACCCAAACTGCAATTCTGCCGATCGGCAAAATAGGGCGTTAAATTGATTCATTCTTTTCCATGGCTTTGCCCATTGATGTAATTAAGAGTTAATCGTACATTGTAAAATTCAGATGTGCCAAATTCACGTTTATTTTTAATCTTACATTGTAAAAATTACCGTTTGTGTTTAATATCACAGATGAACCTTATTACTAACTTATGGCTATAAAGTAGTTGGCATTGGTGCTGTTTTTGTCTTCTATTTATTGCACTACTTGATTTCTGCTAAATTTGTAAGCTCTCTAAAGTAATTTCTTTATTTCTCTTGTCTAGTTCTTTGACAACGGTAAAATTTGCGCTGTGTCCGCTTTCTGTGCAGTGTTGTGCTCTAAGTTGTTGTTGTTTTATTTGTCTTTATGTCTGTTTCGTGTTCTTTTAATCTTTAGCATATAAATATTTTATAGCACACTTTATCCTCCTCTTATCCTCTCATACACTACCCTTGCAAATAATTTGGAAGACTTTGGAAGATGAATATGCTGCCTGAAGAATACGCGTTTCTTCGTGGCGATCATTAGAAATTTATTTATTTGCGAGATTAGTTTGAAACTTTGCTTGCCGTCTTGTCTCAAATTTTGTTTTTGTTTGTGTAAAGATCGATGTTATTGTTTAGTTTGGTCTATGTGCTATTGACACTTTTTCGTTTTTTTATTATTTCTATCAGCTGTTTGTAATCTGTAAGTTTTGGTATAAATGAGAGGATGTAATGTTTGGAGTTACCAGATGTGTCGTCGATAGATGTGGTGTTACCATATGTGTCGTCACTGTTTGGTTTTTGGGACATTTATGATGTATTTAAGTAGATTATTTATAATAGGGTTTGGGTAATTATTGTTGTGCAAAATGATTTTAACTTTTGTAATATTTTTTGGCATACAATTTTCATGACTTAGATTTTATTTTTGTTATTGGTTTGTTGCTGTTTTTATTTTTTGTTTTATTGGTTATGTGGACTTAAAGTTTATAATATTTCCCGAGGCTGTTGGTTTTGTATACCAGTCCGTTATAATTCTGTTTTCTTGGCGGAAGATTTTCATATTTCCTTTGTAAACTTTAATTTTTTGTGATAGTGGTTAAATTTTTTTAATATTGTTTCCTCGTCTTTGCTTTTTATTACTACAAATAAGTCGTCCACCTATTTTTGAATAAGTTTTATGCTGATGTTGTTTCTTTCCAACTCTTTCAGTGTACTTTCTGGTTGCACTATGTGGTTCCATAAATGAAATATTTGATGTTATTAAGACAAAATTTTAATATTTTAAAAAATTCTGTCCGCGGTATTTTTGTGTGTTCTTTTAGAACATTCCATTTAGCCACATTATTATTAATATATAAAGGTTGCCAAATTCTTTGAACCAAATTTGAACCGTCTGTCTGGCTGTCCGATAGTGTAGACACGCCCCTTATGGTAGCATCAATGTACCATTCCGCCCACTTCAGAGATGGAGTAATAATATCAATTTACCCAACGCGATCAATTCCAAATTCTATATTTTTGAAGGCTTTAACAGGAAAAAGTTTTTGAGAAAATAACTGGGAAGTCTAGCCGCGCCCCTTATGGTACCTCGCATGCAAATATACCACTCCGCCCACTTTAAAAATCGATTAATAATATCAGTTAATTACAAAATTTTATGAGGGTGAGGGTATATGTAAGTCGGGTTGCCCAATTGAAACTTTCTTACTGGTTTTCCTGTGCAGTTGTGATGTATATATCGCGACTTTTCGTAATAGCAATAGTTTTTACGATATAGAACTGTCGGGCTGTTTAATAATTTGGAATTTGTATTAAAAAATCGCTTTCGACAATTAAGTAACTTTATTAATTTTGAGATGGCTTTTTACAAAAACAATAAATTTCCCAAGCCTAATAGACGAAAACGAAAGAAAAAAGAAACAGTTGACAGGACTGTAACGAAAGAAAATGTGACATTAAGGAAATAATTCATTATTAAAGGAGGGACAATAACAAAGCTTGGGAAATTGTTATAACAAATAATAACGGTCAAACTTTCCGGCCACATTGAAGGGCCTCAGGGCTTCAATAAATTGGCACCAGAGCCAATTTATGTATTGGACGTTTATAGACGCCCGTTGGAGTCTTCACTTCTGACTCTCACTCGTCCGACGCCGCCTCGAATTACAGCAAGTACTCGGCGTGTCATCCACTTTAACGGAGGGATATTGTTCTCGTGGACGACGACGAGACTGCCTTCTGCGACGTCGGGATCTCCGGTTGCCCACTTGGTCCTAATTTGAAGTCTGCGGACGTAGTCGTTGGCACAGGACTTCTAAAACTTCTGTCTGAGCCCGCATAAAAATTGCCATCTCTTCAAGGACGTCAGCTTGGCCACTTATTCGGAAGGTGATTCTTGCGGCAGCCCACGCAGGCATTCTCCGATCAGCGGATGTGTAGGTGTCAGGGCATCGCCATCGTTGTTGTCGCTGCTAACTGAAGCTATGGGCCGCGAATTCAGAACCACCTCTACTTCGACCAACTCTGCCGTTAGTAGCACGTTGCCGATCGTTCGCACCAGCAGCACTTTGGCAGACTTGACGGCGACCACCCACAAGCCTCAGAAGTCCATCCCTTTGCTTGCTACAAAAGAACGTATTCTGCCTTTGGAACGCACCTGCCAGCTCCTTTAGTTTTTTGCTGTTGCCTATAAAATTTGTTGCGTTGTCGCTGTATACTTTGCTGGGGTACCCTCTCCGGCCAACAAACCTTTTAAGACAAAAAATCTAAGCATTTGAAGTTAGATCGGATACCAATTCCATATGTACAGACAAAGACTGCTGTATACATTTTTACGGGTGGACGACCGCGGATTTTCATTGATACATTCACTGGACCGCAAAAGTCTACGTCACATATCTTAAATGGCCGTAGAGCTCTCACCCTGTCAGCAGGCAAGTTTCCCATAATTTGTTTCATTAATTTAGGTTTATAATAAAAACAATGAATACTTTTGTGAACTATTCCGCTGCATTCTACTTTAGCGTTTATAAGCCAAATTTTACAAAAGCAACTAATGCCTTTGCACCGGCATGACAGTTTTCTAAATGCAAGTTACAAATATAAATTGTCACGAAATTAAAATTTTTCTGCATCAAGATTGGAAAGTGTCTCAGATTTTGCGATGAAGTTTCGTATGTCATTGTGTTTAGCTTATAAATTTGAATATTCTTCGATCGGTTTTCACGCCAGAGAATCAAGTGAAAATTTCTATGGGCCTCATCAAATAAAACTTGACGGCATATTTACTCAATGTCAGGCGTCACGACGTATTTATGCATACGAAAACGTAGCAATATTAAATCTAGCTCGTCCTTTATAGTAGAACCAAACATTAACAAATAGTTTAATGAGAGCCGATTAGATGTTTTACACGAAGCATCAAAGACCACACGATGTTTCGTAGAAGAACTTTGTGCTCTTAATATACACTGATGTAGTATAAAATAGTGTGTATTATTATTTAACGTTATCGTCCGATATGGACATGTGGCCTAAATTAATGTACTCTTTCATGAAATCATGGTACATCTATTTCATATCTTTCGTTAAGCGTCGCCCCAGAGACAAAAATCGTCTGTTAGCCGTAGTTTAAGGTCTTCTTTGAAAAAAAGTGCCACATTAAATTTTGCAATATCTTAATGGAATTGCAAAACTTCTCCTCACACTGTATATGTTCTGTTGAGCGAACAGTTACCTCTTTTGGAATTTTTTCGAATTCCCAGAAACGTCGTACAATAGCGTCCATTGATGTATCATTTTCTGACAGCGAACTCAAGTGACATGAATTAGATTCAGTGACTTTTGACTGCTTGTACCTCCCAGAAACAATTCAGCCGCGTAAAGTCTTTTAGAAGAGGGGGATACCTTTGATTTGACCAACACACAATAAATCGACGAATATCTCAGCGGCGATGAACCTTCTGTGGCTTATAGAATTATGGAAGGGCTCGTTCAATATTATAAGGAATGTTCCAGCCTTCAGTTGAAATAACTTGATCTGGCTGATATCTGAAGATCGATCGAATAACCCAAAAATCTGTTAAAAATTCGAGGGGATTCATTCGAGATTTCACAGTTGCTTGAAGTGTAAACTTCGCAGAAGAGTTTGTCTTCCAATGCCAATTAGACTGAAATTTCTTTCCTCTTTTTCAAGTTGCAATCGCTTAGGAAGTTCCTCGGGTATACAATGTATTCGCGAACCGGAGTCCAATAATGTTCCCGCACAAACATTTTGTCCAGATTTGTCTTTAATTTTGACTAAAGCTGTTGCTAAAAACACACTTTCTTCATTAGAAGATGAGTGACTGACAAATGCCCCCGAAGCTGAGGGCAAATCTGTATCAGAACTTGATAAATGGCTACCAGACAGATCCGATCAGCCCCTACCGTCCAGAGCTCTGTTATGAACATTTTAGGCGTCTGCGAACTACAGACAGAGAGAAAAAGAGGTGGTTGACGGCTGTTTCACTAAGTTTAGTGGAACAAAAGATCCCAAAAGTACTATTTTTATCAACTCTCGTGGAATTTGTTTACAAAAGTTCACTAGCGCCTCGTTTTCCAGGCATTTTTCGACACAACATTTAACAGCCTGGAATCTTGGATACTCTTTATGTTATTGCTCTGTGATCCAATGTTGTTTACATATGGAGCAATGAGTGGTGTGAGCGATTGCAAACTCTACATTTAGTGGCTTTGCATTCCGTTCCTGTGTGACCTTTTCTCGTGCAGTTTATACAAGCCGGTACGTTCTTAACAAAGTGAAATCTTTGATGAACAGGAATAGCAGCGAATGAAGGGCAAGCAGAAATATAATGCTGTGACGTCCTGCAGAAAATGCATTTCGTTAAAGACTCCTACGCGAATCCGTCTGACATGAGAATGATTTTGCACCCTTTTTAGATTTATTGTTAGGATTCCTGTTTGTGTTACCAGTTTTGGGTCTAGCGCCTGATCATATTCAGTTGATAGTAAGGCTTCTCCAACGTTGGCCACCATACTTCTTCTTTAATGGCAGCAACATCAGAAATTTATGTATCAGTAGCCGCACGTAGAAAAGTATTCCAAGGGCTTCGGTCTTTTGCGCTCCGTAGATAGTTCATCACACCAAGCTTAGTTATCAGCTCTTTCACCTGGTCCATCCATCGGAGTTTTGGTCGCCCCCTCCTGCGCCGCCCATCGAGTTTATTGCCGAAGGCTTTCAAGCCGGAGCGTTTTCGTCCATTCTTCTTTAATGGCAGCAACATCAGAAATTTATGTATCAGTAGCCGCACGTAGAAAAGTATTCCAAGGGCTTCGGTCTTTTTCGCTCCGTAGATAGTTCGTCACACCAAGCTTAGTTATCAGCTCTTTCACCTGGTCCATCCATCGGAGTTTTGGTCGCCCCCTCCTGCGCCGCCCATCGAGTTTATTCCCGAAGACTTTTCGAGCCGGAGCGTTTTCGTCCATTCGTACGTGTCCAAGCCAGAGCATTCGGTCTATTTGAACGCGCTTGACCACGTCGATGTCGTTGTACAGCTTATACAGCTCATGATTCATTCCAAATATTTTGCGGAGTATTTTTCTCTCGAAGACTCCCAGAATAGATTGATCCGCTTGTGTCATTACGATTCTGCGCTGTAGAGCAAGACAGTTAAGATCAGAGTCTGGTAGAGCTGGATCTTTGTTCTTCGAGAGAGCGCTTTGTCGTTAAATCGCTTGCTTAGCGCATAGTAGCAGCGGTTTGCGATCAATACTCGTCTTTTGATTTCGAGGCTGACATTATTATTTTTGTTTTTGGCGGAGCCAAGGTAGACAAAATCATCTACCACTTCAAAATTATAGTTGTCAACGTTCACGCAGCGTCCCAGACGAGTGGACTCTTTGTTCGTTGAAACAAATAATTTGGTTTTGTCCTCGTTTATCACCAGACCCACTTCAGCCGACTGCTTTTCAATGCTAGAAAAAGCCGCAGTAACATCTCGCAATCCACGTCCAATAATATCGATATCATCAGCATGCACGAGCAACATGTGGCTTTTGTTAAATATGGTGCCATTCCTGTTTACTGCTGTTTTCCACATGATCATCTCCATTACGATGTTAAAGAGATCGCAGGACAGACTATCGCCTTGTCTAAAGCCTCGCTTGGTAGAAAATAGCTCTGACAGATTTTTGCCAATTTTCACTGAAGACTTCGTGTCAGTCAGTGTCATCCCGCAGAGTCGAATAAGTTTTGCGGGGATACCAAACTCAGCCATAGCATCCAACAATTTCTGTCGTATCGGACTGTCAAATGCAGCTTTGTAATCGATGAACAGATGGTAGGTATCGATCTGCATTTCTTGGGTCTTCTCCAGGATTTGTCGTAGCGTGAATATCTGGTCGGTGGTGGATTTACCAGGTCTAAAGCCACCCTGATAAGGTCCAAGTTAGGTTCGCCAGAAGGGGCTTTAGTCTTTCACATAACACACTAGACAGGACCTTGTATGCGATGGGTAAAAGGCTAATCCCGCGAGAGTTGGTATACACAGTAGGATCGCCTTTCTTAAGCACGGCACATAGGACACTCAGATTCCAATCATCGGGCATGCACTCCCTGAGCCAAATCGTGTTTATGAGCTGGTGCATGCATGTTACCAGGTCATCGCCGCCGGCTTTAAAAAGCTCTGCCGGCAGTCCATCGGCTCCCGCAGCTTTATTATTTTTAAGCCGCGCAATTGCCGTGCTGATCTCGTTTTGGCTCGGTGGTGGACAGTCTACTCCATCGTCGATGATTGGTGCGATTTCGTCACTTATGCTGCCTTCGGGAACGAGAAGAGATTGAAAGTGTTCCCTCCATATTTGCAGCACACTCTGAGTGTCCGTGACCAGATTTCCGTCTCTGTCCTTACAGGTGGGGATCTCTGTTCCAAAACCTTTACTTTTTACCTTTTGGTAGAACTTTCGGGCCTCACCTTTATCCCTGTAGTTTTCGATATCCTGGCTCTCTCTTTTCTTCCACAGACGCTTTTTCCGTCTGAACAGGCGTTTCATCTCCCTCCTTTTCTCTTTATAACGCTCAGTCACCGCACGCGTCGCCATTGGCAGCAGTTTTGCCTTGTATGCAGCATCCATTTCCTCAGACATTTCGCGACATTCATCATCGTACCAGAGCTTGTCTGAGCGTGGGTTTTCATAACGCAGTACGGTTCTTGCGGCAGTGGTCATTGAATTTGCAATATGCTGCCACTGCATGTCGGGAACATCAGAACTAGGGGGATTTGTATGGAGTAATTGAGAGAGTTGGTTGGAGTAGGCATTGGCTATCTCAGTGGTATGCAGCTTTGTGATGTCTAGCTTCCTTTGCGTTTGATTACGAGTGTTTTTAGCTCTACTTAATCGTGTGCGTACCTTGGCTGCAACTAGGTGGTGATCCGAGTCGATATTTGCACCGCGCATCACACGCTCGTCCATAACGCTTGAGACATGCCTTCCATCAATTACCACGTGATCAATCTGATTTCTTGTATTTTGATCGGGAGATATCCAGGTTGCCTTGTGGATATCTTTATGCGGGAATCTGGTTCCACTCACAACCATGTTTCTTGCCGACGCGAAACTTACCAGTCTGAATCCGTTATCGGAGGTGTTGTTGTGTAGACTGAATTTTCCGACTGCTGAGCCAAGAGCATCATCCCTTCCTATTTTAGCATTAAAATCTCCCAGAACAATTTTAATGTCATGTGCAGGGCAGCTGTCATATATATCCTCCAGGCGCTCATAGAATGCATCTTTGATGTCATCGTCTTTGTCTTCCGTCGGGGCGTGTACACAAATCAGCGTAATGTTGAAATATTTCGCCCGGATGCGAATGGTGGCTATACGGTCACTTACAGGGTTGAACCGCGAGACAAGGTGTCGAAGTCTCTTGCCGACTATGAATTCGTGTCTTTCTGCATGTCTGCTGTAAAAGATGTCACAGTTATTTCGTCGTGTGCATCCCTGTCCCGTCCATCTCATTTCCTGTATGGCGGTGATGTCAGCCTTGTATTTTTCGAGGACATCCGCCAGTTGGATAGAGGCACCATCTCTGTATAGAGTTCGGACATTCCAGGTGCATATCCTTAAACCATGGTCCTTATATCGTTTGCGGGGGTCGTCAAAATTTGGGGGGGTTCTTGTTTTTCCTTTCCTTCGTGTTTTCATAATAAATTTTTGTTTAAGGAGAGTGGCTTATTAGGCCACCGCTCCCGATCCTAGTTTCTTGGGGCTGCCAAAGCCACTAAGAGAGCCTGTGTTGAGCTTCAGTAACTTCTGTTACCTAGTTCCTAAGACGCATCGGTGGTAGCATGCCGATTAGGTTACTCAACATTTCGCCTTCTAACTATAGCTAACTTCTAAGCGGTTGCTTTAAAGTCATTGCCTTGGGGAATACTTGGTCTAAGACCGGAAGTAGTTAGCTGCGATGACAGTGCCACAAAGGAATCGCTTCTGGTCACTCCCAAGTGAGTGACAATCAGTAACTTTCCACCTCTGGGCAAAGTCCCATTCCCCGATTGCAAACTCTATATTTAGTGGCTTTTCATTTCGTTTCTGTGTGACCTTTTCTCAGGCAGTTTATACAAGCCGGAACGCTCTTGACAAAGGCAAATCCTTGTTGAACAGGAATGAAGGACAAGCAGAATTATAATGCTGTGACGTCCTGCAGAAAATGCATTATGTTGAAGACCCCTGATGCGAATCCGTCGGACATGAGAATGATTCTGCGCTCTTATTAGATTTATTGTCAGGATTCCTGTTTGCAATACCAGTTTTCGGTCTAGGGCCTGATACCTCTTCAGCAGAAATGTGCTGGTATCTCTTATTATAGGCAAGCTGTTCTTCCCATTCAGAACGAGTGACTGCGTCCACTTTCGACTGAACGATTTTTGCATTCGTTATTTTCTTGCCATCACCAATTGACAAAAGAGAGTCATGAAATGCCGAAACAGTATCAATCATGCTTCTCAAGGCGGATGATGAAGGTTTAGATATCTCTGGAAGCTCAAAGAGTTGTTCGATATTGTTGTGATTCATTAATTCTAAGTCATTAATATTTTCGAGTCGTTAATTGCTAAGCTACCAATTAAGTATTTTTGGCATAGTTGCACAAAAACACAACTGAAATTGGAGCAAGTACAACACGAGCCATTCGTTGTTCCAGTTGTTTTCTTGCTCCGTCATTCTGCATGTTGACAAAATAAGGTCGAATTGCATTCATTGGATTTCCGCATGAGGTTTGCTTATTACACAAATGGGCAAAGTCGTGGGAAAAATGAATGAGTTGAACGCCCTATTTTGCTGATCGGCAGAATTGCAGTTTGGGTGTTTGGACAACGGTGCAGTAATGGTAATGTAGGGTAAAATAGATAAAAAAAACGTAGAATAGTCAAAAGAATAATGAAAGAAAATAAATAAAAGGGGACTGGAGACTGAAAAAAGGGCTCAGCTCCAGACAACCAGAAGACATATGAACATGCTTGGTAAATTACAGCAAGGCCGACGTGGTAAGTAAAACCTCTCCTTCCCCCTCCCCCCTATACTGTGAATTAGTGCCCAAAGACGCTGACTCCCCCTAGTGCGGTGCCTCGCGTCCCAAAAAGGGCAACAAGGACAGCCTCAGAGGCAGTCCTTGTATTAGGGAATAGCATCCTTTCCTTTTACTCAATTCCTTTTCCCGGGTACCCGCTATCCCCGTGGGTACTCAACAATATTATCAAAGAATATCAAACACGGACTGTCGTATACTCTTTTTAAGCTAGACAACGCCTTGGAATAGTTTTGCTCTGTTATTTGGTACGCTTTAACAGTGCCAAAAGCTTCATCAGAGAGACATGAGATAAGGTGGTTAAATTTTCTAATATCTGTTGTGAACTATTGTTATCGACTAAATGTTCGAAAGGCCAATAAAAGTCTTGTAATCATAGTATTTGTCACTGAATTTAGGCATGTTCATGCATGGAACCCAACTCTGATGAGCTGGAAAGGAAACCATAGAGTTCGCAAAACTCGAATTTCGATTATTGGCTAACTTGGCAAGAAGTAGACTTTTCGCATAAGTTCTTCAAATCCTTCAAATCATAAGTCCTATCGACTTCCGATTAATAGAGCATTGCCTGTTCAGTATACGAATAAAGTATATCTATATACGAATAAAGTATATCTAGAGTTGGAATCTATAGGATTTCGCGAAATAGTTATATCTTTTATTGATTGTTTTATTCTAGTAATAATATTAATTACTGCAGCCTTTTGTGATATTTAAGAGCTTAGAGTGCTCGATCTTCTTGGTGATCTGATTGATGACTACGTCCACCAGGCATTTTTTTGTATTTGTTTATTCGGAGTAATCGAGATATACTCAACGAAATTTGATTTAATATTAATTAATTTACGAAAAATTTTAAAAATATAAAATAAATTCACAAATTGTATTTAGGAATTATTTTTCCGTCCGACAGCAATTGATTTTTTATCGAAAACAACGTTCAAAATCGGTTCGATAAGTTCTGCGATTTTCGATCACTTCTACCGATAATTCCCTTGGTGTGAACGTACCTATAGATTGTGGTTGGCTGTGATTTGTGATCGTCACTGACACGGAGTTGCCAGTTGGGAACAAGTCTAGTATTTGGACACACGACGTAGATTTTTAATTTTTTTTTTTTTGAGGTTGTAGGGATTTGTACTTAAATGAGAATAAAACAAACCTTTTTCAGAGGGCTTTCCAATGATATATATATAGTCTCAATCCGTCGCAAGATGTCGTGGATATTAACACATATAGATTCCAACTTTAAGGAGCGATATCTCCTAAACTATAATTTTCCTCCAATAAAAAATAACACTATTATACTCAGGATAGCAATTTTTATATATACCTACAATTTTAACCCAATCGGGCTTGTGTCCATATACTAGACTTAAGCCGCCAGTTGCTATATATGAGATGTCAAATATTCGGGTATTTTACAAAAATAACCGGTATGCGATCACTATTTTTGTATATCACAGCACTATGTAAATAAGAAAACACACACAACACCACGCGGTAATGACAATAAAAAAGGTAAGTAAAAGAAATTTCTAATTAATTTGGAAAATTCTCTTTCTTATATTTTAGGTGTTGAAATTTTTGACATCACGGATCGGAGAGCGAGTTATTGGCGAAACTACAGTGCGCGACTAAATAAATATTTTAACACACTTTTTTCTCTTTTGTTTCACTTCAAGGCACAAAATATTGCATGTATTTGAAAGGGAAAGGGCGAATAACTCGTGTGTGCAGATTAATTATCATTTTAATTAATAAATTTGTTAATCTATGCAAATTATTGCACAGAGTTATTGGCTCTTGAATCCCAGATTGTTGTTGTTGTTATTTCCAATTTCCTTGGGTTTTTGATGACACAAGATGCAATCACAGCGGGTCCTTTGTGGTGGTGCGGGAAGTGTTGGGGAAACAAAAGGCAGGAAACCAAATTATAGTTTTTACGATATAGAAGTGGTGGGCTGTTTAATAATTTGGAATTCATATTAAAAATTCCAATTCAGTTTACTGTCCAATATGAGTCCAAGGAATTTGGCATTATCAGAAAGTGTAGGTACGACTTTGTTTAGTCTGTGTTTGGCATATAGAGGTATTTTGTATCTCCGAGTGAATAGCACAAGTTTCGTGTTATTCGGGTTTACACCCAGCCCAGCCCTCAGTTACGACACCATTTCGATGGAAGTTTCAGCGGACATTCCGAAATATCAGAGAATAGTTTTAGAACCTATGCCGGTAACTATTAGGGCTACGTCATCCGCATATGCGACAGTCTTGTCCATTGTCCTCAGCAGAGTATTGATTTGAGATTCCATGCGGCTTCTATTCCAAGAAGGCATTAATATCTAGGGTGGTGGCAAATGTGTATACCTTGTAGTTCAGGGATCATTCTATAAGACTTATTACCAATGTAAAGCCTTTTCATCGTTTTTCCCTTTTTTGCCTTCGTGTAGGCATACATATCCTTGGATAGAACTTCCTGTTTGAAAAATGATCTGATATATACATAAATTATTTTTTTCAAAGTTTTAAGTAGGAAGGATGAAAGGCTAATCGGTCTAAAAACCTTGTATACATACAATTTTGTAGGATAAATAAATACAGATAAATACCGTTCTAAATGTCTCAAATAAAAAAAAACAAACCTTATTGGCAATAAAATCTGATAACTATGATTATAATAAATGTTTGAAGTGGTATCACGATTATTGAAAAAACAAAAATAGTTTTACTTTCTACACTCAGCCGTCTGATAAGAATGCCATATATGACAGAATATATTCCGTTATATTCCCACGTATTACATTACAAGTTAACAACTTTGAACTAATCATAATATAAATGTCAGTGGAACAGGTCAGTTCTACAAATCATATACATTTCACAGAGCAATAATGTAAAGAGTCTCGAAGATTCCATGCTGTTAAGTGTTGTTGAGTTGATAAAAATAGTACTTTTGCGATCTTTTGTTCCACTGAACTTAGTAAAACAGTCGTTAACAACCCTTTTCAATCTGTTATCTCTCTGTATGATGTTAAATTTTAAATAGTAATCGACGTTATAATGCATATTAATTATAGAAAAATGCATGGATATCTTATGCATAAACAAAACTGCGGCCCAAGAGCAATTACAAAACATGTTAAATTTTGACCAGAAATTAACATAATTTTTCCTGTCCGATAGTGATGTAAATATGGAGACTTTTCAGAGATCGATACTATTTTCACTGTTCCTGAAAAGTGCTCAGCTATGAGTAAAAATGAGTAGGTACAAACCAGAAAATGTAGGACTATGGTCAATTAGTTGCCAAGTGAATATATGTCTTTCCTAATAAACTGGTGGATCGTTTTCAGTGTCAATCAAGCGTTTAGATAGTGATATAAAGACTTTTCAGACATTGATACTATTTTCACTGTTCCTGTAAAGTGCTCAGCTATGAGTAAAAATGAGTAGGTACAAACCAGAAAATGTAGGACAATGGTCAATTAGTTACCAAATGAATATATTTCTTTCCTAATAAACTGAGGGATCGTTTTCAGTGTTAATCAAGCGTTTGGAGAAGAAGGTTGTGTACTTTTCTTGAAAAGCCGTAAAATATATATATATCTTAACCTAGACACATTTGTTCAAATTTGTGTCGTTATGGAATGCTCAATACGTGTCACTGTGACTTTTAGTGAAACAATTGTCGCATGTGCATACATGGAAATAAGAGCTGATGTACAAAATGGAAGTGAGCCAAATTATATTGTTGGAGATTTGCATAATAATAATTTGCAACTTGATTCCGACGTCGAGATGGTCGAAGCAATGGATGTGGATTGATATGATGGAGTAACAAGTTTTTGAATTAAAGATCCTGTTTAACTAAAGCCAATCAAAAAAAAAAGGCTATGGAAAGCCATCTGAAATAAAATTTATAATAAAACTTATTTTACATTGACCTTAGTTTAGATGAAAATATTCAATATTTTATAAGTGAAAATGTGATTTTATACCTAAACAAATAATCTAAATATTATATTAAAAAACTGTATTTTATACTATTGTTAAAATTAAGAATTTTTATAAATAAAATGTGTTAAAAACACAAATTTATGAAGGAGTTTCATTACGGACACATGCAAAATTTTGGTGATTTGTTATTACCTTTTCTAGAAACAATGGTAAAAATGGCGGGAAAATTAAAAATAGCGAAGAGCGCGAGCAACAGTGTTGAGAGCTATATCTATAAACAACAGCCAGAAAATGGGAAGAAAATGAAAAATATCGAAGAACGCGATCAGCAGTGTTGCCATATTGTTACGTTCGCTGCTTTTCAACAACGAAAAAAATCTTGGAAAAAATATTGTCTGATGTAGTGATTTTTGAAGAGCAATATAAAAATGCTTGATTTGCTAAATCGATTAACTTCATAAAACATAAAGATGATATTGATATATGGTGTATAAAATGTCAACAATTTCACATTCAGTTGAATATTTACTTCAAAGAGACATTTGTTTTTCTGAGTCTACGTATCAGTTGTTGGCTTTGAAATGCAAGGATACTACTATTATTGTCCTCTTTAGAAATAATGTATTTTCACCAAAAATATTTCGCCAATATTTAACGAGAAAAAATTGTTTTGGTTAGTGATTTCAATATTTACCGATCCACTACACCACAAGATCACCGGGAACAAAACTTATCGGAAGAGTATTGCAACCTCTTCTAGACAAAACTGTTTTCACCAAACTGGATCAACACATATGGATTGGGCTTTTTCAAACATAAAAGATATCCGAACGATAAAACTGCTACTATAGAATTGTTAGTGCAAATATTGCTATTTTTTATCATACTGAAGAAAATGCTTAATAAAATTAAGTTTTTAAGATATGCATTAACAAATATTCCTTAAAAAATTTAGTACGATAAATAAAATTTTCCCAAAAACTTTATCACAATAGATACACTATAAATAAATTATATCCAATTAGTTTAATAATTATCGACCTTTTCTATTATTTAGTTTAGTTTTATAAGATATTTTAATTGAGCTTTTAAGGTCCTTCTCTTTAAATATGAATAAAAGTTTGTTTATTTAATTTTTCTCCTA
Source organism: Muscina levida (assembly GCA_964034835.1). NCBI lineage: Eukaryota > Metazoa > Arthropoda > Insecta > Diptera > Muscidae > Muscina > Muscina levida. Next base: position 44,259,958 of record OZ035880.1, on the reverse strand, counting down.
CGTTTTGCTGGCATTTCCCAACTTCTTCGGGGATTTTTTTATTGATATGCCAACAAAAAACAATCAAAAAAGAACACTAAGTTTAGTCAATCTTTAGTCACATTTCAAGATAGTTGAATTTAATGTTGTTAACGACATAAAACATTAACATAAAAATAAATAAGAAACAATCACAAAAATGTAAAATATCACAGATTTATGTTTTCTTATACGGCAGTTTTCACAATGTACAATTATTTTCTTTTCAATGAAAAATTAACTAATTGCTGGTTAGTTAAATAGGGTCCCTTTAAGGGACTGTTACCGATTTACGTTTCACCATCATTTCATTACTTAACAAAAGCATTCAGTAGAAAGTATGGCAATACTGCATATATTTGTTTACGAAAATTAGTGTAATAAAAGATGACAATGCAAAAATTTGTTAAAATGGAGGCATCAAACAAAGAAAAAGAGCTCTCAACAGGTTCGCTTATAAATTTGAAAAAAAAGTGTAACAACTTAAAATAAGTGTATAATTTGAAGCCAGACGCATAGTGGGAAGTCGCCTGGAAATGAGAAGAAGAACATTTTCAGACACCTCACCTAGTTGTTGCTGCTTATAAGGTCCGAAACGTATGTATCTGTGGACTTTGAAATTCTAAATCTGTGTCTAAATTCTTCACCACTTAAAGAATAGTGATCACGCCGTTTAAACATCTTTTTTGCCGCTTTACATTTTTAAAATTAAAAATATTGCAGAAATATAGATGTTGTTTTTCCATTTTCTCTTTGTTATTTTATTACAATTAACATGCTAATCGGCGAGGTTGGTTCGGTTAGATTTAACAGCAACTCTTTTGTTAAATAGTGTCGTTTAAGAATTAATCGTACATTGTGAAATTCAGATTTGAAGCTTTCGGTAAAAGTTCACGTTAATTTTAAATCTAACATTGTAAAAATGGCCGTTTGTGTTTAATATCACAGCTGAACCTTATTACTAACTTATTGCTATAACGTAGTTGGCATTGGTGCTGTCTTTGTCTTCTTTCCTATTTATTGCACTTCTTGGTTTCTGCTAAATTTGTAGGCTCTCGAAAGTAAATTTATTTTCTCTTCTTGTCTAGTACTTTGACATGGGTAAAATTTGCGCTGTGTCCTCTTTCTGTGCAGTGTTGCGCCAAAGCTGTTGTTGTTTTATTTTTCTTTTTGTCTGTTTCGTGTTCTGTTAATCTTGTGCATATGTATATTTTATCGCACACCTCTTTACGAATGCACTTGATCTAATATGCTAATATATATGATTAATATGCTGCGTGAAGAATACGCGTTTCTTCGTGGCGATCATTAGAAATTTATTTATTTGCGAGATTAGTTTGAAAGTTTGCTATGCTGTCTTGTCTCAAATTTTGTTTTTTTTTTTTGTGTAAACAGCGATGTTATTGTTTTGTCTGGTCTATGTGCTATTCATTCGTTTTTTTATTATTTCTATCAGCTGTTTGTTCTCTGTAAGTTTTGCTATATATGAGAGGCTGTAATATTTGGTGTTACCAGATGTGTCGTCACTGTTTAGTTTTCGGGATGTGTCATTTATGATGTTTTTAAGTAGATTCTTTATAATAGAGTTTGGTTAATTATTGTTGTGCAAAATGGTTTTCACTTTTTTAATTTTTTTTTGACATACATTTTATTTTTGTTGTTAGGTTTGTTGCTGTATTTATTTTTTGTATTAATGGTTGTGTAGAGTTAAAGCTTAAAATTCTTCCCGAGGCTGTTGGTTTTGTATACAAGTCCGTTATAATTTGTCTTCTTCGCCGAAGATTTTCATATCTAGATATGGTATGCATTTCTCTTCTTCCTTCTCCATTGTAAACTGTTGTTTTATGTGATAGTGTTTAAATGTTTTTAATATTAACAATAAGTCGTTCACATATTTTTGAATAAGTTTTATGCTGATGTTATTTCTTTCCCTCTCTTCCAGTGTACTTTCCAGTAATTGGTCCAGGAAAATGTCAGCTATAGTTGGGGATAACGGATTACCCATTGCTATGGCATATGTTTGGTTGAACTATGTGGTTCCATAAATGAAATAATTGATGTCATTAAGGCAAAATTTTGATATTTAAAAAAATTCTGTCCACGGTATTTTTGTGTGTGTGTTTTTTAGAACACTTCATTTAGCCATAATATTATAAATAGCGAAATGAATCGGTATATTAGTGAGGTATATATTAGTATATTAGTAAGAAAACAAAAAAATTTCTCTTTTAGCAGATAACCAAGATTACTCCCTTTGTACTCCATTAAGAGTTCAAAAGGATTGCTCGCCCGTAAGGACATGCAATGTTAAAAAGGAGTACAAAATGCATGAGGCTCGGAGTTTTGTGGAGTAATCCATTACTCGCAAAGGATGATGGATGATCCAATTTTTTACAGGGTATACTTTGACGACAAACGCTTAAAATAATTCTTTATATTTTGAAGACAAATAGAAAATTGAAAAAAGAGGCAAACAAAGCGAGAACATCAACAATTTACAGTTAGATTATGGAATACACAGTACAACATTGGTAATATTCTACATAAATCATACGCCACGGATAAATGGAAAAGTGAAACTGTTGCTTATGTAGGGAAACGCTGTATGAACAGATTAAGGGAATTGTAATTCTTATTTTTTTTTAAATTTGTTTCAGCTAAATCGGACTAGTGGTTCTCGAGTTATGTAAAAAAAATAGCCTAAAACATGACAAAATTCCCTATACAATACTCACTAATTTCAAATCGATATAAAATTATAATGGCATATAACTTGACAAAACGAATGCTGCAGAACTTCTTCTTTTTGGGGCTACTTTCACGTACAATTATCAGAATTGAGTTCCAAACCAATGAGCTGAAAAATTTTGTACTGTGATATTACAGCAAAAATGCATTGTTGAGTATTTTTCTACGAAGACGAAATAAAACGCTTTGATTGCTCGCTTATTGCTCCAAATGAATGCATAAGACATTACTTCTTTATTGCTCAATTTCGGTATCAATCCACATATTATTGACTGGGTGGTTTTGTTTACTCTTTATCAATATGTGTGAGCAATGTGGGAGACTGATCTATGGTCTAAAATCAAAATAGAGCCCCCGCTTTTTAACGAGAAACTCTTCGTATCGAAAGGAGTCAAATGTATGACCGACTCCCAATAATTTTGCAAATATTTTTCCCTCGTAACATATTTCCTAAACATACCTCCCCCATCATTACCTCCCATTTGCTTCCACCGCTCTAACTGCCCCGGAGTCGCTCCTAGTGGGGTAGAATGTATGACCGACCCCAAGTCATTTTTCCTAAACATATTAACCCTCCATCTTCGCACCCTAAGAAAGCACCCATATCAAGAATCATATTTTTATAAAATTTGTTCCTAACTGCACTAAAGGTGCCCCTAGAGGAGTCAAATGTATGACCGACTTCCAATATTTTTTAATTAATTTAAGAAATAGCTCCTACCGCTCCATTGGTGCCTCCTAGAAGGGTAAAATTTATGACCGACCCCAGTATTTCCGTCCTAATAAAACTTAAAAAAAAACTTAATTTCCCTTTGCACCCCATGAATGAGTTATGGGATAGCTTCTCGCGTTGTTGTGAATTAACACGCTTTCTATTTTTAGATTCACAACTAACGGCACCTACTTGTTTATCGACGAATGCGAACGTCATTGTTTGAGAGGCTCTTACTAGACACGACGATTGAATCGACGCTTAATACTGCGAAGTTGCTGTCAACAACATTCGGGGGAGCCGACAATGAAAGAAAATTTTATTTATTTTTTTTTTCTTTTAAGATGACTGGAGCCAGGTTTGAACCTGCGATCTCCCGCATGGTAGTCGCGTGTTCTAACCACTATGCCACGGCCGGTCCGTCCTAATATTTTTCTCGAACATACCTAGCCGCTATCTTCACCCTCTTAGGGGGCTTCCATACAAAAATTTTCTAAATTATTAAAAATTAAAAATACTGATAAATCTTCGTAAGGAATAGTTAAGGTTTACTTGAGTTATCCCGCCCACCAGCCATGCAGCCCTGCAGTCTGACAGGAGGTAATACCTCAATCTTCATAGAAAGTCCTGAAATAAATATGGTCTTAAGATACAAGGGGTTCAAAACCTCTTCTTTAATGCGTAACACTATTTCTTGTACCAAATGATATATATATATATATATCATGCCTAAGGGTGATGATATAAATATTAGTGGGAATACTGTTGTTTTTTTGGTATTGCATAGTGTTATGTGAAAAAAATTTTATATAAACCTTAGTATAGAGCCATTTCAAGGTTTAAAAATCAATTACTTCAATAACTTCCACTTTTGTTGGTCAATGCAATGTTATTGCCTTACTTTCACATATGTCCCCAATTGGGACGGTACGATGTTAACAGCCTAGAGCAACATGAACGCTGTTTTTCCCGATACCAAATGGGGTGATGAGGGAATTGTCGATGTCCGGGGGTCAATTGTTGCTGTCGCCTCAACCATATTGTGGATCTAGAACGGACCCACACTATTCGTTTTTTTATTATTTCATTCCCTTCAGATTTAATTTAAACAATTTTGCAATTCACTATAAGTTTTAATGACACACTTTGTCTGTAGGCCTTTTTCTTATTGTTTAGCAAACACTTTTGTGATACATACTCAATGCAAAAAGATCACGAAGAGCACCACCAAAGTTATCGATAACACCGATAGTCGCTTAATGGCACGTTGACATATGTAGGTCATGGTCGTAGGCGATCAGGGATGGCATGTCAATAAAACGGCCGTAAACTTGTTAAACTTTTAATTCGTATATAAATATCTTCACCTATGTTTAAGGATATTTTCAACATTCACGGTATAATAATTTAATTTCAACTTACCCGTTGTAGAATCTTCATTGCTCTCTTGATTTTCATCTGTAACACTAATAGTTACAAATATTGTATCATACTGCTCATAGTCCACCTGGTTTTCAAACTCGTTATTGATCTTTAAATGACCACGGACATGATTGTCGGTTATCACCTCGCGTTCGATAATGAAACAATTCATAAACAAAGATTTGTTCACTTCCTGGCCACTTTTTGTAGCATACGACTGATCCCATAAGATTTCAAATTGCAAATTTGGTGTAGTATCTGGATCTCTTGCCTCAATGCGGTTGGTTATCAACGTTAGAGGAGCGGAATTTTCCGTAATATTTACCACATAACGAGGCTAAAAATAGAGATGAAAGGTGAGAGTTGCATATGTTTGGTGTTATTTGAGATGAGAGCCAAACTCTAAACGAATAGTACAAATGGCCAAAATATAACCATGTGACATATGGATAACGAAATTAGTTAATAAGGCCTTTATATAATGTTGGACACAATTCCATAATTTTAATTTTTTTGAGAAAATTATATAAGGAATACGACAATTGGTGGCGTTTTATGTAGATTGTCATCGACAAAGATGGAGAGATTTCAGAATTACTACAACATTCCTTTTGCTTTGAACCCCCGGTCATCTGCTCGATAGTACCGTGTAGGTACTAGTAAGAAATACTTGTAAGTATAAACTATTGCCATAGTATATTTTATATAGCTCCCGAAGCTAATATAAGCAAGCTTTTTGTGTGCCATACATACATATACGATCAATGTTTAAGTACGTATTTCGATTCGGTTCTACATTGTAATTATCTTACCATTCGCAACTCTGGTGTTTCATCATTAACATCCAACACTTTAATCAACAGTTGAGTGTATGAAGTATGTAAAGCTTGGCTGAAGGTGGTGATTAAAGTATCCTTAGCCTGAATTTGAATCATCATTGTGTTTTGGCGTTCATAGTCGAAAATGTTATTTTCATTGAGGGCAATCACACCGGTGAGAGGATCAATTAGGATGCCATCAATATTGCTCACTAAAGAATGGCTGAAAGATATAATATATATGTATTGGAGTTGTGTTAAAATCAGTACAGAAATTTAAGTCAGGTAAACTGACTGATATATAACCTCAACCTATGTATGACACTGCTAAAGTTTTAAGTTATTGAAATTACTCCCTTGGTGCGGGAAGAGCTGACCACTAATTTTTCCCACGTAGCATTTTTAGGGCAATAAGAGCGGTGGGAGCAAATTAAATAACATTTTGATTATTGTATGGTACTCCCTTGGGGGTTAAGATAGACGGTAGGTATGTTCGGGAAAAATGTTAGGAAGGAAAATTAATGAGGTCGGTAATACATTTAACCTCTTTAAGGCACCAAGGGAGCGACAGAAGCGGATATCATAAAACAAAAATTAACAAAATAATAAAATTGTATGTTCACCACCACAAAGGTTGAACATAGAGGGTAGATATTTTCTGAGAAACTGTTGGGTTTGCAAAAATATTGGCGGTCGGTCATACATATGAATCATGTGTGAGCGGTCGAGGCTGGCTCTTCTTCTTCTTCTATAATTGCAGCAACAATAGAAATTTAACTATCAGTAGCTGCACGTAGAAAATCATTCCAAGCGCTTCGGTCTTTTGCGCTCCGTAGATAGTTCGTCACACCAAGCTTAGATAACAGCTCTTTCACCTAGTCCATCCATCGGAGTTTTGGTCGCTCCCTCCTGCGCTGCCCATCGAGTTTATTGCCGAAGACTTTTCGAGCCGAAGCGTTTTTGTTCATTCGTACAACGTGTCCAAGAACACGCATGACTACGTCAATGTCATTGATCAGCTCATTCAGCTCATGTTTCATTCGTCAACGTTACTCGCCGTTAACGATGATAGATACAAATATTTTGCGTAGTATTTTTCTCTCAAAAACTACCAGAAAATATTGATCCGCCTGCGTCATTACCCAGCACTGCAGAGTAAGACAGGAAGGATCAGTGTCTTGTAGAATTGGATCTTCGTTCCGAGAGAGGGCTTTATCATTAAAAAGATGGCTCAGCGCTTACTATTAGCGACTTGCGATCAATACTCGTCTTTTGATTTCCAGGCTGTCATTATTATTTTTGTTTATGGCGTCCCAGATGAGTGAACTCTTTGTTCGTTGAAATAAATAACTTGGTTTTGTTATCGTTTATCATGAGAACCACTTGCGCCGACTGCTTTTCAATGCTCGCAATAACATCCCGCAAACCACGGCCAATTATATCTATATCGTCGGCATATGCGAGCAACATGTGACTTTTGTTGAAGATGGTACCATTGCTGTTTACCGCAGCCTTCCACAGGAAAATCTCCATTACGATGTTAAAGAGATCGCAGGTAGAAAGGAAGGCGGTAGAAAATGGCTCTGTCAGATTTTTGCCAATTTTCACTGAAGACTTCGTGTCGGTCAGTGTCATCCTGCAAAGTCGTATTAGCTTCGCGGGGATACCAAACTCAGCCACAGCATTCAACAATTTCTGTCGTATCGGACTGTCGAATGCAGCTTTGTAGTCGATTAACACATGGTAGGCGTCGATCTGTTTCTTCTGCGACTTCTCCAGGATTTGTCGTAGTGTAAATATCTAGTCGTCGTAGACTTACCAGGTCTAAAGCCACACTGATAAGGTCCAATCAGGTTCGCCAGAATGGACTTAAGTCTTTAACATAACACACAAGATAGGACCTTGTATGCGATGCGACACTTGGATCGCCCTTCTTAAGTACGGGACATAGGATACTCAAATTCCAACCATTGGACATGCATTCCTTGTGCCAAATCGTGTTTTTGAGCTGGTGCATGCATGTTGGCAGTTCATCGCCGCCGGCTTTACAAAACTCTGCCATTAGTCCATCGGCTTCCGCAGCTTTATTATTTTTAAGCCTTGCGATCGCCGTGCTGATCTCGTTTTGGCTCGGTGGTGGACAATCTATTCGGTCGTGTACGATTGGTGTGATTTCGTCACTTATGCTGCCTTCGGAACGAGTAGAGATCGAAAGTGTTCCTTCCATATTTGCAGCACATTCTGAGTGTCCGTGACCAGATTTCCGTCTCTGTTCCAAAGCCTTTGCTTTTGACCTTTTGGTAGAACTTTCGGGCTTTACCTCTATCCCTGTAGTTATCGCAGTATCCTGACTCTCTTTTCTTCCACAGACGCTCTTTCCTCCTGAACAGGCGTTTCATCTATCTTCTTATTATAACGTTCCATTCCAACATCCATTTCCTCAGACATTTCGAGACACTCATCATCGTACCAGAGCTTGTCTGAGCGTAGTTTTTGCATAATCCAGTACGGTCGTTGTGGCAGTGGTCATAGAATTCACAATATGCTGCCACTGTGTGTCGGTAACATCAGAACTAGGGGAGTTTGTTTGGAGTAATTCAGAGAGTTCGTTGGAGTAGGCATTGGCTATCTCAGTGGTATGCAGCTTTGTGATATCTAGCTTCCTTTGCGTTTGGTTACCAGTATTTTTAGCACTTCTTAATAGTGTACGTACTTGGCTGCAACTAGGTGGTGGTCCGAGTCAGTATTTGCACCGCGCATCACACGCACGTTCATAACGCTTGAGACATGCCTTCCATCAATTACCACGTTATCATTCTGATTTCTTGTATTTTGATCGGGAGATATCCAAGTTGCCTTGTGGATATCTTTATACGGGAAACTGATTCCACTCACAACCATGTTTCTTGCCGACGCAAAACTAACCAGTCTGAATCCGTTATTGGAGGTGTTGTTGTGTAGACTGAATTTTCCGACTACTGAACCAAGAGCATCTTCCCTTCCTTTTAAAATCTCCAGAACAATTTTAATGTCATGTGCAGAGCAGCGGTCATATAGCTCCTCCAGGCGCTCAATCAATGCATTTTAAATGGCATCGTCTTTGTCCTCCGTCGGGGCGTGTACACAAATCAGCGTAATGTAAAAATATTGCGCCCAGATGCGAATAGTGGCTATTCGGTCACTTACAGGGTTAAACCGCGAGACGAGGCGTCAAAGTCTCTTACATACTCAACATTTCGCCTTTTCACATTTGCTACCACTGAACGGATGCTCAGTGGCATTTCCCGAGGAATACGTGATCTCTCGGACGTTGTGAGGTGCTTGGGAACCTCCAAAGAGTGCTTCAGTTTATTTCACAAATGAATAAGAATCAGAAAGACTCAAATTAGAAACTTTCTCATTCCCCAAAATTCCCCATTTGTCAGACGAGTTATTAAAATACAGATGATTAACAAGGTTATTCATGCACATCTGTAGTATATACACTGTCAAAGAAAGTAAATTATACAAGAACTACATTAACTGTTTGTTTTGATCATTAAATAACACTACAGTAGGTTGGTAGAAGAAGAGCGCAGATTGGAAGAAGAAGAGAAGAAGAAGAGCGTAGGTTGGTAGATGCGAATATTCAAAAATTAAAAAAAAAACAAATTATGAAATTTTATTGCAGATTAAATGTTACATTTATCTTTTTGGCTGCAGAGTCAAAAAATAGTGCATATTCTTTTTATTTCCATCGATTTTAGTACCGTGCTATCAGTTCAGTACCGATCTACTAGAGTGTTACTTAAGGGCGTAAGTACACTACATTTCGCCGGAGTCTTATTTGACTTCTTGTATAATTTACTTTCTTTGACACTGTCTATGATATGTTATGCTTTCATTTCTACTTACATTACATGATCGTCTACATCTTTATCTGTAGCTTGTATTTGTATTAACCTTGTATTCTTGGTGACATTTTCATATAATTCTATATTATACGAATCATATTGAAATTGGGGCCATTCGTCATTCCAATTTATCAATTCTATATGTAGAGACACAACACTCGTATGTTCGATACTTTCCAATTCTTCAGCTGTAATCTATATAAATTGAATATATTGCTAATTAAATAATTCGCTAGAGTATTAATTTAACTTACCAATAGTTCAAATGATCTCCACTTATCATTTTCAAAATCTAATTTATCAGCTTGAATAACTGTCAAAGAAAATTCGGTTTTCTGATAGCCACTGTTAGGAATCATTGAAAAAGCTTCTGCATATTGAATGGTTTCATTTGATTGAACAAAATGAACATTGTAGGAAGCATTTATGCCCTAGAGAGTGCAAAGAGGGAGAGAGAGTACAGAGAATAATGAAGAAGAAACATTTAGTATATATGTTACATATGTACAATATATTCGTTAACTGAAATGCAAACAGTCCTTACACAATACAACACATGATTTTCCGACTTAATTGTGAAAGTAGCCCCAAAAAGGAGAAGTTCTGCATTATTCGTTTTGTCAAGTTTCATGCCATAATAATGTAATATCGATTTGAAGTTAGTAAGTCTCGTAGAGGGGAATTTGTCACGTTTTAGGGTCTTTGGTTTGACATAGCTCGAATAACATAACATTTTCAAATAATCAAACTCGTAGTAAGAGTCTATTAAATTTCGTATATCAAAATCACTATATTTGATCGCAGTACTTTAAAATGTTGTGTGGACCAGAGAATGACAAAATGTATAATAAGAGTACTGTTGAAGTATTAATGTCCAAACATGTACATGTGTAAAGAGTAAACGATCACACCATCCCAGCGGCGGAAATCATGAGAAGGAAGGCCTTCGTTCATGAGTTTGAAGGCCTTCTTTTGGATCCGGTATGCCTTCCTTGGCCTTCTTTCTTCCTTTCTTTTTTTACATTGCGTGACATTGGAAAATAAGGCCTTCCGTCGCCGGTTTCCATAAGAAGGCCTTATGGATGCTTTCTATAAGAAGGCCTCATGGAAAATTTCTGTAAAGGGGCCCTATGGATGCTTTCTATTAGAAGGCATTATGGAAGGCCAGCATACACATGAAAAAATAATGACTTGCAAATAAAACTAAAACTATACAGTGCTCCCTCAAATTATTTAGTTTTTTTGAGAGCGCACCGGTTATTTTTAGATATCTCTCACTTATATATATTTTTCTCTATACTTACATTTTTTTCCAACGACAGTAAACATTGCTGGAGTTTGAACCCACTACCTCGTGATTGTTAGTTAGCCATGCTACTGTCTAGCCCATGAAGATGCATTCGAATTGTGTGGTTGAAACTAATGATACACTGTTTAAAAAAACCCCTTCCACGGAAATTAACAATTTTTTCCATTTGGAAGACATCCAATACCCCTTATATTTGGAAGCGAGAGGGTATGTGTATGAAATCCCACTGCCTTCTTTTCAAAGGCCTCTGGCAGGCCTTCATAAAAGTTGAAAAAAAAAACGTATTAACAATACTTTCCATTTAGAAGGCATGCAATATCCCTGTTATTTGGAAGCGAGAGGGGATGTGTATGAAATCCCTCTGCCTTCTTTTTACATGTCTTTGGCAGGTCAGTCCATAAAATGCCTAAATCTGATGAAATATCATGCGTTCTGTATTCCTTATTTGAAATGTTATTCCCAAATAATGACTACTGCATGCATTATATGAGGAAGGCCTCTCAAATTCCACCGGATCCAATAGAAGGCCTTCAAACTCATGAACGAAGGCCTTCCTTCTCATGATTTCCGCCGCTGGGATGTTGTTACAAGAGATGGTTGTGTTGGGTGCTAGTTATACATGTCATGTTCCGTAGAGTATGGGAATGTACATGAGTACACATGAGTACTCATGTCACCCGTAGTGCTTAGTAGAGTTGACGAATGTAAGAACGATCAAACACGATGATCTATGATGATCATTATCGTAGCTAAAAAACTTCATAATTAAGTTGAGTCTGCTTCGGCTTCTGACCTCGTGTGCGTCGAGTGTATTTTGTGTATACTTGTGTATGAGAAACAAAAGTAAGGGTAGGTAGAGGTAACGATCGTTATAAATGGTGTGCAAACATGTCTTTATCAACGCAAGTAAGAGTTTGTAAGTATTCTCTGTGTGTTAGGTATAGTTCCACACAAGTATACAAATTATGGGTATGTACTTAAGTATACATTAATGCCGAGTACTTATTGTCATTCTCTGGTGTGGACATGGAGCTTATTGAAAAACACTATAATCAATCAAGTTATCGATTTTATTTTTTTTTTTTTGTTAGTTATTTAGGGACTTTTGCATTTCAGCTGACGATATATTTGCATCTATTTGCATAGTCATCATTTATTTAAACAATATTCTCCGCTCTTACCAAATCGATATCCTCCACATAAAACATCTCCAGAGGAAGCGTTAAATATTTCCCCTCTAATATTTGTACCGTATGTGGGTTCATAGTTATTTCCGGTTTATGATCATTTATGTCCTGAACAATCAATATGGTGGAATTACGTACAAACCAGGATGAATCATCGCATTTGTAGGCACAGGTCTAAAAAAAGGGCAAATTTAGTTTAATTGTATACGTTTAATTGAACAAAATACGTTTTTAATACAAATCATAATATCTGTGCTTAAATTTTTGTATGTCTGTCGCTACAGCACGAATCGTAGATATCCTCAATGTAGGAGTTATGTTCGCAAATGTCCTTTCCCCATCGATGAGTATTTCTTAATATTTGGAAATATATAACACAGTACACAATTTCTCAGTTTATTGTTGGGATTCAATTCTGAGAATTGGACGTGAAAGTAGCCCCAAATATAAGAAAATCTGCATCATTCGTTTTGTCAAGTTACTTGCCATAATCATTTAATATCGATTTGAAGACAGTAAGTATCGTATAGCAGAATTTGTCACGTTTTAGGATCTTTTGTTTGACATAACTCGAGACACACTAGTCCGATTTAGCTGAAACAAATTTAAATTAAGAATTACAGTTCCTTTAATCTGTTCATATAACGTTTTCCTACAAAAGCAACAATTTCACTTTTCCATTCATCAAATGATTTTGAACTGAGTTTATTTTTTAGCAGTTACAATAATACTGTTACACTCCATGGTGTATGATTTACGTGGAATATTACTTATGATAATCATACGCCACCATAAAGTATTCATGTTATGTCAAACAAGAGATCCTGAAACATGACAAATTCCCCTATACGATACTTACTAACTTAAAATCAATATTAAATTGTTATAGTATGTAACTTGACAAAACGAATGATGCAGAACTTCTTCTTTTTGGGGCTACTTGAACGTTCAGTTCTCAGAATTGAGTCCCAAAATCATGTGTTGTACTGTGTAAGTCTACGAACAAAAGTTATCCTTCATTTATATGATTATATAGAAAAATAAAGTTTCCAAATATCGCTAACTTTGTATATTTCTACAAAAGATTCAAAATTCCCCGATACATATGTTATATTAAGTTAATTTTTATACATGTATCAATTAATTAGGCCAGCGCCGCCACATCTACTTACATAAAAACTAAAAATCTGTTGATTTAAGCGATCACGATCTATGGGTTTGACACGCAAAATGCCAGTAGTGGTATTTACATCAATGATATATGAATCTAAAAGAAATATACATATATAATTCATACACATATTCACATACACAGCAACAATATCACAAAACTTACAATCATCCTCAAATTCCAAACGATAACATATGGGTTTATCTATACCAGTGTCACCATCGATGGCCTTTAAAGTAAAAATCTATAACAAAAAAAAAAATGATATACTTCTCTATCAGTTGACATCAATATAACACCTCACTTGTTCCTCCTTTTCGCTAAACGTTGCCGTTGTCAATGGTCTTACCCATATGGGATCTCTATTTGGCAAGTCGACTACTTCTAGGATAGCAAAGATATCGCCGGTATTATTGTTGGCATCATAGACTTTCACATCCAAATTATATATGGCCTTCTCTTCGTAGTGTAGCTCATGTAAAATTCTATAGATAGTTGTATATAAATATGATGCCTTATAACATATTTTACTTGGGTTGGTACTAGCACTAAAATTTATTTGATCTTACTTTAATTTATATTGTTTTTCATAAGTTGTCATTTCGCCATATTCTTCGAAAGCAAACATAGAATTCTCATTTAAATTGCCTTGAACCTCTAGTCGTATAGTGTTGCGATCCATGCCATCGGGGTCATAGACCACAAATATGCATTCGGTTAAATGGTTGGAATGAAGTTCCTGAAAAGAAAACAAATTTTAAGATACAAAATTACCGCTAAATTATCACATGAAGATTTTCAGAAATATTACACAGTACAACACATGATTTTGGGACTCAATTCTGAGAACTGCACGTGAAAGTAGCCCCAAAAAAGAAGAAGTTCTGTATCAATTGTTTTGTCAAGTTCCATGCCATAATAATTGTATATCGATTTGAAATTAGTAAGTATCGTATAGGGGAATTTGTCACGTTTTAGGCTATTTTGTTATATTGTTATATGGTGGCGTATGAATATCTGAAGTAATATTCCATGTAAATCATACGCCACGGAGTACAACAGTTTTATTTCAAAAGCATTTAATGAAACGTTATATGTACAGGATAAAAAAATTGTAATTGTTAATTTTTTTACATTTGTGTAAGCTAAACCGGACTAGTCGTTCTCTCTCGAGTTATGTCTAACAAAGAGTCTAAAACGTGACAAATTCCCCTACACAATACTTACTAACATCAAATCGATATTAAATTATTATGGCATGTAACTTGACAAAACGAATGATGCGGAACTTCTGCTTTTTGGGGCTACTTTTACGTGCAGTTCTCAAAATTGAGTCCCAAATCAATGAGCTGAAAAATGTTGTACTGTGTTATTCACAAAAAAGATTTAACAAACAGACAGTAATATTCATTAAAATTTTTTCTCACCTCAACTTTGCACGGTGATGGGCCATACGTTACTGTTGGACTGTTATCAAAAATATTTTCTAAAGCTATGAAAATACTCTGTTCAATCGCACTAACGGACTCTAAGTCATCTTTGATGTAGATTTGAAAGAAATAAATACGTTGCTGAGGATTCTCGTAATCTTGGCGTTTTTCAATTGTAATAAACCTACAAATAGACAGTTTAACGTTTTTTAGTTTATATTTCATTTAATTTTCACCGAAAAGTTATTACTTACCATTCGTTTTCTACCAAATGTACACGGGCGCCCAACAAGCTATTGTCTCCAATGTCAAAGGCACCCAGTAATGGAATTCCGGTACCTTAGAACAATTAGTGAAATGATCGTATAAATAAATAATACAAATGTATTGTACGCTGCACAAATGCATTTCCTTTAATAAAACAACAAATGACTCACTGCACGGAACAATGCTTGCAAGACATTGGCGACCAAAATAACAGTTGTACATAATTGCGAGTGAGAAATAAAACGTGCACAAACTAATAGCCTTTTTACACCAAAAAAGCATTCCGCATCTTGAGCTGAAGATGCGGAATGCTAAAAAGTGGTTTTACACCGCAGTTTCGCATATTGTCAGCTGTTGTCTAGCTCACACATTTTTCCATTTGCCTTGTAAAACTGCAATATTTTCCTGCCACAAACCTATTAACATTGTTACGGAGGCTGTATTCCACGAAGCGCGAATATTTTTAACTAATTGCAATAACCATTTATTAATATTTTGGCAAAAATGTAAATTTTTTGTCCGTCCATGTTGTTTGACATTTTTTCCGGTAAATGTAAGCAAACGACCTAAATGGTGGTTGCCGGATCAACATTACTGAGAAAAATCGCTTAAATTCCAATTTTCAGAGTACAACACAGTGTATTTTTCCGCAACTTTCATGGATGCGAAAATATGTTAACATCTTTCCAACAACAAAATACATGTAAAAATTTTAGCATTTTGGCCGCATCCATCAAAGATGCGGATTAACGCGGAAATATGTTAAATGCGTTCCGGTGTAAAAAGGCTATAAGAACACTTCCTGATCAGGATAAGCTCTCTTAAGCTCTCTACTGTCAAAACCAAAACAATAATAACTACCGCTATCTCAATGAATGCATGCAGTAAATTAATGTAACTTTTTGAAGTCAGCCTTTTCTTTCTTACTTATTTACATACTTAAGTGGCCCATTACAACTTACGAACGTGGTTCATAAATAAGAGGCCTAATGTATTAAAGAATTCTACACGTTTCGGTCTTCTGCGTGAGTTCGCCAGTTAGTCCAACCAGATGGTGGTACGTTGCCAACCACTTGGTCCTTCCAACAAAGTTTGGGTCTCTCCGCTCTGCGTCGTCCTTCAGGTTCGCCTTCAAACACCTTTCTTTCTGGATCATTTACATCCATCCTGGCAACATGTCCCAGCCAACGTAGTCGTTACATTCTGACTCTTTTAGCTACGTCGATGTCGTGGTAAAGCTCATGGTCAGCTATGAGCAGGGAGCTCTCTCGGAGCTTCAAGAACATAAGAATTCGTATCGATACGAAGAAGTTACAACAAAAACCAACAAATAAAACATTGAAGCACAAACACATGCAAAGCTTTCAATGTAGTGGTGCCCATAGCTGCTCATGGTTCATCCGATGGCGAAACTCGCCATCGACACTGGTTTTGTTTGTCCGTTGTCGTAATAACCCATGAACGACTTAAATTAACACCTGGTACAGCAGTTTCTTAGTATCCCGAGATAAGGTGGTATTACTAAAGTGCTGCCGAAGTCCGTAAGAACATCTATTGGCGAGCACTATTCTCCGTTTGATTTCTTGGCTGACATTTTTCTTGTTGACGAGAGAGCCGAGGTAGGTAAATTCATATATTACCACAAAACAATAATTTTCAACATTTACAGGACTCTTTGTTTGCCAAAATCATTATTTTTGTTTTGTCCTCGTTGGCTCCTTTTCTAGTGATCGGCATAGGCTAGTGGCATGTGGCTCTTGTGGAAAATGGTGCCCGGCACGTTAACACCAGTCTTTCTCATCACCTTCTCCATAACTATGTTAAAAAGCGTACAGGACAAGCTATCACCCTGCCTGAGACCTCTTTCCCTGTTGAATGGGAAATGGTTGAGTGATCCTTACCAATCTTAATCGAGGATTTGGTGTTTTTCAAGGTGCATCTGCAAAGATGAATTGTTTTGCAGAAACAACAAACCCGGACATGGCCTTATATAGCCTATTCCTTATCTGGGAGTCAAAGGCAGCTTTGTAGTCGACAAAGAGGTGGTAGGAGTCGATCTGCTTTTCATGAGTTTTTTTTTCCAGGATTTGTCGTAAAGTGAATATTTGATCCGTCGCAGATTTACCAGGTCTAAAGCCGCACTGATATGGTTCGATTAGTTTTTCTACAATTGGCTTAAGACGTTCACACAATATGCTCGAAAGAATGTTGTACGCAATTGGTAATAGGCTTTCTCAACGGTAGTTCTTACACTCACCACTGTCTCCTTTCTTGTGTATAGGACACAACAGACTGAGACTCCAATCCCCGGGCATGCTCGCCAGATGTATTCCATAAGCTGATGCATACATCTAATCAGCTTCCAAAACAATTCAGCCTGGGGATCATCGGCTGCTTTGTTGTTTTTAAGGCGGGATATTGTCACACGTATCTCGCTCTAGCTCGGAGGTGAACAGTTCATACCATCGTCATGGATTGGAGCGGGGTTTTCTGGATTAGTGCCCGTATCCAGTAGATTGCTGAAATGTACTCACCATATCTTTACAATGTTATCCGGGCCCGCCACTACCTGGCTATCGCTGTCCTTTCAGGAGGGCAACCCTGTTCCACGCATTCTGGCCTTAACTCTCTGGTATAATTTTCGGGCTTTTCCTCTACTTCGGATTAACTCTGTGCACTCATCCTGTCTCTTATTCAGCTCTTTCTTTTTCCGTCTACAGTAGTCAACGGCGTAAGGGAGCCCATGGGCTTTTGTATCAGAGATTACTTTTTGGTACAATAGCAGGATTTTTTTTAATACAATTAAAGAACTTTTAGATGCAATAAAAATAATATTTAGTTCTATTAAAGTACAAATTGTGTACAATTAAATACATTTTAGTACAATAAATTTTACGTTTTGGGTACAATAAATTGTACTATTTGGTACAATAAATTGTACTTTTTGGTACCAGAAATTGTTCTTTCTGGTACAATAAATGTTACATATTGGTCTTATAAATTGTACATTTTGTTACAATGAACCCTAATACCATAATATGTAATTTTTGGTGCATTAATATGTAAATTTTGGTACAATAATTTGTACATTTTGGTACCATAAATTGTACTTTCTAGCACAATAAATTGTACTATTTGGTATTATACTCTGCAATTTTTGACATAATAGATTGTACATTTTGGTACAGTGAATTGTACTTTTTGGTACCATAAATTTAGCTTTTAGGTAATATATACTGTACTATTTGGTACCATTAATTTATATTTTTGGTACCACAAACTGTTCTTTTTGATAAAATTAACTGTATTATTTGGTACTATTAATTTTACTTTTTGGTACTGTAAATTGTACTCTTTGGTACAATAATGTGTACATTTTGGTACCATAAACTGTACTTTCTGATACAATAAATTTTGCTATTTGGTTGAATAAATTGTACTTTTTGGTATTATACATTGCATTTTTTGACACAATAAATTTTACACATTGGTACAATAAGTGGTACATTTTGATACAATGAATTGTACATTTTGGTGCAATGAATTGTACTTTTTGGTACCATAATATATACTTTTTGATACTATATTTGTTAGTTTTGGTACAATAAATTGTACTTTCTAGTACAATAAATTGTACTTTCTGGTACAATAAATTATACATTGTATTTTTTGACACAATAGATTTTACATATTGTTACATTTTGGTACAGTGAATTGTACTTTTTGGTACCTCAAATTTAACTATTAGGTAAAATACCATTTGGTACCATTAATTTAAATATTTCGTACCACAAATTGTTCTTTTTGGTAAAATTAACTGTACTATTTGGTACAATTAATTTTACTTTTTGGTGCCACAAGTTGTACTATTGGTACAATAATTTGTACTTTTTGGTACAAGAAATTGTTCTTTTCAGTACAGTTAATTGTACCTTTACAATAATTTGTAATATTTGATTCAAGTATCTGTAATGGTAAATTGTTCTTTGGTACCATAAATTGTTCCCTTTGGTACCATAAACTTTACTTTTTTGTACAATAAATTATAATTTTTGGTAGAGTAAATTTACGTTTTGGCACCATAAATTATACTTTTTGAACAATAATTTTTACTTTTTGGTACTATAAATTGTACTATTTGGTACCATAAATTGTTCTTATTGCTACCAAAAAATGTACTTAGTAAATTTTTTTTTGGTACCATAAATTATGCTTTCTAAACAATAATTTGTACTTTTTGGTACAAGTAATTGTACTTTTAGGACCACAAATGTACTATTGTACAATTTGTACTCTTTGGTACCATAAATTATACTTTTTGAACAATAATTTGTACTTTATGTTACAAGTAATTGTAGTTTTAATACCATAAATTGTTCTTTTTGGTACCATAAATTGTACTTTTTTGTACCATACCATATTATACCTTTTGGTTGAGTTAATTTACTTTTTGGTACAATAATTTGTACTTTTTGGTACCATTAATTTTACTTTTTGGTACTTTAAATTGTACTTTTTGGTACAAGAAATTTTACTTTTTGGTGAAATAAATTGTACTCTTTGTAATATTAAATACAATAAATTTTACATATAAGTAACATAAATTGTACTTTTTGGCAAAATATATTGTACCATTTGGTAGAATTATTTTTACCTTCTGGTACAAGATATTGTGCCATAAATTTAACTATTCGGTACCATAAATTGTAGTTTTTGTAACAGTAAATTGTACTACTAGGTACAATAAATTGTACTTTTTGGTATAATAAATTGTTCTATTTGGTACCAAATACTGTACTTATTTGAGCAACAAATTGTACTTTTTAGTAAATAGATAATACTATTTAGTATAATAAAATGATTTTTTGGTACAATATAAATACTTTTTGTACTCTTATACACTTTGGTATAAACATTTTTGTTTTAAATCATTTACTGTCGTACTCAACAGTAAATTTGTTTTGCAAAAAACTGTTATAGGTTTGAAGACGTTTCAAGAGCATTTGTGCAGGTCTCTAGTACTTACCATTATAGTTGATTTTAGCTAATCTATAGGGGACTGCTAGTTCTTCTTTGACATTAATGTTCTGCACTCCTGTAGTTGTATTAATATTTGTTTGCCACTGGATACCTGGAGTATGAGGATTCTCAAAGAATGGTTCTTGCCATTGTATTTGGGCTTCCAATGAAAAAAGGAAAATTAAACAAATTATTTCACTATGTTACATAATGCCAAATATAGGTGTTTTTTTTAGGTCGGTATATTTCAGGAATTCATTATTTACTTCTTGACTCTATATTGTATTGGTCTGAGCCATTGGAATGACAGGTAACTATGTCCTGTAGAAAAACAATTATGAAAAAATTCTTCGAAATAAGAGTTCTGGATCTAGTGGGGCTTAATGCGAGGCTTTAATGTTTTGAGGCGAAGGAAAATTTAAAAAAAACCACAAGCTGAAAACTGTAATTTTTAAAAATAAGCAGAAATTTAAAGTCCCTAATTCTCAGTTGGTACTGAATAAGATGGTTTTGGCCAAAAATAGGAAATTTGTTGCAACTTAAATAGTTATTCAACTAAAAGGGTTACACCGCTCATGTTCTATGTATGTTTTTGTTTTCATTTTCACAGTACAAAACATGACTGGAACTCAATTCTGAGAACTGCACGTGAAAGTAGCCCCAAAAAAAAGAAGTTCTGCATGATTCGTATTGTCAAGTTGCATGCCATAATAACTTAATATCGATAACATAATTTTTTTCCATAAGGCGGTTTTTAAAATTGTGTTTTTTTTAACATTTGAAAAAAAAACAAATTTTTTAATATCAAAAAAAAATGACTGAGTAACGGCTGTTTTGCTCAAAAAAAGAAAGAAAAATACAAAAAAATTACACATTTTAATTTTCTTCACGCTTAAAGTTAATCGGTTGGGGGCAAATTGTTCTTTTTATTATTAACTTTCTATTAAAGTAATCGATTGAAAATTGAATCAGTTATGCTAAGTTCGGTGATAACAGATTTTTCGCCTTTTTTTTGTTCCTACCCAAAAAAAAAAAAATTTAGTATTTTTAAAAATCATGACAAATTTGCAAATTTATTTATAGTTTAATTCATAGTTTTACCTCCTATTACAATATTAATTAACTGACCAAATTTAATTAATCGGCAGGTGTCGGTTTGGAAGTTAAGGGAGAAATATTAATTTTTCAAAAATAGGTCGTTTTGTATGGGAGGTACCAGAAGGGGTAATCCGATATAGGGCAAATGCAATCCTGATTCATATTTTCATAACCGTAAAACTTACGCATAGTTTGACTGAATTCAGTGTACAGTCGAAACTCCCTATAACGAATTCCAAGGGACGGGATATTTACTTCGCTATAAAGAAAATTCGCTATATAGAAAAAAAAAAATCAAACACAGGAAAATTCCAAATTGCTCAGCAATGTCTTTTTTGAAGCTTTTCCCTTTTCAACTTCTTTTATGATCAATAGCTTTTTTTCCACAATAATACTTATGCGCGAAGTCATTTTACAACTTACTATCGCGATATGCAAAGGCAAACTGGTAGCGACTGCAAGAAATGTGAGAGATGGTAATGATTCAAGTTGTCACTTGCATAGTTCGGTGGTTCCCCAAAATACACTTTCAATTTTATGGTAAACTAGCTGACCCGGCAAACGTTGTTCTGCCATACAACTTTGGACCCGGTAAACTTCTTCTCGCTCCCAAGGTAACGCCCTCATATAATAGTAAAACACATATAGTTCAAGTTTTCATCTGATTTACTTGAATTTAATCGAAATATGTGAAGAGCGATCTGATATACAATATTTTTCGATTTGTTTCCAGCAAACAGACAACGCACAGCTGACCGTGTGAAAAGCAGGGAAATTTGAGGTTAATCCCACAAATTCCCAACGATTGGCCTTACGATTTACTGATTGTTATCGCAAATACCAATCGAATAGGTAGTTGAATTCGCCTGAATTGGAAGGGAAGATCGGTTGGAATAATGGGAATTCGAGGGATAAGAACTTCCTCTCCTTTGAATTTGATCTTTGATCGTCGCTTTAATTACAATTTCGCATGATTTAGATTGCGCAAAATGATCATGATCGATCCCACCTTCAGCTGCAAATTATGCGTCGAAGTTTCTAGCACATCTAGAGAGTTCAAAAATTCTGTCGAATAGTTGGTCGCCTCATTCTCGTTAAATCACATCGAAAATTATTCATCGTTCGGTCATCTGCCTTCAAAGCTCGATTTTGCGCCATCGTGCATTCATTCCAAATAATGACTTAGCATTCTCGCAACAATTTCGCTACACGTTGGCTTGTCAACCGTGAGAAGAAAGCTAAATGTGCAGTTCGACCGCCTTTCAACAATATGGAAGCAATACCAGAGGATGCAACAGCTTACTCAATTGCGATCTTGACCGAATTGTTGCCAGAATCAATGAAAATACGAATGTCTTGCCTGTCTAACCGGGATTATCGAGAAAGTAAATGTCTCCCGTTCCATCGTCAACAACCTTCATCAGCGAATCGTACGCATTCGTTTGCTCGGAATTTAAGGGCGGCACATTTGTTCGGACTCTTTGAGTCAGTTCAACTTGATCAAAGTCAATTGCAAGACGCTATTGAATGCATCATGCATCGAACGATTTGGCGCTGGTATTCCAAATTTCGACAGTAGACTGCCGCACATTAGCACGCCCATTTCTTTGATCAGAAGATAATTTCAAGATCGGAATTGGATGTTGTCGTGCGAACTCTGTGCAAATGTCGTCAGCCATCTCGTTCTTTAATTTGTCCCACAATGCGCTCGGGTTCGGCAGATGCAACGTGGCTATGATGATCGCAAACAATGTACGAATTTGATTCGCTGGAGCAGAAAGAGTTGTTGGCGAGATTCTAGAAGTGTGGCGACTGATTGAAACTAATAAAATTGAGAAGCTCCGTTTCGACCTTGACATTCATGTCAACGCAGTACTGTTGAAATAAAAGGCGATATCTTAACAGATGGTTGTCAACATCTTGTGAGCTAAACATTTTATTCGTTTCTTCTCCTGAACTACGAATTCGAACTTAAAGGGATAATGAAAACTGATTACTGATCATTAAATTGAGGTGATAGCCATCCTTTCCACCACAGAACATCAAAGGGTATTGAATTGAATCATATGACTGATGAGTCTCGTACACGTGCCTAACTTGTCCACCGTCCCGAAGCTTGAGAACAATATCGTGTGATTTCACATTCTCCCCAACAATCACCACTGCACCTTCATTTATAGTGGGAGCATTGAATTGTCTTACATGGCATCCAGAGGGTCTTTTGTCTGCTCTGATAATGATTTTTTGGACGTCATAATGCATTTTATTCAATGCGGTTTTGAACAATCGGAAACAGAAGATTTTGAAATTGTTCGACCATTTCGCGTTTAATTTTTTAACATAATAAATTTCACAATATTCCGAAATTTTTCATACATCATAACGATTTTCCATCCTTACGTCGTCTAAAATCATCAAATCAAGCGATACAATGAAAAATTTCGTCGAAAAAATTCAAAATTTTCGAGTTTTTTTCTGAAATTTTCCGACATTTCCACCAAAAATTTTTCTATTTTTCCATCCTAAAAGCCATTTCGGAATGATTATTCGAAATTTTTCACATTGACATCATTGAAAATTATCGAAACACAATAAAATGTAAAATTTCGTCGAAATAAAATCTAAGTTTTGGAATTTTTCCATAATTTTCCAACCAAAATTTTCTATTTTTCCAACCGAAAAGCCACAACGGAACAATTACACACAAAATGTAATACAAAAATTCAATTTGCTGTACAAAATGTTCCGAAAAAATCAAAATTTTTCGAATTTCCCGAGCTTTCCACCGAAATTTTTTTCTATTTTTATATTCGGAAAGTCATTTCGGAATAATTATACTGTTACATCGTCCAAAATTTTCAAATCATACGATAATATGTAAAATTTCGTCGAAAAAACAAATTCAAACTTTTTGAATTTTTCCGGAATTTTCCGCATTTTTCAACGAAAATTTTCCATTTTTCTATTCGAAGAGCCATTCTGTAAAAATAGCACACAAAATTCCATACAAAAAGGCCATTTTCGATTTTTCCAATTTTCCAACTTTTCCGGAAGATTTTTCCAAAAATTTTTTTCACATTGACCGAACAACTGAAAAAAAGTTTGAGCAAAATCGGCGCAGCCGTTCTCAATTGATGAATTACTATACATTTTTGCCACCATTTTTATATATATAGAAGATATAGATGAACGATTCAAAGCATCAGTCTCTGCTTGTGCATTGTTAAAACAACAAAGTACACACAGAGCAACAATAACAACACCAATAACAAACAACAAAGCGACGTCGATTCGTTAACCAAATATTATTTCAGTAAATCGTTATATGGAGATTGAAGGATCGTTATAAGGAAATTTTCTCTATAGGGAAATTCGTTATATGGAGATTATAATACACTCAAAGTAGACCCAAAACACAAAAAAAAACGTAATTTCCCTTTATACCCCATGAGTGAGGTATGGGATAGCTTCTCGCGTTGTTGTGAATTAACACGCTTTCTATTTTTAGATTCACAACTAACGGCATCTGCTTGTTTATCGACGAATGCAAACGTCACTGTTTGAGAAGCTCTTACTAGACACGTCGATTGACTCGACACTAATACTGCGAAGTTGCTGTCGACAATTCCCATTCGAGGGGAGCCGACAATGTAAGAAAAATTTATTTTCTTTTTTTTCTTTTAAGATGACTGGAGCCAGGAGTTGAACCTGTGATCTCCCGCATGGTAGTCGCGTGTTCTTACCACTATGCCACGGTCGGTCCCAGACCCAAAACACAGTGTTCTTATAATTGCTTCGCAATAAAGAAAAATTCGTTATATAGGAGTTCGTTATAGAGAGTTTCGACTGTACTTACAAAAAAAAATATGTATGTAAGACTATTGGGGTGTGTTCGTTCATTTGTATGGGAGGTACCAGAAGGGGTGTGTGTCAAATAGTTAGGTTTTCTGGGGTTTTGCCTCCTATAACAATATAAATTAATTGACGAATTTTCATTACCTGCCAAGAGTCCTTTTGGAAGTTATGGGAGAAATATCAATAGATCATTTTGTACGGGAGGTACCAGAAGGCGTAAGCTAAAGTAGTCCATATTCATTTCTGAGTCCCATTTTCATAAGCGAACATCCTACTCAAAATTTGAGTGAATTCAGTTTACTTACAAAAAAGATATTTTGGTATTGTTACGTGCCGCCATTTGCACCAAATGATACCAGGCCCGCTAGCTCCATCGGCTCTCCCTCTGGGAGTGGAATCATCCCAATCATTTGGCCTAACGGACGAACAATTACATTTCATGAACAAAACACAAATTATTACATCAATACACACAAATCACATATGGAGTGGGAGGTAGGTATTAACCTCCAGCGGCCCATCCCATCCTTGGTCGCAAGTTTCACCACTTAGTTTACGCGACCCCTCGTATTTCACCCGCTATGGCACCATACCCTTTATTGCACCTCCCCTCGTATTTATAATTTACTCACACATAACTTTTTCTTTTATTTCAGTCACTTTTAATTTCATTTTTCCTTCATTATTATCTTAACCTACTCTTAGAACTAACAATGTTTTTACTCTCTATGACATTTAATAATATTTTTAATGAGTCTTTTTGACAAAAAAAAATAAAATTAATTTCTTCTTTGTTTTTCCTTTCTAGGTATTACTCATTTAAAACGAATCCTGCATTCAGGAAATACTTTAAACCGCAATATTAGCAGATAAAAGAAAATAGATATAGATATAAAATAAAAATTTAATGTTATAAAAATGTAAGACAAAAAAAACAAATAATGAAAATTAAAACAAGACTAATTCAAACATTTACTTATTTCTATTTTTTTTTAAAAACCTAAACAAACGAAAATATATCGAAGAAAAATAAATGAAACAAAGTGGACTCTAACGTCACTGGGGGGCCTGACAAATTCTATTTTTTTAAATCCATTCAAATTAAATTAATAAAAAAAAACCTGAAGGAGCTCCCTAAAGTTTATCTTTTCTTTAACTGAAATTCCTCTTAACTCATATTCATAAAATTTGTAAAACCCTCCAAAAATATTATAGCTGACCAACACTTCGATTTATATTCGTTTTTACATCAAAATTCCAAAAAAAACAAAACGCTTTTAACAAACAAAAAAAAATAAATTTCGGCAAAATCTTAAACTAGGGGACACTCACAAACAACACTGTATCAACACACATAAAACACATAACAATAATTCGTTCTTTTTTTATAAGATTTTCTTCATTGGGGTATAATTTTCATCCCTCGGCTTCACTAGAATTCTTCACTAATTTCTCGCCGACTTAGTTTTCGTTGGCCCGCGATCTTTCGCTTTCATTCCACAGAAACTTATTCAAGTTGGCCATCAAATAAAATCGGTAAAATAAAAAGAGGTTACCTGGTGTCCGGCGGTTGTTATTTTGAAGGGTCTTTTGTTCCGGATTGGAGCCGTATTAAATTGATGTTCCTCTCACCACAGTAACCTACATTTTAATTAGATTTATTTCACTTTTAATTTTGCCCACTTTTATTAAGCGTTCACCACACACATACCTCTTTGATTATTTTAGTAAATTTATTTAATAAAATTGAACTGACGTTGCAATTATCCGGTTCGCCTTCCTTTTCAAATAATGTTTGGTCCTTTTGGAACTTTGATTCTATTTATTCAACTAGAATTTTCCCGGTTGTTCTTACTAATCACCATAAACTTTCTTCTTCGACTGAACTTTACTTGCCGTTTGTCTTCCTAGCCTTTTAGATCACGCGCCTTGGCAAGCTTGGGCAATCCTCTTCCAACCAGCCATCTTTTTTTCATTTTGAAATTTCCCATAAATCAATATATTGTCACTTTTCTTTTCAGATGTGATTAAAATATTTGTCCTTTTTTTAATTTAATAAAAATTATATTATGTGTCCCTTTCTTATTTTTAATCCCCCACTCAGAGAAATCTATTTGGATAAAACCACTCTTAGACACAAACCCTTATGTTGATACTTAACTCTTGCTGAAAACAGTTCTTATCATTCATTCATTAGTTTCATTAAATTAACATTTAAACATTACTGGCTTTTACACAAACAAAAACGCCAACGTAATATCGTAATACAACCATCATCCATCTGGCATCTCCCCGATAGTACGATTTACTACAACTGGTGCCTACACAACTGATCGCATTTTATTCATTCATTTGCACGCTGGTAAGTTCATATGTGTAATATTTTTCTTTGTTAATTTAATTATTCTTTTATTTTCAGGTTTTATTTTACGTTGCATAGTCAAGGCTATACGGAGAAGTATATTCAATTTATATTTGGACGTCATACTAATCTATTTTTCTCTTTTTTTTCAGGTCGGTTCATGGGCGCTCGAGGGTTGTACCAGATAATATACAACAACCCCTGGCCTCCAAAATGAACCATTTGCAGCGCAACAGGCACATATAAATGGGCGATTGTTGGTTGTCAAAGCGCTTAGGCGCTTCACAAACCATCTTTCCTCCATTCTAGAACACCAAGTGCCATATTCTCACCAGCCTGATTGGGCGATCGATGGTGGTCAAGGTGCTTCGGCACCTCACTTACCATCTTTCCTCCAAACTGCAAAACAGGCAAAAACAAAGATTTTTGGGCGAGTGATGGTGGTCAAAGTGCTCCGGCACTTCACCAACCATCATTCCTCCGAATAAATTGAAATTTAAAGATGGTTTCCGTGGCTCCATAGTGGAAAAATGCCACACCATAGCGAAGCTCCACGCAAAATTTTTTTTGCTCGGTTTCTGCGTGTGCTCGCCCGCAACAAAACTCCGAACCTGACAATTTTCAAGCGGGCAGGAGCGGTGTGCGAGGGACGACAACTGGGCTTTTGTGGCTCATCGTGGGGAACTCTCACGCCCTGAGATTGTGCTAGCCGGGCATAATTCTACAAACTACGGGAAGTAATCTGACTTTGTACATTCTTTTAAGATTTTACTTTGTGTATGTTTCGTTTTTCCACAGGTGCACTCGGACTAACCTCAATTTGTCAACACGTCGAGACTTTGTCGGGCTAACTATGGTGAGTATTTCATTGATTTATATTTGTATATAGACACTAACAACATTTAGGTGTATAATTAAGATTTATGACGGACTGGGTGTATAATTAGATTGTACATAAAAAAAAATGGACAAGACATACGAAATGGAATATTGCACGTTCTTTAGTCAGGTACGTTAGATAAATATCATAGATATTAGGACGAACACAACACGCATTCTTAAACCTAGTATTGCACTGTGATTTTCTACGCCTTACTAAATTACTATTGCACTTTAAACCTTTATGTCTTTCACGTGATATATCCCGATAGATTTGCCTTGTAAATTTTCAAGCTCATACATGTTGTTTCCAATCGGCCTCAGTACCCTAGATTTTACAAATTTCTTACAAAATTTTGAATTTATATTCTTTCCAAAATCGCTTAGTACCGTGTTTCTCCTGTATACTTCTTGACCGGGTACAAACTTTACTTTTCTCGCACGTTTATTATATCTTTCTGTGCTCTTTTCATACGCCTCATGCATATTTTTCCTGATTTTATCGCGAATTACTTCTAGTTTGTTGTTTCTGTTTGTGTTAACGATTTCGTGGTCGGTTAAGGAGGAAAGTTTGCGAGCCAATTTATAGTCGTTGCCGCTAGAAAACATATGAAACCCGAATAACGCGAAGAATGGTGTCACGCCCGTGGCCGAATGTACAGAGCTTCTCAGTGCGCATTCGATTTCTGAAAGATATAGATCCCAATCGCGATGGTCTTCTTTTAAATATGCTCTAATCGCAACTAACACGGACTGATTTACCCGCTCTGACGCGTTCGACTGAGGGGAATAGACGGCAGTTCTAATATGTTTGATGCGATAAGTTTCAATCATGCTTTGGAATGCCTTACCTATGAATTGGGCCCCGTTATCGCTGTGGATTACTTCTGGTACACCGAATTTGTGAAAAATTTCATTTACTAAGAATCGAATGACATTATTCGCTGTGGCGTCTCTCATAGCCTTTAAAAAGGTGAACTTTGAGAAGTGATCCACAACAATAAAAATATAACAATTGCCACTTTTAGACCGGGGATATTTCCCTAAAAAGTCTATATATAACTTTTGAAACGGTCTATCGGTCACCACCTCCTGTCCGATTTCAGGCATTAAATTGTGGTTGGCGGGTTTTATTTCCTTACAAGTTCTACACGATCTTACATACTCTCGAATTTGGCAATTCATTCTAGGCCAGTAGAAAAATCTTTTTACCCTTTCCAAAGTTTTAGCCACCCCGCCGTGAGCAACTGTATTTGGAGCATGCGCCTTTTCAATTATTGAACTTGTCAGGTTAGAAGGAATCCACAATTTCCATGTATAGTCCTGATCAATGTCCTGATCTAGCTTTATCTTCTTATATATCATACCATCATCAACTCTTAAATCGGGCAATTTCTCAGTGTTCGCGTTTATTACGTTTATTAAATTTTGGTATTCTTCGCTTTCGAACTCGGTCGTTTCAAAGTCTAACAATTCATCTTTGGATATTTCAGCTATGAGTGCCCTAGACAACATGTCAGCTACTACATTTTCAGAACCCTTTCGGTGCTCTATTTCGAAGTCAAATGCTTGTAATTGTAGCGACCATCTTGCCAGCCTGCCGCTAAGATCTTTTAAAGACATGAGCCATTTTAGGCTAGCATGGTCGGTAATGACCGTGAATGGCATCATTTCCACATACGGCCTAAACTTTTTAATGGCCAACACCGCTGCTAGGCACTCCTTCTCCGTCACACTATAATTTCGTTGACACGCATTTAATTTCTGGGAGTAAAACGCAATTGGGTGCTCTTCATTTTTCTCATTTAGCTGGTACAAAACGGCACCTACTCCATAGTCAGAGGCATCACACTGTATATAGAAACGTTTGGAAAAATCAGCATGACGCAAAACAGGCGCAGTTGTAAGAGCCTTTTTAAGTTTCTCAAAAGATTCTATAGCTTCTCTTGTCATTTCAAATTTCTTTGCTTTCTTTAATCTGTCTGTAAGGGGGGCGGAAATTGTAGCAAAATCTTTTATAAACCGCCTATACCACCCGGCAGTACCCAAGAAGCTTCTTATTTCTCTTGGATTTTTAGGTAATTTTATCATTTTTATAGCCTGTACTTTCTCCGGGTCCGTTTTCAATGTACCCCCACCTATGATAAACCCAAGATATCGAAGTTCCTGAAAACAAAATTTTGATTTTTGTAGTCCTATCGTCAGATTGGCCTCCTTTAAACAGTTCGCTACTTCTTTTAACAGTTTTAAATGTTCATCGAATGTACTAGATATCACCAACAGGTCGTCAAGATATACAAAAACATTTTCCTTGAGCCTTTGGGGTATTACCTGGTCCATCAAACGACAAAGCCGCTGTGCAGCATTACAGAGGCCGAATGGCATGACTCTGAACTGATATAAGGGTCTCCCTGCTACAGTAAAAGCTGTATATTGCTTACTTTCCTCATCTAACTCGATCTGCCAGAAGGCATATTTTAGATCAATACTGCTAATGAAGTGCGTTTCATCGATTCTGCTTAAGATGCCATCGATATTTTGCAATGGATATGCGTCTTTGACTGTTAATTTATTAAGCTTTCTGGCATCTAAACAGAATCGATTTTTACCGGGTTTTCTTACTACTGTAGTTCGGTGACTCCATGGACTTTCACTTAGTTCTATGACGTTTAATTTAAGCATATTATCTATTTCTTGGTAGACTATTTCTTGTACGGCTGGAGAAATTGGATAATATCTGTCCTTAACAGGTACTGCATCTTCAACTAGTTTAATGGAATGCTTCATCAATGAAGTGTGACCCAAGCCTTTTTCCTCGAATGAATAAAAACTTTTTGTAACTTCTTCTAGCTGGTTTCTTTGCTCAACAGATAATTCATGAGGCTTCATCTTATACTCTATCTTATCATTTCTCATTTCGTTTTGCAATTTTTCTATATCTATCTCCTCTACTCCTATCACTTCTGGGGCTAATCCGAAAGTTCGCCAAAAATCAATTCCTAGATAAAGATTTTGTTCCAAATCTGGACAAAGATACATCAGCATGTTGTGCTGTTGTTCTTTATACTTTATGGATACATTTAATTTTCCCAATATTCTATGCTGTTGACCACCGGCAGTTTTCACGTTAGTCAACATTGGACGAATATTTAGGCCTAATTTCTGGATAAACTCTCGACAATCTTTACCTAATAAACTAACTGAAGCACCGGAGTCTAAAAGTCCCTTCATTGGTATATCGTTTAAACGGACCTCCATAAAAACTCGTGGATCACAACCTTTCTCTACGGCTCGGGCTACAGACTCTATGAGGATTTTTCTATTCTTACGGCGATCTGCAAATTTTTGTCTAAGTTTCTTAATATTTTCAGATATGGGTACTTTTCCGGTGTTACTTTCAAAAATTCTTGCCCTTACTTGGTCGTAATTATCCTGCCGAATCTCTATTGGTGTGTAGTGTCTCATTCCCGGTTGATATTCATTACTATTTGATTTATCTATTAATTTTAATGTAGGACTTGTAAAATTTTCAGAGTCTCTAACTGCAATTTTTAATTTATAGTTGTCGCAGGGTTCTCGGCCTGACGTAGGGCCCCTGTTGTCCCCACGCCCCGTTTCCTGTTTTCCAAACAATTCGGACATGTTGGTGTTATGACCCCAGGACTGCCGCACCTGTAGCAAAACAAATTCCTAGTGGTAGATGGACATTCCATAAAAGTATGTCCTGAAACCTGGCAATTCCAGCATTTAATTGGTTGTCTCGGGCGTTGCTGGTTTACGTGCATGGCTGCCACTTCAGATTCACCGGAATATGCATAATCGTAAGTATTCTCGTAATTATCTACATATACCTCATTTACATGTCTCATTGGCCGTTGAGGCATTGGAATGTTTCTATTTTCCCGCCGTGGAAATTTCTTTTCTGCCTCATTGCATTCTATTCTCAATTGTTCCACTGAGGAGACTGACATGGGGTATATAATTCTGCCTATACTTTCTTTTATATTTCTTTTCATTATCTTAATCATGTCGTATTCAGTGATGGGTTGTACCAACCTTGAGCGAAGTGTACCCATGGCGTGGAAATATTGATCGATGGATTCATTAGGCTGTTGCTTTCTTTCTGTCAAATCACCTATTAATTCAAAATTGGAGCGGACGGTCTGATATTGGAGATGCAAAGCATGACGGAGTTTAGGCCAGTTCAATGGCCTATGGCTATGAAGATACAACCAGTACCATTGGTTGGCTGTACCCTTTAAAAGTAGATGGAAATCTCCTATAATATCTTCCCATGGTATATTGTGCTGACTTTGCAGATGTTCGAGTCGGAATATAAAATCATCCACACTCATATTCAAGGTATTACCATCAAAAACAATTCCTAATTTGTCAATTCTAATTCGATTTGGTCCCATACTTAGGTTTAAGTTTGACATCGCTGTATAACAGTTTCTCGGATGATCTGGCAAAATCCTGTTCCCTGAAAGTGGCTGATTATTCTGACCATTTATACCACTGGTCAACCCACTTGCAGCGAGTGCCATATTTTCATTGGGTAAGCGGTTTTCACCTCCCGTTTGACGATTTGGGGCGCTTTGGAGTACTTGATCGCTCCTAGTTTGCACATTAGCGAGATCAGTAACAGCTTTAGCTAACCTCCCTATAGTTCTTTTCAAATCTGTCATTTCCTCTTGGACTTTTTTGACCTCATCTTCTAAAGATGTTCTAGATGCTCGACCCTCATAAAACGCGGTTTCCAAGTCATCAGACACTCTATTTTGTTCAATATTCCCATTTCCGTTCGATATACCTTCTGTATTCCCGTTCTGGTTGGAAGAGGTACCCTGAGCTCTATCCCTAGTATTAATCGTCCCTGACAGATCGGCAAATTGACATTCCGTTGTGTTCTCGTTTGGCGTTGACATTTGTGGCTTCTTCTTAAATATTTTTCTTATTTTCGGTAAAGTATGTTGTGGTGTGTTGGTTAGATTTAAATCGGACTGTCTTTCGCTTTTTCTTGATCTCGTTCCCAAGTACATTCCTTATGGACTACTTTCATAAATTATAAATTTTTTTTTTTTTTTTTTTTTTTTTTTGGGATATTAGGCTTACTAAACAAACAATCAAAAAAAAATTTCTTAATAAGGCTAATTCAAAAATTATTAATTTTTTTACTAAACTTTTATTTTTCTTATTTCTTTTCTAATGAGGGGGGTGCATTTCACAAGAGCATAGCGTGCGGAACTTTATAATTTTATTCGACTCTCTCTAATGAGAGCACTCCTTTGATGTGCTTTCAGTCAAATTTAACAACAAACATATTTCAATATTTTGTTCAGGTGTGTTCTTTAGTAATTTTGCCCACTCGGCATTAACACCAAAGGCCATTGATGACTTATGATACTTCAGGCCTCAAGATTCTAATCTTGAGCGGCTATCAACATAGGGCCATCAATGCTCCACAGCCTGAACATAAAACAGAATCTACGTTACACTTACAAAAAAACAAAATCTTAAACACTTTGTACAACTAGGGACGTAATTCACAAACACCTAGGCTACATAAAATGGTTAAGTAGAATTAGTCGCGATATCTTTTAAATATTCCGAATATTTATTGTTTGAAATCTTCGTACATCTGACTTCAAGGTTATACCTAGAACGGCTACGAAGTTTTCGTGCATTAAATTTCGTATATTTTTTCCAGGCACCACGTTGGTCTATTGAATTGTAATCTCTAATGGGCTATTGTATCGTGTTTAGGTGTGGTACACAATTTTTGTATATTAGATGCGTTGAAAACGCTTTTCCTTTCGTTTGGGCGCCATATTGTTACGTGCCGCCATTTGCACCAAATGATACCAGGCCCGCTAGCTCCATCGGCTCTCCCTCTGGGAGTGGAATCATCCCAATCATTTGGCCTAACGGACGAACAATTACATTTCATGAACAAAACACAAATTATTACATCAATACACACAAATCACATATGGGCTGGGAGGTAGGTATTAACCTCCAGCGGCCCATCCCATCCTTGGTCGCAAGTTTCACCACTTAGTTTACGCGACCCCTCGTATTTCACCCGCTATGGCACCATACCCTTTATTGCACCTCCCCTCGTATTTATAATTTACTCACACATAACTTTTTCTTTTATTTCAGTCACTTTTAATTTCATTTTTCCTTCATTATTATCTTAACCTACTCTTAGAACTAACAATGTTTTTACTCTCTATGACATTTAATAATATTTTTAATGAGTCTTTTTGACAAAAAAAAATAAAATTAATTTCTTCTTTGTTTTTCCTTTCTAGGTATTACTCATTTAAAACGAATCCTGCATTCAGGAAATACTTTAAACCGCAATATTAGCAGATAAAAGAAAATAGATATAGATATAAAATAAAAATTTAATGTTATAAAAATGTAAGACAAAAAAAAACAAATAATGAAAATTAAAACAAGACTAATTCAAACATTTACTTAATTTCTATTTTTTTTTAAAACCTAAACAAACGAAAATATATCGAAGAAAAATAAATGAAACAAAGTGGACTCTAACGTCACTGGGGGGCCTGACAAATTCTATTTTTTTAAATCCATTCAAATTAAATTAATAAAAAAAAACCTGAAGGAGCTCCCTAAAGTTTATCTTTTCTTTAACTGAAATTCCTCTTAACTCATATTCATAAAATTTGTAAAACCCTCCAAAAATATTATAGCTGACCAACACTTCGATTTATATTCGTTTTTACATCAAAATTCCAAAAAAAAACAAAACGCTTTTAACAAACAAAAAAAAATAAATTTCGGCAAAATCTTAAACTAGGGGACACTCACAAACAACACTGTATCAACACACATAAAACACATAACAATAATTCGTTCTTTTTTTATAAGATTTTCTTCATTGGGGTATAATTTTCATCCCTCGGCTTCACTAGAATTCTTCACTAATTTCTCGCCGACTTAGTTTTCGTTGGCCCGCGATCTTTCGCTTTCATTCCACAGAAACTTATTCAAGTTGGCCATTAAATAAAATCGGTAAAATAAAAAGAGGTTACCTGGTGTCCGGCGGTTGTTATTTTGAAGGGTCTTTTGTTCCGGATTGGAGCCGTATTAAATTGATGTTCCTCTCACCACA
Organism: Muscina levida; assembly: GCA_964034835.1. Classification (NCBI taxonomy): domain Eukaryota; kingdom Metazoa; phylum Arthropoda; class Insecta; order Diptera; family Muscidae; genus Muscina; species Muscina levida. The sequence continues at coordinate 44,224,623 of OZ035880.1, read as the reverse complement.
GTAACCTACATTTTAATTAGATTTATTTCACTTTTAATTTTGCCCACTTTTATTAAGCGTTCACCACACACATACCTCTTTGATTATTTTAGTAAATTTATTTAATAAAATTGAACTGACGGTGCAATTATCCGGTTCGCCTTCCTTTTCAAATAATGTTTGGTCCTTTTGGAACTTTGATTCTATTTATTCAACTAGAATTTTCCCGGTTGTTCTTACTAATCACCATAAACTTTCTTCTTCGACTGAACTTTACTTGCCGTTTGTCTTCCTAGCCTTTTAGATCACGCGCCTTGGCAAGCTTGGGCAATCCTCTTCCAACCAGCCATCTTTTTTTCATTTTGAAATTTCCCATAAATCAATATATTGTCACTTTTCTTTTCAGATGTGATTAAAATATTTGTCCTTTTTTTAATTTAATAAAAATTATATTATGTGTCCCTTTCTTATTTTTAATCCCCCACTCAGAGAAATCTATTTGGATAAAACCACTCTTAGACACAAACCCTTATGTTGATACTTAACTCTTGCTGAAAACAGTTCTTATCATTCATTCATTAGTTTCATTAAATTAACATTTAAACATTACTGGCTTTTACACAAACAAAAACGCCAACGTAATATCGTAATACAACCATCATCCATCTGGCATCTCCCCGATAGTACGATTTACTACAACTGGTGCCTACACAGCTGATCGCATTTTATTCATTCATTTGCACGCTGGTAAGTTCATATGTGTAATATTTTTCTTTGTTAATTTAATTATTCTTTTATTTTCAGGTTTTATTTTACGTTGCATGGTCAAGGCTATACGGAGAAGTATATTCAATTTATATTTGGACGTCATACTAATCTATTTTTCTCTTTTTTTTCAGGTCGGTTCATGGGCGCTCGAGGGTTGTACCAGATAATATACAACAACCCCTGGCCTCCAAAATGAACCATTTGCAGCGCAACAGGCACATATAAATGGGCGATTGTTGGTTGTCAAAGCGCTTAGGCGCTTCACAAACCATCTTTCCTCCATTCTAGAACACCAAGTGCCATATTCTCACCAGCCTGATTGGGCGATCGATGGTGGTCAAGGTGCTTCGGCACCTCACTTACCATCTTTCCTTCAAACTGCAAAACAGGCAAAAACAAAGATTTTTGGGCGAGTGATGGTGGTCAAAGTGCTCCGGCACTTCACCAACCATCATTCCTCCGAATAAATTGAAATTTAAAGATGGTTTCCGTGGCTCCATAGTGGAAAAATGCCACACCATAGCGAAGCTCCACGCAAAATTTTTTTTGCTCGGTTTCTGCGTGTGCTCGCCCGCAACAGTATGTACAACTATGAGGGTCAATTAGGTAATTTGTATGGGAGGTACCAGAAGGGGTATGGCAAAGGTTTCGGTTTTCTTAGGGTTTGTCTACTTTTGCAAGATAAATAAACTGATCAAATTTAAATATCCTCCGGTAGTCTGTGTGGCAGCTATGGAAGATATATTAATTATCCAAAAATAGGTTATTTTGTATGGGAGGTACTAGAAGGGGTGGGGCTCTTCCGCCCATTTACAATTCCATAAGTTCGTTTCGAAAAATATTAATACTGGTAAATTTTCATAACGATCCGTTAAGGTTAACTCGAGTTATCCTGCTGACCAGCCATACAGCCAGCCAGACAGACGGACATAGCTCAATCGTCTAAAAAAGTCCTAAAACGAATTTGGTCTTAAGAATCTTGGGGTCTAACTCGTCCCCTTTAATGCGTTACACTTTCACAAACATATTAATAAATGTTATTTCTGTATATTTAGTTAGTAAATTGTTGACAAAATCGAAAGTTGTGCACAGATTTCAATGAAATAAAGCTCATTTGATTCAAACTATATTAAACTAAATGTTTTAAGACCAAGACTGTGATTTTTTGTTGCATTTTTTTTTATGAATTTTTAAAAAACAAAATTGAAATTGTTGTTTTTTTTTCAAAACTACAACGATATCTCTGAAACTACTAGACCAAATTAAAAACAATGTTGGCACGGATTAAAGATAATTTTGTTGACGAGTTTCTGTTTTTTTTTTTTAATTGAATATGGTGAACCCTTTTTAAGTTATTTTAGTATTTGCAGTGGAAGTGCCTTAGTTTTGGACTTAACGGTATATCGCGAAAAGTCGAGCTGATACAAAAAAAACCAAGTGTAGATTTGGATTCAGCGTCCCAAATTACCTTTAAAACAATATTCAGTTCTTAAAAAACAAAAACCTTGTTTCACTGTGTTATCATAAGTAATATTCCAAGTAAATCATACGCCACGGAGTACAACAGTTTTATTGTAACTGCTTCAAAATTAAACCAGTTCAAAATAATTTGATGAATGGAAAAATGAAACTGTTGCTAATGTAGGGTAACGTTATATGAACAGATTAAAAGAATTGTATGTCTTAATTTTTTTTTAATTTGTTTAAGCTAAATCGTACTAGTGCTTCTTAAGATATGTCAAACAAAAGAGCCTAAAACGTGACAAATTCCCCTATAAGATACTTACTAACTTCAAATCGATATTATATTATTATGGCATGTAACTTTACAAAACGAATGATGCACTTCTTCTTCTTTTTGGGGATACTTTAACGTGCCGATCTCAGAATTGAGTCCCAAATCAATAAGCTAAAAAATTTTCTTCTATGTTAATATCCATTGGTACTGCCCCATCTAAGTAAATTAGTAATCCTGATACTATTGTTTTCTGCTTTTTATATAGATCATCATAACCACTGATAGTAAGGATAACAAATACAATACCCTAGTGTTGTTATCAATGCATCTCACACACACAAGCATTTCTACTCTACAGACATGAGCAAGAATAATTTTAAATGTTTTGTACATACCAATTTGTTGGGTTTCACCATTCGATATTAGATTTAATAATGTACTGATAATGATATAGGTGCAAGCGTATAACATCCTGTTTATTTAAAATAAACAAAAAGTTCACTGTCATACATCAACAAATATTAAATAGACGTTTAATTTAACCGGGAGCAATGTTTTACTAGTATTTCGTTGTTTTAAAATATTAACAAATATATGTAATATGTGCCTTAAAGATTATTTAATAATTTTTTTGTTATTTTTTGGTGAATTAATTATTAATTTGATAAATGAACATTTTGTTAGCTTCACCAAATGTTTTCTTCAAACTCGTTTTGAATGTAATTCCAATGACGGTTATATCGATACTGGATAGGTAACTAAGATGTTATCAGCATGTTACCAACCAATTTTTTTTTTTTTTTTGTTTGTTTGTAGAATATCACATCATGATAACATTTGTAAAATTCAATTGATAGCATCACATTGATATACATTTTGTTTTAAAGACATTGAATGATTCATTAACAAATGAACAAAAATGTGAAGAAACTAAACTGGCTTATTTTAGTACGATTTGAAATGTAAGAGATGCGAGTAATTAAATAAATTTTTCTTAACTTAAATTATAATAAGTATTTATGTCGATTGTATATTACAAAATCTGATAATAATAAATATAATAAGAAAATCGCAATAACCCAAGGCGAAAGAAATAGGAAAAATATAGGAAAATAGGAATAAGTTTTATAAGTTTTAAAATTTGTTCAAAATGTTCGTAATTTTTTATATTTGTACAATTTTTTATAAGCTTTTTATTTGTTTTTGTTATCATAACAAAAAAGCCTACAAATATTATATAAATAGTGATAACACAGTACCACACATTTCAGCTCATTGATTTGGCACTCAATTCTGAGAACTGCACGTGAAAGTAGTCCCAAAAAGAAGAAGTCCTGCATCATTTGTTTTGTCAAGTTACATGCCATAATAATTAAATATCGATTTGAAGTTAGTGTGCCACTTAGTCCGATTTTGCTGAAACTAAATTAAAAAATTAAGAACAGTTTCACTTTTCCGTTCATCAAATAATTTTGAACTGGGTTTATTTTGTAGCAGTTGCTATAAAACTGTTGGACTCCGTGGCGTATGATTTACGTGGAATATTACTTATGATAATCATACGCCACCATATAAAAATATAACAAAAGATCCCAAAACGTGACAAACTCTCCTATACGATACTTACTAACATCAAATTGATATTAAATTATTATCGCATGTAACTTGACAAAACGAATGATGCAGAACTTCTTCTTTGTGTGGCTACTTTCACGTGCAGTTCTCAAAACTGAGTCCCAAAATCATGTGTTGTACTGTGTAATTAAAAAAAAACTGTTATAATCACGAAACCCAAAAATTATAAGAACCTTAAATATTTAAATTTTTATTAAATATATATAAATACATATCTGTGGACTTTTGTCAAAACAACATATTTCCAAAATACAAATCTTTCAGTGGGGCGAAATAACGATGTCGGGATATAATACCACAAAACCGATTTGGTGATTATAGTTGTAATAGTATAATTTTAATAGGCAATGGAATGGGGAATTTTCTATATTTCAAATATATTCCATAATTAACAACAGCCAAGCTTACTTTTTTTCCTAAAATAAAAACTGCATTTGTTTTTTGTTATATATTTTATTTTTTCATTAAAAAGTTAAATTTTGTCCTATAAAGAATAACAATAAACGGCTTCTCTTACATTCACTTATAAAACGGAATTTCAATGCGTCCCGCTTTCGCATTTACCGCCTCCCAGCATGTGCAATGGAACGTCGAGCAATCCATTTGATCTATATACAATTTACCATCCAAATGATCCATTTCATGCTGTGCAATACGAGCACTCCAACCACTCAATTGCAATTCTGAAGGTGTATCACGTTTCCCCACGCCGGTAACCGTAACACCCTCATAACGTTCCACTTCAGCCGAATAACCGCGAACACTCATGCAGCCTTCAGGATGTTTGTGTTTGGTATAATTTGTAATTTTAAGTGTGGGATTTATAAGGACCTGTTACGGAGGGCAACAAAAATTCAATTTAATATTTTATTTAAGTATGTATCTTCAATCAAATGAAATGGTGTATGCAAAATGCAATCGTCCTGCTTTTATTATACACCTCCAAAATCTTATACATATAACTATTCAAATTATCCTTACCGTCAGTGGCAACGTTGACATTTTCCTTGCAGCATAAACTTCTTTCGTGAATTTATCCTTCAAACCCTCGTGAAATTCCATAACTATTATACGCAGTGCTACGCCGATTTGGGGCGCTGCAATGCCTACACAATTAAATTTACGCAAAACTTTGATCATTTGTTCAATAATCAAGTCAACCTCCTTACTATCGATCATATCTTGTGGAACGGCATGAGCTTTTGAACGTAGCACAGGATCTCCCACTTGTGTGAAATGTCCATAGGGTGGTTGATTGCCGGGTGATGGCGCCCAAAATTCTCGATATTTCTGAATGAATGTTTTACATTTTGCACTGGTGGTGGAGAGAAAACGGCAAGAATGATTTATTATACCGATGGGCAGTAGATTTAGTTTTTGCAGGGCCATCTCGACCTGATGGTTGAGAAAATTTTACGCAATTATTTTAATGCATTGTCCACAATAATAAACAACAGCTGATTGATGTAAACAACAACAAAAAAAAGACTGTTCACAAATTTGGAGAGATGCCACCCTGTTGATAAGAGTAATTTAAGCGATTATTCGGAAAAAGGGGCATAAGTGCAGAATATGGGGAAATCAAGGTCAAAGTTGGGACCACAGCCCGTGGGAGCCAAAAAAGGGGGCCATTGGGTTCTATGATGACTCCCTATGTGCGGGTACTCAAACTTAAGAGACGAGACGAATACAATGGTATATTTTTCCAAGCCGTGTCCACGGGTACCAAAAAATTGGCTTCTTGGATTCGACACACTGTTTGCGGATACACAAATGAAAAAAAAATTTGAAACAAATCCAGTGGTGTATTTTTCAAAGTTCGTACTTTTAGGACTAAAAAGGCCTAAAAGGGATACAATTGGCACTATCACCTAGATCAAACGGCTAAAGATAGAATCACGAAAATCTATATGGGCTATGGCATTCCTATAAAATGCAAAATCTGAAGTGTTTTTTAGAAATTTATACTTTTCGGACCAATAAGGGATAAAACTGGTACCATAACCAGAACCAAACGGATAAAGCTATAATCAGCTTTATTTATATGAGAATGCTCCCTATAAAACTGTAGAGCTGTATTAAGGAATTTTTTAAAATTCGTACTTTTAAGGCTAAAAATGGCCAAAAAGGGATAAAACTGGCACTATCACTCAGACCAAACGGCTACAGTTACAATCGCAAAAATCGGTATGGGCTTGCTAAGTATAGAATAAGACAGCTAGATAAAGGGATTTTCCAAAAATCTTACTTTTAGATCTGAATAAGATACAAAAGGAATGAAATTGGTAACATAAACCGGACGAAATTCAAAATTTGTAGTTTTGAGGCGAAAATAGTAACAAAAATAAAAACAAAAAAACTGTTACAATTGTTTTTTTTAATCTCCCAATGTTATTTAAGATAAAGTTTTAAATTCAAATATCTTTCTTTCTTTATCTCTATTTTCTTCTAATTTATGGAAAAGATTTCAAATTTTAACACATCTTTTTTTAGACACGCACAATTCTTTTATTTTCTTGTTTAAGAATATCTTTGTATTTAATTCAAAAATGCCGTTTTATACAAAGGTTTGAGAGTTTCATAGTCCAAAAATATGCTAACTCGCATCCAAAAACTCGAAGAGATATTCTTTGCAATTAAAAAAAAAAAAAAAAACAAATTATTAAAAGGCAATATTTAAAAAAAAAATCACCTCTATAAAATTAATTGAGAATGCCTTTAAATTAAAGGCTACACAAAAATTTGTGGTATGTATGTATATTCGGACCTCAATAATATGTGGCTTTATTTTTCACATTTTCAAAATTTTAAAAAATTTAACAAGAAAATATTATAATTATGCGACAAATAAAAAAATATGCCTATTTACTTAATTCATATTTTAAATATTTTTATTAAAAATATCAAAAAAAAAAACCACTGCAACTTTTCTTTTGGTCTCACAGGTTAAAGTACGCTCTAAGCTATGTTATTGCAATGTTTTTAATTATTCTTTCGATCTTGCAGTTTAGATTACACTCCCAGCTACCAATGTCCTTTATAAACTTTTCTTCTATCACCAGCTGTTTCCATGAAAATTAATTATTAAGTAAAAAATTAGGAAATTATCCAAAAAAAAATCCACATACCAACCACAATGCAGGAAAATTATTGCAATTTTCATTTGCTCACGCTTGTTAAAATACACTTCCAACTACCACAGCCCTTCTAACTTAGTTGAAATTATGTAAAAATTTTAATTAACTTTCAACCAGTGGCTAAACTGTAACGCTATTTGTTATTTATTAATTCACATCATCGAATGTTATTCATTACGTTTATTTATTTATTCTTAAGCATTTCTTTGGATTTACTAAGTTTTAAAAATCTTTATATTTAAAAACAACACAGGAAAATAAACAAACTTTGAGCTTAGCTTTTAAAAATAGTAAACTTAGTTAATATTTTAGAACTAGTAGATATCTTCACTATTACATTTTGATTATACTCTAACGATCTAAAGTGTATGCATCGAATAAGTTTGTTATGCTAAGTTTAATACGTAGTGGAGCGCAAAAATTTGTGTCTTATTAAAGTTAAATAAGTTACGAGTAATACTACATTTAAGCCATTATAAATACTAAAGTATACGAAAATCCACATTCAGTCTGAATTGAAAATATGGTGGAAATAAATGTTTGTGCATAAAACATTGTTAATGCCAAAGTTCATTTTGGTTATAAAGCACTCATAATGAATTACTCCAGCAATTAAAAAATACCTTAAAATATGCGTATGGAATGTGAACTATTTGATCTGATCCTGACGGAGTGTATTGATGATATTGATGGGTTATGATAGATTTGTATCTAAAGGACCTTTGATTGTTGTCAAACGGCTTAACTAAAGTGCATTGCAATGTTTTTTACAATCTATGTTGTAAAAAAATTATTTTGGATGTTCATTTATATTTAAATAAAGCATTAACAATGTAAGTTCTGCACTTTCCTTTCATCAGATCTGAAAAACAAGTTGTGTTATAGTTAAATTAAAAGCGACGATCCATGTAATTTAATGTTATAATAAATATTAGTTATTGTAACAAAACAATTTTGATATCTACCTGCCTTTGATTAGAGAATCTTTACTTTTACATTGCATTAAAGTTGATATGATCTTTCGAAAAAAAAGTCCATCTTCAATTCAACCTTATAAATCCTTGTAGAAGTCCTTTTACAGTTGCCATTTACTTAGATCTTCAAATAGGCTTTACCAAATACTATTCTGCAATTTTTCTATATTTTAAATAGCTGAGTTTTTTTTTATTTTGTGCTGCACTTAGTCCAAAAAATAATTTCACGCCAATGCTTTTCAATTCAAACTGAAAAGTGATTTCCCATCGTCCATGTGTTTATTACGCACATTCTTGTCCTACCCTACCAATAGTATAGTCATAGTATATATATTCTATTTATGTACTTAATTTCTTATAGAACTTTGAAAATGGCTGGGACATATCACCAAATACGAAAAACATCGGACCGCGGGTACATTTGACAATTTGCAAGAGTAAACAGCAAAATTGATAGCAAATCATGATAATTGCATACAGGGACAATATATACGACAGACCCAAGGTATATTCATCGAACACTTCACTACAATCATCCGGCATGGTGATGGGTATATTCCAGAGACGACCGATCAAAAGTGGGTGGCATATGGCTGTAAGGGTTAGGTAGACGCCAAAGAAAAGCGTAAGTATGCCCATTAACATGCAGGCATTATAATAGCGCAAGTTGTATTGGCCTACGCAGCAATCCAACCAGTAACTGTGGTGGCTGTGCATCATAATGCAGGCATTGCACACATGACAGTGGATTGTGCGTGCGGAAACGTATTTCCGGCAAATGTGACACATGTTTGTTTGATGCTGCGCCAGGGACGATGATCTATTCTTTGGTGTTCTCACGGGCGAGTCATTGTCTATCAACAAAGCTGTATGGGCGGCCGCTTCTTCTTCCTCCTCGGCCGCTGTAGCCTCTGTTATGTCAGCTAGATCATCTTCTGTCGAACGACTGGGTAAATCATGGCACGCCAATGAATGTTTCCTGGTCAGCGACATCAAGTAGCCCGTGAGACAGGCCATTACCACCAAGGCAAAGTTTTCTTCGGGCAATAATTCCAGTAGAGGCACGGCAAATTCCAAGCCCACAATCATGTACAACACTGACCAAATAAGCCACATGAAAAAGAATTTGGTCTTGACATGATTGCGCTTTATATACTGATGGGCGTAGCCCACAAACACTATGATGGAGACTAACATTATGTACGACGTGACTTCATTGAGAGCTGCCAGGCCCAAAACTAATGGCAATACCGCCCCCGGTATGACGGCCTCCATGGAAATTCGTTTGGCACCTCCTCTCCAGGGTATACGCAGACGATCCTGGAATGTCAAGAGCATATTACGCTTGTGCGACCCCTCCACTCGTTGGCAAGTGATGAAACTGGTAAAGGCTGAATCAAAGTCTTGACAATTACAGCAACAGCCTAAAATGTGATAGCGCTGTTTGTCGCGATCTTCGTACTCGCAGCAGCAGAGACCAGATGAAATTGGTTTTGTTCCTACTTCCTCCTCCTCTTCGGCCTTTAGGGCCACAGCTATGTAATCGAAATTAGTCATTTTGTTGGGACCGATTGTTTAGCGTACGGACGAATTCCAATGCGATATATTTTTCAGACCACAATATAGTTTTTCATATCAATTAGTATTCCACACAAATATTGCAGGCGGCATGTGAGAAAAAATACAAGAATATAGAATTTGTAATGTTTTCTTTCTTTTTTTATCTATACACAACGATTGCAACAAAACGAACTGAAAAAAACTAAAGGTTTCTAATTAAATAAATAAAAAATAAAACATTTATTGATTTTCTTACATTTACTGCAAAGAAAAAGTTATTTTTATACGTTGAAGAAGAAAAAGATGTGCCGAAAAGTCTATAGCTGTGTATTTTGGTATAACAAAACAAAAACAAATCAGCTGTTTGGCATTGCTTTGCACGAATACAGTTGTGAAACTGTGGAGGTGTTGTTAAATCAAGTAATCGGTACTGCAACCGTTGCAAATAAATTAAAATATCTAAAAATTTTGTGCTAACAAGCGTAATAATTACAGGTGCTTAAAGCGCCAATACCTCATAAGCTCAATAACCAATACCAAAGTTAAGGCAGAAGCCTGTGGGCAATAATGAACCGAAAAACGACATCCTTTTTATTCTTTATTAACCTCCTATGTGCGGCTACATAAATAAAAGGTATTTACAAAACGATTGCAGCCGTTTTTAGTTACCTACGGTAAACGTAGACCTAGTAAAGCCTATTTTTGTAAAATTTGGAAAATACGTTATTTTGAGGGGAATTTTGGAAAAAAAATCATCAAAGGTGCGAAAATAATCTGAAAAAACAGCAAAAGCTGTATGAGTTTTTTAACAAATAAAATAATGAAAGGAAATACTGTAGCAGTCGACGTGTTTAAATATCTTGTAAAACTAATTTGGGTGTAGCGTTAATTAGTCATTTTTATAAAAAAAAAACAATACATAAAAAATCAGTTTTTCGGTAAATGAGTTTTCGCACATTTTTTTGTTATTTTGTAATTTGAAATTTTTTTCAAAATTTTATTAAGGATTTTTTTATTTGATTTAAAATTGTATTTTTTTTAATTTTTATTGTTATTTAAAATTTTCTTCAAAATTTTATTAAGAATTAATATAAAATAATATTTATAAAATACAATTTTAAATCAATCAAAAGATTTAAAATTGTATTTTTTTTAATTTTTATTGTAATTTAAAATATTTTCTGAATTTTTACATATATTTCTATAAAAATGTGTGGTTTTTTACTTGGTAACATTTTTTTGCGATTTTAAGCAATCTATTTTTAATTTGGTATTGATTTTTATTATAATTTTATTCTTAAGTTTTTACTTATTTTGACATTATCTTTATGATTTTATTTATATTATTAAATTAATTTTATTTAACTTAAACGTTTTATATTGTGAATTGTCTTTTTTATGGTGAATTTTGTAATTTGTTTATATCGCCTCACAAGCTTTAAATTACAGAAAATAAATAAAATACGAATTGTTGAATATTTTCATAATTTCTTTAGTTTTGATTTGATTTGTATTTTTGGATAATTAAGATTTTTTTGTAACGTTAACATGTATTATTTATGCGTTATTTATGAAAATAATAAATATTTTTTTGAAATTTTAGCAATGATTTTTTAGTGTTATTTGTTTTAAATTGTTTGCTAGTTTTGTTTTTTTTAATTATTATTTTATTTTTATTGTTTTTGGTAAAATTTTAACAATTTGTTGTATGTTAAATTTTTAATATTTTTTTAATTCAAAAATCATAAATGCATTTATAGTACGAGATTTAATATATTTTTAAAAAAAATCTGTTTTGTTCTTTTTTTTAGATTATTTTTAAGATTTTTTATGTTATTTGTAAATTTATAATTTATTCGTTAAATTTTTGAATTATTTGTTTTGGGTAAAATTTAAGCAATTTCAATATTTGTAGTTTTTTAAATTTTTGTTGTAATTTATTTAATTTATTTTGTAAATTCAAAAATTATGAATGCATTATAGTACTAATTTTAATATATGTTTTAAAAAATGTGTTTTGTTCTTTTTTAGATTATTTTTACGATATTTTATGTTATTCGTTAATTTTTTTGTAGTTATTTTTACAATTTTTGATTTTGTTATAAGGTTAATAGAGTTGTAATAATTATTATTTTTATACTTATGAACTCTTAATTAATAAAAACGGATTTGAAAAATTTAAAATTTGTTCAATGGTTTTTTTTTTATTTGAACATTTTGTGGAATTTTCTATATGTTATTTTATATTTTATTAATTAACATTTGGTTATATAAATCTAATTATTAATTTTTGGTATTTCGTTTTTAAATAATAATATCAGTGTGGCCAGGACATTTTTGAACAAAAGAAAAGTTTGTTTGATACCTGAATTTTATTATGAATTTTGCTTAAATGCTTAAATCAATTAAAATGTTATTTTTTTTCATTGGTTTTTTTATTTTGAATTTCTTATGGATTTTTATTGTTGTTATTTGACATTTCTTTTTAGATTTTAGTAATTAATTTTTGTTTATTTTCAATGTGGCTGTGGCCTTTTTTTTGATAAAAGATAGGTTAAAAAAGTTTTTTATTTTTAAAAACGGCTTTTGGAAAAAAGAATTATTTTATTTTACAACTTTTTTTTTTATTATTTTTAGCAATAAACTTTTGGTAATTTAAATAATATTTTAATTATTAGCCTTTTTTATTTTATTGTACTTGATTAATTTTTGGTGAATTGTTAATAATGAATTTTAAGTAAATGTAATAAAATAGAATTTTAATAAGTAATGTAAATTTATTGTAATTTGCAAGCTTGTGGCCTAACTGAACACACACAGTGTAAACGGTCTATAAAAATTCATAGCTCTAAGCTTTAAATGTCGCCAGAGTCGCACCGGAAATATCATGCTCTCTTTTAGCATTCATGACAGTGTCAAAAACAACCCGTTATCATCTGTTTACCGTTACAGTTCGCCTACAGGTGGTGAACATTCAATAGCGGACGTAAACAAACCCCCAAAAACATAGACGCACGCAATACCAAAAAGGATACAAACAGAGAGAGAAAAAGACGAAATAAGGGAGAAAAGGTGTCAAGAATAATCAAATGTACAGAGTTTACACAACATCTGTTTTTCCTCCCCTGTCGCTCTAAGTGTGTGGTACTCGTCACTCGTCCATAACGATTCACAAAATATTGACAACACCACCAGAGAGACACAGCAAAAAAAAACAAGGATATTGATTTTTCAACGAGTACGAATAGAAACGAATGGATTTGTTTTTTCGAACTCAAATCAAAGTTGAATCATACTTTTCGCTCCCCCAAAAAAGAGCCGTACAGAAGAGAATATAAAACGCAGTGAAAATATACAAATTTTTGAACAAAAATTTAAGAAAAAGATATTATAAAACAATATCCTTAGAAAAGTTATAAAATGTTTTCATAAAATCCCAAAAAAAAAGAAACAAGTAACAAAAGAAAAAGCCTTAAAGTGATGATATCTAACAGATCTTGTAACAAGTTTTGAGAGGAAAGAAAAACGTAGCCAGAAAAACCCCCCTTTCTATTGGAACTGATAAATGCAACTACAAGGAAAAAACATTTTTGGTTTTAAGCAATTTGGACTTCCACTTTTTGTTCCTCTACGACTTTTAAACAATAAAAATCAAAAATACCAATTTCCTTTAGACTCATATTCAGTGGTGGACTACTGATACTACATCCTTGTGTTTCCTTTAACCTGAGTGCGGCATATTTTTAGTTTTGCCAAAGAGCAACGACATTTTTGTTAATAACACACAAACCAACACAACACAACAATGGCGTTAGATTTTGTGGCGACCTACAAAGTTTTGGTTCTGGGCGATTCCAATGTGGGCAAGACGTGCATCGTCCACAGATACTGTGATGAAAAGTATTACGACACCTACATCTCTACAATTGGTAAGTTGTCTGCTGGCCCCTCTCAGCACACCACCCTCCCACTCCCATTTTTTTACATAAGCATCTTCTTTGTTGGCGTTTTCTTCTTTCGTAAGTAAATAAATAATTAATTTTTTGCCCAATTCTAGTTGAATTTGGGGGTGAGGCAAGAGGTCCTTTTAGGTATATTCACATACACACATTGAACATATGAGCGATGATAGTTTGTGTGTGTACACATGTACACATATGTGAGTGTGATTGCGTGAATGTTTTGGTTTGTTGCCTCCATCTCCTGTGGGTTCCTTAATGGCAAAGAGACGCCATTAATGAGTATTTGTTGTTATGTTGCCATTTTAGTTGTTGTTGTTTTTTGATCAGGATAAATGTATTGAAGGTTTTTGTTTGCCTATGTGAGATGCCAATTAATTAGTTTCCAATACCATCAAAGCTCTTTGTGGTTCTTACTATATTTTAAGATTTGATTAAGATAATACGAATACAGATATGTGGGGGTGAAACGCCTTCATTAATCAAGATTTATCGTGTAGTCATCATATTAAATTGAATCAAGGTGTAAAAATTGCTTCACCTGAATTTTGAATCATAAAATTGTGTGATTTCTTTAAACCGTACGAAATAAACTGAACTGATTGATTTGTGTTAAAACCAGTGCAGAAATTTTACTTATGTATTATTATTTGCCTGTTTGTGGAGCGTAAACAGTTGGAAAGAGAGATTTCGGTCGTATGGACAGATGACACATATAGTAAAACTGTGAAAAGATTACAGCTAACAAATGTAATACTCAACATCTTTGGACATATGGTCATCTTGTTAGGGGGTTCCGAAAGCGTATATAACGGTGTTAACTGAGAATAAAGGAAAAAATCTCAAAAGCTATCATTATTTGCAATAGGAGGGGTAAACCTGCCGGTATCTTAGGTCCAACAAAATAACTCTAGAAGATACAAATCCAAACCAAGAAATGAAATAATTTCCTAAAAAATTAAAAAGAACCAATTGGAGATAATTTTATATTTTTCGGGACTTATTTCATTTTTAATTTGGAGACTATTTCATAATAAAAAATCCACAATCGAAATAAGCGCCAAAAAAATAGTTTTATTGCGGTTTTGGTTCTGTCGTTTACATTATCTTTTTGGGGTGTAAATTTTACTTTAGGGCTTATTTTTTCATCTCCTATGGGCTTTATTTTCGGACCGGCCCGTTAGATCACGCGACCACTTTGCAGGTTCGACTTCTGACTACAGTCTATATTTTTCTTTCATTGCCGGCCCTCTCGGTGTTGTCGACAGCAACTTCGTCCATAAACTAGTAGGTGCCGTTTGTTGTGAATCTAAAAATAGAAAGCGTGTTAATTCACAACTGGTACTTTTTTGTAAACCCATTGGATTATATACCTCACGTAGAAAAATATTATAAGCGCCTCGATCTTCTGCGCTTCTTCTCAAGGTAATTACACCAAGTTCTGTAAGGTTCTCCGTAACCTGGTCTTTCCAACGGAGTTTTGGTCGCTTTCTTCTGCGCCGTCAATCGAGTTTATTGTCCAAGACTTTTCGAGCTGGAGCCAACGCAACCGCTGCACCTTAATGCGTCTGACCACGTCAATGTCAGTGTACAGTTCGTTAACGATGATAGGCCCATATATATAAGTGAGTATTTTTCTCTAGAATACTTGCTGAACCGATTCATCCGCTTGTGTCATAACCCAGGATTCTGAACTATACATTAAGACAGGTAGAACCGGTATCTGGTATGTTATAGCTGGAGTTTTGTTCGTCGAGAGAGGCCTCTGTCATTGAATCGCTTGCTTAGTCCGTAGTAGCATTTATTAGCAAGCAGGATTCTTTCATGAAATTCGAGGCTGACATTATTTGTATTATTGATGGCGGAGCCTAGGTAGATAAAATTATCTACATTATCCAGGTCTAAAGCCACACTGATAAGGCCCGATCAGGTTGGATAACACTGGCTTTAGTCTTTCACAAAGAACACTCGACAGGACTTTATATGCGATTGGTAAAACGCTGATCCCGCGGTAGTTGGAGCACACACTTGGATCACCTTTTTTCAGCACACGACATAATACGCTTAGGTTCCAATCGTCGGGCATGCACTCTTTAGCCAAACCGAGCGCAGGAGCTGGCGCGTGCTCGTTATTAGCTCCTCGCCACCGGAATTGTAGAGCTATGCCGGAAACCCGTCGGTACCGGCATCTTTTTTCTTTTTCAGCCGCGATATTGCTCTTTTTACCTCGGCTTGTCTAGGTGGTGGGTAATCTAAGCCGTCGTCGATAATTGGAGTGATACCTTCACGTGCGCTGCCTTCTGGAACCAGCAGTTGCTGGTGCAGCACACTCTGCGCATCTGTAACCAGGTTTCCATCCTTGCCCTTACAAGAGGGGAGCCCATTACCGTAGCCGTTTGCTTTTACTTTCTAGTAAAATTTTCGGGCCTCACCTCTATAAAGACTGCATTTACCGATCCATGGACCAAGAACATCTTTCCTTCCTATTTTTGCATTAAAGGCTCCCAGAAAAATTTTAATGTCGTGGCCAGGCAGCGGTCGTATCTTTCCTCTAAGCGCTCGTAAAATGCATTTTTAATCTCATCGTCTTAACTTCCGTCGGGGCATGACCACAAATCAAGTTGTTGTAATAGATGTCGCAATTTTTATGTCGCGATCATCCTTCTCCTCTCCATCTCATCTCCTAAATTGCGGAAATGTCAGCCTTATATAATATGAGAACAGTCGGATAGTGGCACCTTCTCTATAGAGAGTCCGGAGGTTTTAGGTGCATATCCTTAAATCATGGTCCTTATTACATTTGGGGAGTTCCGTTTGTTACTTTTTCTTCCTCGTGTTTTCATAGCCAGTAAAGGACCTAAAGGCGGATGGCTAGCCCAACCATCAGAGTTCGTCGCCCGCTATTCACCTCCACCACGAAGGAGGTTGTGAGTCGGCATGAAATGCAAGATTCACTTTACATCCCCAACGGTACCCCACTGGTGGTGTTGCAAAAATATTGCGGACCGGTCATACATCTTATCCCTCAAGGGGCGAATCCAGTGCATTTAGGGCGGTGGTAACAAATGTCATACAATTTATTTTTCTGTATGGGAGCTCCCTTAGGGGGTGAAGATGGGAGGTACGTTTGTTTGCAAAAAACGTTAGGTGGTGAAAATGAATGGGGACGTTCATACATTTGAACCCTCGGGGCTTGTTGTTACGAAAAGTTCCTCGTTAAAAACCGGGGGCTCGATTTTGATTTTGAACTTATGGTTTTTTTCGACAATTTTTTATTTAAATTCATCGTTGGTCGGGAAAAAATTTGACCCACTCTAATGAACATAATCTTCAAAATATTTTAACTTTTCGAGAAAACCGAAAAATTAAAACATGCTAATATATATTACATACTCATTCCATTCGAATTTCTTGCAGGTATTGATTTCAAACAAAAACTCATCAATCTGGATGGTGTGCCAATAAAACTGCAAATCTGGGATACAGCCGGACAAGAACGCTTCCGTACATTAACAACCGCCTACTACAGAGGTGCCATGGGCATATTACTTATGTACGATGTCACTAATTTGGAGAGTTACAACAATTTATCATATTGGTTAAGAAATATACAAGAGGTAAGTTGGATGCAAATAATGTAAAATTAGTTTTTATTAATGTTAAAAATGCTATTGGGTTTGCGGTTACAGAACGCCTCCCCTGATGTGGTAAAAGTTTTAGCCGGAAATAAATGTGAATGCTCAGCAACACAACGAATGGTGGATAAAGAACGAGGAGAAAAGGTAAAAACTATATATTATAAATAGATAATAATAAAAAAAATCTGTAAAAGTTCTTTCAAGGCATCAAAATTTTATAAATTTCATAGTACAAAATTTTTCAGCTCATTGGTTTGGAACTTAATTTTGAGAACTGCACGTGAAACTAATTTCAAATCGATATTAAATTATTATGGCGTGTAACTTCACAAAACGAATGATGCAGAACTTCTACTTTTTGGGGCTACTTTCACGTGCAGTTCTCAGAATTGCGTCCCAAAATCATGTGTTGTACTGTGTTTGTGTCCGTTTCATTCATGTGCTGACCTTTTTCAGATTGCCGAAAATTTTGATATGCCATTCTTTGAAGTGTCCTGTAAAAATAATATCAACATCGAAGATGCTTTCCTATCGTTAGCTAGAAAAATACGAGAACAAAGGGAAAGAAGGGTAAGTTTATACAACTTCATAATAGAACAACTTAAGTTTTTTATTTTTGTTGTTTTATTTAGGGTGAGAATTTCGACAATGATGACAAACCTCAAGATAAAAAATCACCTGGTTCCAATGGCTTGGGCACATTTAGTCTAGCCAGTCTGTCGGAAGCCAATCGTTGTTCCTGTTAAAGAACATAGACACACACACACAAACTGAGTGGTTAATTTTAAAACGAATATTATAATAATACTACTGTTTAAGCCTCTTTTTTAAGTAAAACAATTATTTATAATACATAAGGAGAAACATAAAAATGGATTCCAATCGATGGTTTACCTGTGCTGCAGGAAATCCACAACAACAAAATAAACTACCAAACTTAACTTGTCCAAAACCGAAATACACACACACATACGAAACAAAAAAAACAAGACGTATAGAAAATAGTGAACAACAAAACCAAAAGTTTTAACACAAATGTCAAAATAACATAATTGTAATGTATAAAATGCAAATTTGCTAAGCTAAATTTAAATTGTAGCTAATATTGTCTAAAACGAAGCTCATAATGACGTACAGATAATGCATTTTTTTTTAACATTGTAGTATTACATATGTATTTAGTCATCCACCTTATTGTCATACGAAATTATAATTTTTGATTGATTAAAATTTCAAAGTATATAATTGAGAAAAAAAACTAATGTATTTTATTGGCATTAAATTATTTAGAATTTGAAGATTTAATAATTTGTTTCCACTATTAATGAATGAATTGAGTAAAAATTCGAAAATGAAAAAAAAAATGTAACTCTGTCAAAGATTAGAACCGATCATTGACAGAGTTGTTTTTAAACTGCGTTATAATATCCCTAACTGAAAAGAAATCTTTGGATATACATATGTATAAATAAGTGGTAGCATATCGTATATGACAAGTGTGCTCATTTTGCACAATCAACAGAGGATTTATAAAGCATTTAAATAATTTCATAATTTTATTTTTAGAATGTTTAAAGTTTTTCTTATAAATTTTTTCAAAAACTCGTTGATTTTTACCGGTGTAAATCATAAACGGATTATTCTGAAAACAAAATGTTTATAAAATTCAAAGTATCGTATCCTCTACATTAGGATAGCGTGATATTTATGCAACCACAAAGTTCAGAAACGAGCACAAGTTCGGATTTATATATACATTCGGATTAAATATACAGTGGGCCCTCGGTTAACGTACACAATTCGTTCCAGAAGCGTGGTCGTTATGCGAAACGTTCGTTAAGCAAAACCATTATTTCCAGTGCAAAATAAAATAATGCGTTCCAAGTCGGAAAAAGTACACACTAGCCTTCTCACAACTTATGTTCTGCGAAATACTATCACCTTGCATTTGCTTTTCGTTAATCCATATAAGAAGTAATTTTTCAACATCATCGAGAATACGTGATCGTTGCGAAGATATTCTTGACACTCCCTTTGAAGCATATACGTCCTTAAGTTTGTCTTTATTCTTTAGGATGGTGGATATCGTTGATTTTGATAGGTTGAATGTACGTCCTAGATCAGCCACCCCAACACCTTGCTTATGTTTTTCAATGATTTTATGCTTCATTGCTATAGTTATTTTTGCTCTTTTATTATTCTTTTCCTGCGAATCTTAATTTGAAAAAAACAACACGTCTTCTTAATTGTATGAACACAAGTTATGCTAAAGCTAAACACAAACAGAGAAGTTTTATGCGCAATTCGGTAGTTCCCCTTTTTTAACAAAATCAAATACATAATGATCATGTACTATATGTTTGTGTCTTCTTAATTGTATGAACACAAGTGATGCCAAAGCTGAACACCGACAGAAGTTTTTCGCGCAATTCGGTATTTCCCATTTTGCGGTGGTCGTTATACGAAACTTTGTTCGTTAAGCGAAACATTTTTTTTATTTTAAATTTGTTCGTTGTGCGAAATGTTCGTTAAGCGAGGCGTTCGTTAACCGAGGGTCGACTGTACATGAGTTTACCCAGATTACATATATATGGGTATTTCTAGCGGAAGGACGGACGATTTTATAGTAAAAAATTTCTATATTTTTAACATTTTGTTTTTGTAATCATATAATAAATTGTTGTATTTTAACAAAACAAACTATATATATCGTTGGAAAGTCTCTTCTTTCCCAAACCGCTGAGAAACTTAAAAACGGGTTAAACTGTCTTACAATTGCGTACAAGTATGTAAAACCGTTTTTTTACCCTTAACTCAATTGCGTAAAATTATGTAAAACCGTTTTTTTTACACTTAACTCATGATTTTGGGGCTTATGAGAAATTTAAAAAACAGATTCGCAATGTTGTGGTATTACTCGTACAGCTCAAGGTTCATCCGAATCCTGAACTCGCTGTTTGCCATATATTTTGCGGAGTATTTTTCTCTCAAACAGCGCCAGATGAGCTGCATCCGCATCTGTAAGCACCCAAGATTCGGAGGCATACAACAGAACCGGTAAAATAAGTAACTGGTACAGTTGGACTTTGGTGGTTCGAGGTAGGGTGGTGTTTATTAAGTGCTTGCGTAGCCCAAAGAAACACCTATTGGCGAGCACTATTCATCGTTTTATTTCTAGGCAGACACTGTTGTTTTTGTCCATGGCGGATCCACTACCTCACAGCAATAGTTATCAACGTTCCCGTTGCGTCACTTTATCCGATGATACCATTAACTTCGTCTCGTCCTCATTCACTGCCAAACCCATTTTCGCTGACTCCCTTTCAACAGCTGAGAAGAAGACAGCTGTTACCTGTCGCATCGTCCGACCGATAATGTCAATATCATCGGCATAAACGAGCAGCATGTGGCTCTTATTAAATATGGTGCCAGACATGTTAACTTCTCCATCACTATGTTGAACAGTATGCATGACAAACCATCACCAATTCGAACATAGGGTTTGGTATTCATAAGGGCAGAGACGAATTGTCTTCGCAGGGATACCGAACTCAGACATGGCTTTGTATAGTCGATGCCTAATGAGACTATCAATGGCAGATTTGAAACCGACAAAGAGGTGGTAAGTGTCGATTTGCTTCTTGCGGGTTTTCTTCGGAATCTGCCGTAGTGTACATATCTGATCCGTCGTGGATTTCTCTGGTCTAAATTCGCACTGATAAGGTCCCATCAGGTTTTCTACAATTGGCTTTAGACATTCACACAGTATGCTAGAGAGGACCTGATATCCAATCGGTAAGAGGCTTATACCCTGTCCACACTACGTCACGAATTACCTAATTCGCTCTTTGAATTACTTACGCGAATTTCACTGTCCACGCAGTTTCGATATATTCCGATAAAAATTAGAGAAGGCAACTACTTGATCATAATTCTGAAGGTAATTCTAAATGAATTACCTTTAAAGCAGGTAATTCGCTCTCATAATTTTGTATGGAGAAATACGTTATTCGGCATGTAATTTGGTGTTGACTTATGAATGAGAGCGCGAATTACGAAAAATGACTGTAGTGTGGATATGGTATAATTCCACAAAATGTATGTAGTAGGTTCAATCAGCTGATCTCTTCTGTTAAATTAAGTAAAGTCATGACTAATTGAGTCATAATTCCACTGAGACAGCCCTGTATGACTTGATTGGATTATTTTAAGGTACATTTGCCGTCAAAGAGTATACTATGGTAGCCTTTCTAGTTATGGAATGGGAGTGGTCATCAGTATTAGGATCTTAGATAACATCCAACAAACTTTTGGTCGCCGCCTCCTGCATATCACAGTAAAAAATTTTCAGCTCATTGATTGGGGACTCAATTCTAAGAACTGCACGTGAAAGTAGTTCTAAAAAGAAGAAGTTCTGCATCATTCGTGTTGTCAAGTTACATGCCATAATAATTTAATATCAATATGAAGTTAGTAAGTATCGTAAAGGTTAATTTGTCATGTTTTATGCTCTTTTGTTTGACAACTCGAAAACAACTAGTCCGATTTAGGTAAAACAAATTTAAAAAAAATTAAGAATTACAATTCCTTTAATCTGTTCATATAACGTTTTCCTATATAAGCAACAGTTTCACTTTTCCATTCATCAAATAGTTTTAAACTGGTTTTATTTTGTACAACTTCAATAAAACTGTTGTACTCCGTGGCGTATGATTTACGTGGAATATTACTTATGATTATCATACGCTACCATATAACAAAAGAGCCTAAAACGTGACAAATTTCCCTATACGATACTTACTAACTTCAAATCGGTATTAAATTATTATGGCATGTAACTTGACAAAACGAATGATGTGGAACTTCTTCTATTTGGGGCTACTTTAATGTGCAGTTCTCAGAATAGAGTCCCAAATTCATGTGTTGTACTGTGTATGCTACCCCTGGAAATAATAAGTATACGGACTGCCACAGCAACAAGAAGCACCATATACTTAAAGATGCATGGAAATGCAGAACTCCAGGTCCAATTCTGTAAATAGAAATCAATACTGACGGTTTAAAAAATTATTGCAGTTTCCAGCTGAACTGGAATTCATTGGCATGCCATCTTTTCATGTTTGGTAGAATTAATTTAGCAACAAAAGGTAGGTGGGCGTCTGTACGAAGTTGTATTCAAACCAGACTTAGAATGAAGCCTCGATTAGATTTGAAATGTTTTCACCCTTTGCTGTCGCTATAAGACCCGTTTCTTACCCGTGTCCATCATGACCACCCAGCAGCGGCAAAGGCGAGGCATTGTAAAAATAGGTTTGCAAACTTTGTTCAAAGGCAGTTTGTTGACATTCATGAACGCCTTCCTTTACCAGGCATATATGCAGGCCTTCACTAAGCCTAACAAAAAATGCCATACCAATGCACATTTCGCTTTTAAAATGAGACCTGCAATGAGGCCTCTTGCAAGGGTGAGCCTGTGAGCAGTTCATAGATGTGCACAAAGGGAATGCAAACTTTCTTGCCTCAATGAGGCCTGTTGACAGGCCTATTGACGCTCATAGCCGTGCACTCGTCACTTCTCCCTTTAGACCTGTTGACAGGTCTCTTAAGGGAAGGTAAGATAAATGTTGTTGTTTATGAGAACTTCTTGTTGGATATTTGTCGTACAACAACTATATTATGTGATAGCCGATTACATAGCTTTGCAAGTTTAGATTTTACAACCCTAGTGAGATTGATTTTTGTTTTCTTTATTTTTTCATTTTTTTCTAAACAAATCATTATAAAAACGAAAAACTTAAAACACATAATATTAAAATAATTGTGTATTTTTTACAAAAAAAAAAATATAAATATAAATCGCTCAGCATAACAAATTGCACAGCTCTGCATACAAATTTTCTGTAGATATTAATTAAAATTGTAGTTGCAAATTTATAGAATAGTAAGCCGCCTATTGTCCCTCAACCCCTAATCCTATAATATGTCCAAAATTAAATTCCCTCAAAAGTGATGTGAGCTTGACTATAAATAATAAATAAAAAAAAATATTTATGAAAACAAGACATCTTCCGTATTGAACACTGAACATTTATTTAATTAATACCTAAAAGTAGGTCCACATTTGTATTAAGACTATTATAAACCTTATATAATGCTTTTTGATAATACCAAAAAATAATAAAACAACCCAGTAGTAAATCAGATTGCGCGACATATATTTTCCTACAAATACAAAACTAAACGAGATATATGACTTTTTATTTATTCTCCTTCTTGTTCTTCTGATTAATGAAATACAAACCCAACGAATGGTAGTCAAAATTATTGCCATACAGATTTCTATACATGTATACCTAAATGCTTGTTATACCAACATAATCCATAACCCGATTCAGTAAACGATTACTGTCCTAAAATTAATGCTTTAATTTGATTATGTTCGAAAAAAAAATTGATTTAAACAAAATACCTATGTACATAAATATCAAATTAAGTTCGTCAAACATATTAAATATTTTTTGTGTCAATTATGATAATTATTTAATAAAATTTTATTTACAATAGATGAAAAAGATATGAAGATTTTAAATAAAATTATGATATTGAAATTATATTAAAAAATATTTGAAGTAATGAATGATATTGAAAATAAAAAAAAAATTTAAAAAAATCTATATAAATATATATTAGAGTACATATATAATGACATATACTTTTTAAATGAGATTTTTATTAACTCGACACATAAACATACATACATGCATACATTCCCATATAACACGACATACATACATACATAATGACACATAACATACATACATATTAGATAATTTTCTAAAAAAATAAAATTAAAGATAAAAAAATATATATTCTACATACATAAATAAATGTAAAAGAAAGATTTCAATAAAATCCAAATAAATCAACTAAAATAAAAATTAGTTTTTTATGAATTTGACGTGTTACGTTGTACTAAGTTTGAGGCAGTAAAACGTTACACATAAAGAAATGGTTGCCTTAGCTTTGTTGAGCTAAAGTATGTAAGTAATTAAATATTATTAAATAAATTTTACTATTTATTTAACATTATTTTCGAAATATATATTTCCGACATAATAGGGTGAAGGGGGTTTGTAGATTCCTTTTCGTATATCACAGTAAATTTTTTTTGTCAAATTTAACTAATTCGTGGCCTAATATCAGCATATTATTAATTACTTGAACAATAGTACTAATTAAGAAATATTACTTTGAACAAATTAAATGATTTTTATAGAAACCCTTTTTAGATCGAATTGGTATTTGGATGTATGTAACTATTTTAGTAATTAGTGTAGGTTCGATGTTTCTTTTATTATGTTTATTGTGGTATCTTTTCCAGTTTATGTCTATTATTGCATAACAAGTCCAACCATTCAGCATTTTTTTTTGTCGCTCACCGTTCGCCGCACCAGTAGCTCTTTCATAGCGTGAAGCATATCCTGCTAGATTTTATTATTATTCAGTATTCACAAAGTACATGTATTTATGGTACATATATGTACGTATGTTATTTTATTCACCCACGAAATTATAAAGTGCTAATGTATTGATCGCATAATAACACGAAAATAATATACTCTATAGTAATTTTCTAAAGCGAATACATTTCGTGCTGAAGTGGTTGTAACCTGACATGCCGTGACCTGAACATTTGCGTTTTATCTATTGTCACATGTTAACAAAAGGTGTACTCTGTATTTATACGTGTGGTATCCTTAAAGTTCGATGAACTTATTCAACCACACAAGCACATTATTAAATGTAATAATGTAATATTTACATTAGGGTGGCATTTACTTTAAGAATGGAAATATGTACAAAAAATGTTTAAGAATATAATTAAGCTGAACTTTAAGAACGGAAATTTGTACAAATTATTTTTAAAAATATAATTAAGCTGACAAGATTTAAATAGCCGTTTGGTAATCTTAATTTTCCTAATAAAGCTTAATTTAATATTGACTTTAGGGTGGCATTAACTTTTTGGACAGCAGTATATGCTAGTTATTTTCAACAGTGTAAGAATGACAGATTTGTTGTTGTTGAAACAGCTGGAGGAAGTAGGTGGTAATTCTTTATACCGAAGTTCAATTGCAAGGGCACACGATCGGGCATGTAATCCGATTATCATACGATCATTGTTGGCAACTCTGTTTCGTTCATTTGTAGATAACCAGGTTTGTGTCAAGCGAATGTTAGGTGTTGTTGTGAGTTTTAACCGTCAAATTCCTTCAAAGATGGCGTTAGCTGGTTTTGTTGATTTATTTTGCGATATTGATAAATCATTTCCTTGGTCCTTGTGCAATCTGGATTTTGGTAGAGGAAGCATTTAGGATAAGTGTTGTTGGCTGGAAAACTCAAAAGTATTTAAAAAGTAATCTTTTATCGATGTTGATTTGGCCTGCTAATGAATTATTGCTAATGAATTTACAGATAGAGCTCGGCACTATTGTGTTAAATTTTCAGCTAAAATTAAAGTTTACGATCAGTGAACGGAGGGGGAGTGGCAAAACTTAATTTGAGGTAACTTTTAATATACATACTACTCGGCCCTACAAGTGCAAATTTGCCGACGAAAGTTTTATTTTCAATCAGAGAGCGGAGGCGGCGTGGTAAAGCTGTATTTTAGCCTTAGATAGATATAATTTTATGGCAGCTTTAGAGATAAAATTTCATACACAGGTAGTACTCCGCGATTATGGACAAGAATATTAAAATGAATATTTTTGTTTTCGGTCAGTGGGCAGATGGGGCTTAGCTAAAGGTCCATTAGAAAGTGTCTGCAAAACGGCCTCAAGAATAGGTGCATGCCCATAATAAATCGTTGATGACACGAAGGCCCATGCCCGGCCGGTAATCAAACCCGGCACTTTCGGATTGCTAATGAATTTACAGATACAGCTCGGCACTATAGTTTTAAATTTTCAGCTAAAATTAAAGTTTACGATCAGTCAACGGAGGGGGAGTGGCAAAACTTAATTTGAGGTAACTTTTAATATACATACTACTCGGCCCTACAAGTGCAAATTTGCCGACGAAAGTTTTATTTTCAATCAGAGAGCGGAGGCGGCGTGGTAAAGCTGTATTTTAGCCTTAGATAGATATAATTTTATGGCAGCTTTAGAGATAAAATTTCATACACAGGTAGTACTCCGGGATTATGGACAAGAATATTAAAATGAATATTTTTGTTTTCGGTCAGTGGGCAGATGGGGCTTAGCTAAAGGTCCATTAGAAAGTGTCTGCAAAACGTCCTCAGGAATAGGTGCATGCCCATAATAAATCGTTGATGATACGAAGGTGATCGTTCATATAAATCGACGACGAAATTTTCATGCAAGTGTTTGCTCTACCATGCACGACTACATGAGCGACAATGTCGGTCAAATTGCCGTTGATGCCTATATAAGCGTCACGTTGCCAACACTCGTCTAAGACCAGCGCTCAACGCGCACTGATGTTTTAAATAAACTGAACATTTGTGTACGTCCTTTTTCCTCTCTTCAATTACATGTCGTTATTGTACTGTGGGACCGGAAGTCAGTTTACGCAGTATGCCGACAACATATAAAAACCAGTATGAAAGTTTCAGTCGCGCAACACGACTTACATAAACCTCACCCTCAGTAAAACATAACATTTTCTATTATACTCGTATTGATATTGTTACTCTATCTCTAAAGTGGGCGGAATGGTACATTTGCATGGGTGGTACCATAAGGTGCGTCGCTAGACATTCAATTTAACACAATACAGAATTTGGGCACGATCGTGTAGGTGTATTGATATTATTAATCCATCTCCAAAGTGGGCGCGTTTGTACATTTGTATGGGAGGTACCAAAAGGGGTGTGTCTAGACTTCCAGATCTTTTCTCCAAAACTTTTTGTATGGGAGGTACCAGAAGGGGCGTGGCTAGACTTCAAATTTTTTTCAAACTTTATCCGTTTATAGCTTTACTAAATACAAAATTTTGGTAGGATCCCGTTAGGTCTATTAATAATATTAATCAATTTCTAAAGTGGGCGGTACCAGATGGGACCTAGCTAGACTTCAAATTTGTTTTTCCAAAACTTTATCCTATTATAGCTGTACTAAATACAGAATTTGGGTACGATCCCGTTGGGTGTATTGATATTATTACTCGACTTCTAAAGTAGGCGGAATGATGTATTTATATGGCAGGTATCAGAAGAGGAGGGGCCATGTAGCCCATTTGCAATACCGGAAGTCGTTTTGGGGAAATATTAACTTGTGCAAAATTTAAAAACATTTGGTTGCGCCTTCCAAAATGATCGTGCGTACAAGCCGGACAGACGGACATGGCTAAACCGACTTAAGCCATGAATCGAATTTGGTTCAAAGAAACCTAGTGACTCCTTCTATGTGTCACACTTTTGGGTCGTATCAAATGATATATTCCCTCCTACCCGTAGCGTGAGTTTGTGTTTGATTGTTAGCATTTTTTTATAGGTTACTTGAATTTTTGATATATCATGTGGACGCGGCCACGCCATTGGACCCAATTTTTGAAAACGCAATATCTGGAGGACTGTTTCACCAATCGCCTTTATAATTTGTGTGGATGAATTCGTGATCCAACAAAAATGGGCGGTATCGGACCAGTGACCGTGGCTTACATCTTGAAACTATAAACGTCTATATTTCGTGAACTATCAGATGATATTTTGTATATATGTTGTTGGACCAAAAATCGCTCTGACAGCTTTTCTTATAGACCGATTGATACGAAAATTTTATAAAGTGGTACTGATGACTGTTCATAGTCCCTGGTTATACTTGGTTGTGATTGGATAATGGGGCGTGGCACCGCTCATACAAATTGAAAGTTAAAAAGACTATATCTCATGAACTATCAGAGGCATGATGATGAGATTTGATATACATATTTTGTTCTTTTATAATAAACTATTACACCCTGCTACAATTTTCAATTTTTTCCTTCACACTTGATGAAGACCATACATACTTGAAACTAGAGACCTTATGTAGTAAAACTGGGTTCTCAGTTTATCGCCAGAACGTCAGGATTTTTTTTAAAAGGACTTCAAAGTATCAATGGATACACGACTTTCAAAAAATTAAATCAAATATTTCCACGAACTATATCGTTATCATAATATGGGTATCAAATGAAAGGTAAGAATCTCAGCAATGCAAGCAAAAAATTGAGTTTAATGGATTTGGACCAAACATTTCAAAAAAGATTCATTTTCTAGACAACCATCTTGACTTTTTTCCCAACAATTTGGGAAATTTCAGTGATGAGCATGGTGAGCGCTTTCATCAAAAAATCACGAAGATTGAAAATCGATTTAGAGGAAAAAGTGCGTGCCACATGATGACAGAATATTGTTGGACAATGACGTGACACAGACGATCAGCATACGCGGGAAAGTCAATGTTTACATTTTAATTAATTTTTATTCATTTTTTTTATATATATACAATATTTTGAAACAGGATTAATAATTTTTTCTTTTTTACTAAACTAGTAAAGCTAGATTTATAAAATGTACGTACAACTTCTTCAATATATATTTTTTTCAGAAAAAATTATTTAAATGATATTATGCTTTAAAACTATAAAAGGACATTTGTTAATATTGTTGGTCCAGATCCATTAAAATCTGTTATTTGTTTGCATTGCTGAGATTCTTACCTTTCATTATCACATAGTTCGTAGAAATATTTGATTTAATTTTTTGAAAGTGGTGTATACTTTGAAATTTTAAAGTCCTTTTAAAAAAATCCTGAAGTACTGGCGATAAACTGAGAACGCAGTTTAACTACATAAGGTCTCCAGTTTCACGTATATATGGTCTTCATCAAGTGTGAAAACCACTGTTGCACGGTGTTATTACTGCCATAGTAATAGTTTGATCCGTTTGACTGTCTATCCTACCGATTGCAGATTTATTTTAAGAAATATCGAGCTGAAGTTTTCAATGCAAGCTTCTATCCTTAAAGCGCAGGTTAAGTTCTAAGATGAGCAAGATTGTCAAAAACTACGTCCAACTCCCATACAAACTCGTAATTTTTGTGGTTGTCCATCTGTTTGTCTTAGAGACTACAGCCATAGTTTAATAGCTATCGAGCTTAAAAATTGGTATGCAACTTTTATCCTCTAAGCGGAGATCAAGTTTAAGATGAGCAAGATCGAAAAAATACTACTATCACCTCCAATACAATTAACCCCTTTTTGGGGTGTCCGTCTGTCTGCCAGTCGTTTAACAGCTAGCGAGCTGAAATTTGGAATGTAAGTTTCTATCCTTAAAGATCGGACAAATACTACTCTCCCCTCCTATAAAAAAAACCATTTTTGGGGTTGTTCGTCTGTCTGTTCCGCAAATACAGCCATAGTATTAGAGATATCGAGCATAATTTCGTTACATGTTCCTATCCCCTAAGCGGAGGCTATGTTCTAATATGAGCCAGATCGGACAAAAAATACTTCCACCTCACATACAAAACTCCCGCTTTTTGGGATTAAAAAATGCAAAACAATATTCTCAGGTCATAATCAATACCGACAATGAATAACTATAAAGCTCATTGGAAGAACAATTTTGTGAATGGAAATAATCACTATATGAATTGCATTTGCATTTGGTATGATGTCCATTAAATGTATGTATTTATCATGAAGTAGAAACTAATATATACATTACCACATGGTCACATGATATTATTAGTTTACACAAAACGCCTTGTCAATGTTTAATTTTTAATACCACCCTAATATTTACACCAATATTTGTATTTTCCTCTGTATAATAACACACAATACCATACTATATAAAAATAGATGTACATATGTATGTACAATGTACATACAGGTTCACCAGTTGCATCGTTGCCAAGTAACCATAAAATGTGGCCATTAAAAGTGACCACAACTTATGGTTAACCTTATACATTTTTTTCCACCATTCATTAATGTCTCCTTGTTCCCAACAGGACACACAATTCGACACAAATGTACACAAATTTATACGGGACAACAGAATGCAAAAAATCAAAGCTAAAGCTTCATCATTGCCCATTTTTAATGGTCGTGTATCGGACTCATCCACATCTAGTGCATCATCGTCCATTGTGCTGGCCGCGAAGAGTAAAAAACGCGCGACTTTCAGTGGATATGTAAAACCAAGTGTTTTCTCTATATCATCGTCGGCTAACAATGAAACATTGGGCGAGGAACAGACCCTTGATGCATCCGAAGCAGAAGTTGTGGTCATGAATGTGCCCAGCACAGAGACAAGTGTCCACCACCACCAACAGAGTCAGAACTCATTTGGCATTGCTGGAACGGAATTGAGTAACTATGAGAAACTAAAAGTGGTGGGTCAGGGTTCATTCGGTATTGCTGTTCTCTATCGCCGTAAAACGGATAATCATCATATTGTGTTTAAACAAATAAACCTAAGTGATTTGACACCATCAGAGCGAGATTTGGCCATGAATGAGGTAGAGGTATTTTCAAAGCTACATCATCCGAATATTATTAGGTAAGTGAATGGGGTGTAATACTTCCGCCCCTGATAATTAATAACGTATGTGTACTTTTTTTTTTAAATGTTACCAGCTACCTTGGCAGCTTTATCAAAGATAATACGCTCCTGATCGAAATGGAATACGCGGATGGTGGCACTTTGGCTCAACTCATAGGTGAACGTCAGATGAGAGATTATTTTCCGGAACGTTATATTGTAAATGTGTTTGAGCAGATATCGAGCGCTATTAATTATATGCATTCGGAGAATATATTGCACAGGTGAGTTTGGGTCCGTTGGTAAAAAAAAAGCAAGAAATGCTGCTAAATTTGAAACATGATATTAATCCTGAGGTAAGTACGTCTACAAACGTAGACGTAGGTGCGCACTAGTAAGTAATTTTTGAAATCTCGGACTGCAAGGGGATAATAAAGGGCGTGCCACCGCCCCATACATCTCCAAATTGTAAATGGCTGTATCTCATAAACCATTATAGGTACGAAGTCGAGATTAGGTATATATATTAGTCGGACTTTTGTCGTGCAAAGTGGGCGATGCCACGCCTCTTTTAAAATAATCTTTATATGGGCCAAATAAATGATCGATTGCAATGAAACAGGACGCTGGCCAGAGCTGGCCAAAGGCATACCACATGCTCAATGGTCTCAATTTCCTTCTCTTTGTCGCAAAGCCTGTAATAATCCTCCTGTGTCGTCACCCAGTTGGATGTAAATGCTTTGACGTCGCAGTATCCCGTTATTACTCCAATTAGTCGTCTAAAGGACGGACTGTCCAGGTGCAATAGTTATCTGGTTCGTCTTTCATCCAGTCCTGACCAAATATCCCGTGATACCACACAGTCAATGCGATGTTCCCAGGATGCATTTGCCAGCCGTTCGATGGGACGAGTCACAATTCCAAATATATAACACATTGGTGGTTGCACTGATCCATCCGATTGGCCGGGTCCCAGGGACAGTTCATCTGCTATTTCGTTTCCTACAATGTAACTTTGTCCGGGGACCCAACAGAGTCGAACACTATTCTCCGGGAGTTTTGAGAGCGCCATCCTACATCTGTACACTAATCTCGACTTTATGACCTTTGATATCAAAGCCTTTAAGGCCGCTTGACGGTCCACTTAGATTGTGACGATCTCCTTAAAATTCCTTACCAGTATTTCCTCCACAGATTTCATAATAGCGAAGATCTCCTCCTGGAACACACTCCAATCGTTATGCAATCGAAAAGGTTGCCTGTAATTGAGTTCCTTACTAAAGATACCCGATCCCGTTTCCAATATTCATTTTAGAACCATCAGTGAAGATGGACAGCCCCCTGAAGGGCAAGAATGCTTTCCAGTCTTCTCTATCAGGGATCACTATTTCCGGGCATGATGTAAAATTCAACAACGGAACCGTTGCATCCATGTCTGCATGGCATGCCTCGTAACCAAACTATGGGACGCACTGGCACTGTGTATATCCAATTTACCGTTGCATGTTGTAGTCCCCAGCTTTCCCTACAGAGTTCCGGCAGGCGTATAGGGTATTTAATTCTTTCTTTGATATTTCGCCTCAGATCAGAGTTTCAGTTCGACATCATCAATTAGCCTTAGCTTGCTCAGCTTCATTTATGCATGGACCACGAGAGTAAATATTGCCCAGGCAAAACTTCAACCTACCTCCGCAACTTTCCACGTAAGCGAGTGATTCGCAAAACCTTTCTTATCATTACATGGGTGTGTGGAAATAATTTCGCATAACCCAGTGTGGAGTTGTTCGTGCAGTTTGTCAAGAAGTTGCAGCGTTCGTTCCACCTCTTGTGAGGGAGGCAGAATCGACACTGAAACTGTTTGTCAGAGTGGAAGTGAAAATTGAGGTATGACGCTTAACTTCGCCCCCGACCAAACTTCGCCTATACATATCGATCTTGACGCCTTAAGATCATTAGGCTCCGCTACAGTCAATCTTGTCCTTGCTCCACTCCTTGTCCATCATTGCATCCATATGCTTGTCTTCAATCAGCAGCTAATGATCCGAAGTGATCCTACCATTTCGATCACCCCTATCAATAAACACCACTTGAAGAGTGGAATCAGTACCTAATCTGTCCTGTTTTTCCTCTTGGCATTCTTTAGGGATTCCTCACCAGAACTGGCACTCTTCGTTGGCTTCCCACTAGTGGACGCCAACTTGGTAGAGGGTTCCGGCGGTTCAGAAGGTCCTGGAGTGCATACAACAACCTCCTTGACAGAGGGTCTTGCAGTAATCTCCTTTGTGTTCTGAGAGGTGAGGGGCTCCGGGAAGGAAAGATAGACGAAGGCCTCGCTCTTTCTGGGTACGTGGAAATACGATTTCTCGAATCTAGCCACATACCCCAAATGCTTTTTGAACAGTCCCTGTTCCCTACCGGACAGCAGAGCAATATCCTTTCCTGGGCACCCTACCAAGTGGATGAACCACCGGTTCCCCTTTTTTGGATATTGCCTCTATGCAGTCCACCGAGGTGGTCCTACATGAAGATCCAGTAGGAGAAGACCGTCTTCGCTCTTCTTCCTGATCGCTACCACCAATGGGTATCGACGAGGTAGAAGGAGGTGTCGGAAGTGGAGCATCATCGAATCCCGTCCCCAAGGATTCCAGAAGAACCTCGCCATCAGACAAAGGCTCATCTACAATACTGACACCTCCCTCACCAGAGAGAAGTTATGAAATCCTCCTCACTATCCGCAACATGTGGACGAGTCCCGTTGCGCTCAGCTACGCTCCTCAAGGGATCATTAAATCTGTAGGACTTGAATACAGTTTGACCATATTCTTTCGGCCCACTGATCGCAAATAAACATTTCATCTGCAAAATTGAACCTGCCTGTGTACCAAATTGTAGCTCATATTTTCTTCCCAACAGGGACTTAAAAACTGCAAATGTTTTCCTCAACAAACGGGGCATTGTGAAAATCGGAGATTTCGGCATATCGAAAATAATGAACACTAAAATCCACGCTCACACTGTATTGGGCACACCCTACTATTTTAGTCCGGAAATGTGTGAAGGCAAGGAATACGATCACAAAAGTGATATCTGGGCCCTGGGATGTATACTAGGTGAAATGTGTTGTTTGCGTAAGACATTTGCAGCCTCAAATCTATCCGAGTTGGTGGGAAAAATTATGAGTGTAAGAACAATAACTGTTTGTAGATAAGTTTCTTATATACTAATTATTAAATCTATTCACAGGGTTCTTATACACCGCTACCCAAAGGATATTCGTCAGCTTTGAAAAGTTTACTGAATAATTTACTGCAGGTTAATATAAACTTACTTTTTTGTCACTAAGTTTTACTGACACTATATACCATTTAGGTGGATCCTGTAAGAAGACCAAAGGCATCAGAAATTCTCGAATATTGGATACCTTTAATATTTCGTAATTTGGGAAAAAATAAGGGGTAACCGAAATCGAATTGAGAAATAAAGAAAACCTGTTAAGTTTCTCATATACTTTTAGCCACACCTATGAAGATGACATGAGTTCAACTACAGTCTCCTCCACTAGTTCCAAATTAATGTCTCTGCATGAGGAACCCATTCAGGAGCATAGTTCTCGCCGTTCAACGGTAGTTGATTTGGCTACAGCTCAGACGGAAACTAAAGAGATAATGAAAGCAGAGACAGCATATCCCAATGAAACGATTGAGAAAAGGTCAAGTTTGGAAATGTTGTAAAGAGTAAAAACAACATAATAAATATTTACAATTCTTACAGATCGGTTCTATATCAGTTGAAATCATTTGGTAATAGTTTTAGCATGAATCCCATACAGTTACCACCAAAGGCATGTATTTTATCGGTGGCCACCAGTGATACACATTTTGTGGTAGTTAATAATGGTAAGTAGTGGGAAAAAATACAAGCATATGTTATAGATATTAGGAGTATACTTAATTGTTAATTTGTTTGTTTTTTTTTCACCCAACCCAACAGATGGTTCTGTCTACACTTGGGGCGAAGGCATTCATGGTCAATTGGGCTTAAGTTCTTTGGAGGCATGGAAACATTATCCGAGTCGTATGGAAAGTGTGCGCAACTATCATGTAATAAGGTAACTTGAATTTTCATAGAAAATCGCCCCTATTCCCGTTGTCGTCGTCGACGCAAAACGACGTCGTCTTGTGACGACGGTGTAAAATCGGTATTCTTGTACTCGTTTTCGATAACTATCGACGACAATTGACACTTTTTAGTATTCTCTAAGGAAATGTGACAACGACGTTCAATTGAAATGACTCTGAATCTTATACCCTGTCCACACTACGTCTCGAATTACCTAATTCGCTCTTTGAATTACTTACGCGAATTACCCTGTCCACACTACACGTACTTAATTTGATTTAACTGTTTATTTTGTCTGTTTACTTTGCTTTGCTTGTATACAACTCGTGGTTTTTTTAAATTTGGATTTTAAATTTGTACTTATAATTCGTGAAACCCCGATCTCTAGCTTAATTAAAACGGAAAATATTAAAGAAAAGGTCGAATATCAAAAAATTAATAAAAATGTGTTTCACTTTATGTTTATGTTTTTGTTTTTTGTTTACATTTTAATTTTGACACCTGTTTCGATATACCGATAAAAATTAGAGATGGCAACGATTTGATCATAATTCAGAAGGTAATTCTAAATGAATTACCTTTAAAGAAATTAATTCGCTCTCAAAATTTTGTATGGAGAATTACGTAATTCGCCATGTAATTTGGGGTTGTATTACGAATGAGAGCTCGAATTACGTAAAATTACTGTAGTGTGGACGTGGTATTGCAAATGTTACATTAGCTATCGAGATCAATTAAATCATATACATATATTGACTCGATGGTATATATGATTTAATGATCCTTTGAGGAGTGTAGCTGAGCGCTACGGGATGCATCCATAGGTTGCGGATAGTGGAACGCCCCGCAGTTTCTTACTGTGGGGTAATTGCCTTTTGCCGATCGCGTACTGCTCAGCGGTAACAAGAAGAAGGTCTTGAAGGGACGTCTCTGTGCAAGGACTATCCCACAAAATTCAAGTTCCAATCTGGCTTGTTATGTCATTGGCGATTGCTGGCGCCAGTAAACAACTAGTACGCACGCCATCGTCCAGTTTAAATGGATGTTGCAGAACAGTAACACCATCTCAGGAAGAACCTGACGTCCTCTGTCCGATCCTCCTGTTGAGGGCCGTATAACTCCCTGGCATATGGGGTAAAATTCGGGACGGGTTCCTACCAACACTCTCTTCTTCCAGCGAGAGTAGGGTGACTAATAAGTCCTAGTTATCTATGGCTACTTATATTGGTTATAAAGTGGATCAACCCAGTATAGAATGTTTGAATACTTACTTACTTACTTAGCTGGTACTTCTATGCAATCCCAGTGGATTATATACCGCACGTAGAAAAATATTATAAGCGCCTCGATCTTCTGCGCTTCTTCGCCAGTTAGTCACACCGAGTTCTGTAAGGTTCTCAGTAACCTGGTCTTTCCAACGGAGTTTAGGTCGCCCTCTTCTGCGCCGTCCATCGAGTTCATTGTCGAAGACTTTTCGAGCTGGAGCATTTTCGTCCATGCGTACAACATGACCTAGCCAACGCAACCGTTGCACCTTAATGCGTTTGACCACGTCAATGTCAGTGTACAGCTCATGATTCATACGACGCCGATACTCTCCGTTAACGATGATGGGCCCAAATATTTTACGGAGTATTTTTCTCTCGAATACCGCCAGAACCGATTTATCCGCTTGTGTCATAACCCAGGATTCTGAGCCATAGATTAGGACAGGTAGAACCAGTATCTGGTCGAGAGAGGCCTCTGTCATTGAATCGCTTGCTTAGTCCGTTTGAATGGAGTTGAAAAAATATAAAAATCGGGTGGTAATATACACCCAACCGTCGGTCGCGGCGACTACCGGCGAACACGGTGAGAAGTCTAGCTCATCTCTACGTGCCGCCAGTGGCCACGTACAAACTGATTTTATTAAAGTTGCCGTCACTCATAACGAAAAGGAAAATGATAATGTTACTAAGGTCGGACTTAATTTTCAAGATATAAACGATAGTAGTTAAGCGCAATAAGAGGAATTGCGAGTGCACCTCTGGCAGATGAGGGTAAGGGATAAAGGAAGAAGCCAACTCGCACCCCCAACGCCTGGGGTTTTCACAAACAAGGCCGAGTCATCTACAGGAACTGGCGAACGTAATTCTTTACGTCTCTATGATGAGAAAGGTGTTAGTACTGTAGGTGAGCCTTTGTCTAAAGGCGAGGTTCTTCTGAAATCCTTGGGGACGGGACTCGATGAAGCTCCACTTCCGACACCCCCTTCTACCTTGTCGATACCCATTTATAGTAGCGACCATGTGTCGAGCGTCCCTCCTCTCTGTAGACAGGGTGCTTTGAAACCTTGCCAACGGAAGAGCGCAGCCGGTCCTCTCCTTCTGGATCTTTATGTAGGACCAACTCGGTGGCCTGTATAGAGGCGATATCCATAAAAGCTGAACCGGTGGTTCCCCCACTTGGTAGGGAGCCCATAATATACGTGGTTGAGACAGCGAAGGGTGCAGATGGCCAAAGTTTGCTATAGACGATCCTGCAGTTTCCTTAGGAAATTTGTGGGAAAAGATATTGCTCTGTTGTCCGGTAGGGAAAATGGACTGGTCAAAAAGCATTTGAGGTATGTCGCTAGATTTGAGAAATCGTATCACAACGTACCCAAAAAGAGCGAGGCCTTCGTCTCTCTTTCTTTATCAGAGCCCCTCACCTCTCAGAATACAAAGGAGATTGATGCAAGACCCTCTGCCAAGGAGGTTTTTGTATGCAATATATGTTATTACGTCAGAGCATTTACATCTAACTATGAGACGCCACAGGAGGATTACTCTAGGCTTTGCGACGATGAGGAGGAAATTGAGACCATTGAGCATTTGTTATTCTTCATAGAAGAAAGAAGTAATTCCTCGGGAAATGGTTCTTTGATAGTCTCACTGAACTGGAGAATCTGCTGAAGTTCACTGATGGTTTGAGCTGGCTTAAGAGCAGAGTACCATAGTGTCCCCACGTAACCTCACTACTTGTATATATAAAGTGATGGCACGATTAATCGAAAAATTGGTAATAATCGATTATTTTCTTTCAATTAACGATTTAATTGTATCGTGAAATCTCCTTCGATTAATTGAATTAATCGATTATTCCAAATAATAATCGATAGACATCCAGGAACAAAAAAAGATTTGTCGCCAGCCGTCAAGTGTATTCATTGAGCTTTGAAGGCTGACGACGAAAGACCTAGAACTGCAACCCTAGTTATTAACAGCATTGGAAGCGGCTGTGAAGCGTCTTCTGCTGGTGATGCTGAATTTGATTTATGGGCGCACCAAAAAGCTTTCGCCCACACACAAAGAAGGAAGGACAATGACTCAACACTTCCTCAAGATGAACTAAGCTTCTTTGTCAATGCTCCAGTACTAGAATTAAAGCGCAATGTGATAGATGCATGGGAAAAAATAAAATCGGCTTTCCCTAAACTGTACTCTCTTGCACAAAAATATTGCTTTTTGATTGGTACATCTGTACCATCAGAGCGGCTTTTTCCAAATAGGGTGCAATGATAACGAAAAAACGGAACAGATGACCCACGAACAGATATTTTTAAATTCTGTACTAAACAAATAAATTCTTTATTAATAAATTGAATAAACAGAATATTTTGTAGTTAATTAAATAATATTTTTTTTTATTTATATTTTTCAATTTTAGGTGAAAATATCGATTAATCGATCAATTGTTTCCAATAAATCGCGATTAATTTTTTGTCGTTTAGATTAATCATATGATTAATTAATCGATTATTCTTTTTTATTTTCCATCACTATATATATATGAAGTTAAAGGAGAGATCCCACCGGCACTTCTATCTCTTTTCCACTATTACTATTCTTCTAAACTCTTTATTTTATTGTCAAACATTATTTCCTTTATATTTCTTCTTTCTTAAATCAGGACAATCACAATGGACCATAATGGTCTCCGAGTGTTGTAATGGCATGGTATTTTGCTGTGTCATTACTTGTCCTCAACCTAACCTACATCAGCTGTTCTTAATTCTTTCATGTTATCGATAAACAGTCGACATCGTCTCATGATAGTTACAGAATACTGAAATAGCGTTGATGTGACGACGATGTTGACATAAAAACAACGACAATGTCGACGACGACAACGGAAATAAAGTTGAATGTCTTCATATTTTTTTACTTATTTTCCTTTCCTTAGCGCCTGCGCTGGTGAAAGTTTTACTCTATTATTGACTCAAACTGGTTCCATACTCTCATGCGGGGACAATAGCAGATATGCCTTGGGTCATGATGACAATAAAACCTATCATAGTCCAAGAATAATAGAAAAACTGGAAAATATTCACATTAAAGAGATTAAAGCTGGCACATGTCATGTGTTGGCATTAAGCTTAGATGGTTCCGTCTAT
Source organism: Muscina levida (assembly GCA_964034835.1). Lineage (NCBI taxonomy): Eukaryota > Metazoa > Arthropoda > Insecta > Diptera > Muscidae > Muscina > Muscina levida. Next base: position 44,185,147 of record OZ035880.1, on the reverse strand, counting down.
ACGTGGGGTACAAATGTCTACGGCGCCCTAGGATTGGGAACGCTGCAAACACAACAGTGAGTAGGATTAGAGGAATCTATTGAATCTATACTATATAGAATTAAATCGAATTGTAAATTTAGAAAAACGCCACAGAAGATATTACTTTCACATGTAAAATCTAAAGCAGTACATATTTACTGTGGTCCCGATACCTCAGCGGTGCTGTTCGAAAATGGCGATATCCATGTGTGTGGTAGCAATGATCACAACAAATTGGGTTTCGAAAAATCTTCGCGAATAATGGCGTTGGTATGTATTACGTTTCGTAAAAGTGATAACAAATATTTAAATGAATATGAGTTTCTTTTGCTAAGAATTTTAGCATATTAGTTTAAAAAAAACAGAATTTTATTTTAGTTTTCAAAAAATTGGGTTAAGAACTTAATTTTCAAATTTTTTAAACTTTACTTTATTAACAGCCTAAGCCACGATGTCGAACGTTCGCATGCTTTTATGCGATAAACAGCTGATTTTCTATACATATTACAGCTGTTTACCGCATAAAACGCAAGCAAACGTTAACGTTCGAGATCGTGGTTTAGGTTGTAAGTTTAACAAATATTGGTTTGGTCTTGTGGTTTTGCTTTAAAGTATGATTTCTTGCATTGATATTTTGTTTGTGGCAAATATAATTTGATTGTAGTAATAATTACACTGTGATAGTTTGAGGCAAACATTTTCTAATGCAAGGCCTGAAAGGACTGTTTTACCCTAATTCGAGTACGAGGAATCCATGTGCATCATTCGATTTTAAGTTACAACAGTTTCATACAATTTATTTTTTTTATTTTGTCTATATCTTTCTAACATTACAGAAAAAAATACAATTACCTTATCGTGTTGTGGATGCCAATTTCTCTGCGACCCATTCTATATTCCTAGTCGAAGGTGGTTATATCTTTACCATGGGCTCAAATTCAGCTGGACAACGTGGGGTTGGCCATTGTAACAATGTGGTGGAACCGCTGACACTAGTAGAGCATATAAAGGATAGATATATAACAGTAACTTAATATTACTTACATCCAAAAAAAGATCCTCCAAATAATATATACCCTCCATTGGATTATAGAAATGCAAATGTAACGATCAAAGTTCAGTGGTTTGCTCCGATAATAATGTGATAACTTTTTGGGGTACACGTAATGGTATACCTGACATGGGCAGTTCCATACATATGCAGGATGCAGAGGTAAAGTTATTTGTCATTTACATGGCAGACACAGTATCGTATAAAACTCTTAACTCCAGTTACACTATGAATACCGCACTTTTTTTAATCTATGTATGGATATAGCAGTTATAAATTTGAATAACCCATTTTCTCGCTTAGGCTCAAAATCAGCATCAGGACATAGAACTGGGCAACAACACGGCTGCATTTACCAACTTCTTGGCCTCAGTTTACAAATCGGAATTAATATTGGAACCACAAGACTTATTGGCGTAAGTGCATGTTTTTGAAAAACTCAAGCTGTTTAATTTTATCTAATTGACATATATTTACACCCACAGACTTTACTCATCTCCGGAGCAATTGGATAAGGGTTTTTATGTGGTTATTAGTGATATTTTCCCCCTACCGCACAGTGTTTTGGTATTAGTGGATACAACCACGCCTTTGATTGCCTCAATCGATGATTTAGTTTAAAATGGTGATAGTTATGTCTAAATTTTAATAATAGCCCCCCACCTTAACTCTTTTGTGTATTTGCATCTATTAGTAACATCTAAAACTGGATATATTTTAAAAATCTTTTTGAATAAAATGTTGACTTTAAAATTGTTTGCTGAATTACTCACTCTTCATTAGCGGTGTGGTAGTGTTCTTTGGAGATCCATAGTAACAAGAGTTGAATACGCTTAAAGCCACGAATTTTGTATGGTTGGAAAAAAATTCATTAGGCAAAAAATGGATGAGGTGCGGTTGAGGCAAATGACTGCGCATCGTGGTCAAAGGTGTTGGGGAAGGTGAAAGAATCCACAGCAAATATATCATCCTCTATCTTCAACCCTTGAGGTAGTCCCCATACATTTTTTTTATGAAATCAGCTACTGCCGCTCCAATGGAGCCTTCCAGATATGTAAAATGTATCAACGATCCCCACTAATTTTTCCTCCTAACATTTACCTACTCCCATCTTCACCTCCTAAGAGGGCTCCCCCACCCCACAAAAATCAAATTTTCATAAAATTTGATCTCACCACTCTAACTACTACAACTTAAACAGTTACTGAGAACATATCTACCTTTATCTTCAACCCTTAGTGTGGTCTCTATAAAATTTTTTTCAATTTTATACTTTTTTTATGGCATAAGCTCGTCTACTTAGAGCAGATATAGAAAAACTGTGAGTAGAGCTCTACTATGAGCTTTATTGGCGGTATATTGTATTGTTCATTTTGTTTGCCTAATGTAGAGTCGCATTGTAGAACCGCTAGATTTAGGTTAATTTTAATTTTAGGCCACTTGGCTATTAGGACAAATCAAAAAATTATAGAAAAAACTGTAATTCTGTTCATCTCGATCTCAAAATATTAAAAATCCAATGTCATAAGTTAAGGACAATTTTCTAGTTAAAAGTTGATTTACGCGATACATCGAAAAATTTCGAAATCCATAGAAGCTCTAAGGATAAACGCCCTCAAACATTGTTTAAGTATTTCTAACACATTTGCTTGCATTGTTATAATTCTCTCGGCGAACAATTAAAAAAACAATTTCTTTCGTGTTCATACGTAAATAAAGTTTTATTGAATCATGTATTTTCTTACAACATTTACCAACTATTTTATATTTAAATAATAATAATAATACATCAGTTAAATGTATTGTATGTGTACGACATAGGTAAATGTTTTATAAAGTACGTATACGTATTTAGCATACTACCATGAAGGAAATGAAAAGAAGATTGAGATATAACATCAATCGTTATAAAAACAATAAGATAAAACGAAAAAAAACTATAAACAATTCAGCATTATTGTTTTTTCTTGATTATAATAATAATCTATACCGCTCGCATAGGATTTTCCAACTAAGGATTTAACAAATTTGTATTAAAATCGAGAGTTGAATGGGAAAATAAACATACATAAACTATTGAAAACCCCTAAAACTAATTATTTTTTAGCGTGTTAAAAACTATACATAGTTGCTTCAGACTACAACGAAAAGACTAATGAAAAGTAATTTGATATCTTGTATCAAGAGTTGAATTTAACGTACACTTCCTTATACGATGAGAAATGCGGTAAATTACATTTGTTTTTCTTAGTAGCGTGACGATACGGGTCCTCCGTAACGATCTTGTCCCGAGCGGCTGCCACTGTTGTACATGCCGCCACCACCACCGCCGCTGCCACCGCTATTGCCGTAACCACCGCTGCTGCGTTCATTATAGGTACGATCATAACGATCTTGTGTTGATGGTATGGTGCGCCAGCTATTATCATCGGCCGGTCCGGATTTGGCCCAACCGCCCGAACTGGAACTGTGCATAGTCGATGACATGCCGTTGCTAGAAAATTGTGACGAAGAAGGCAGCCAACCACTGGCATTGCCACCAGAGCTACTGCCAAAGCCGCTCGAACTGTCATAACGTTTACTGCTTCTGTATAAGGATAGAAAAAATAAATTTTCAAGTTTTGCTTAAATGCCAATTTAATGCAAATATTTACCCTATATCATCCATACGACGGAAACTGTGTGAAGTTGTACGATCATCATAACGACCACCACCGCCGCTACTGCTTTTGTGCAGTGTGCTGCTGGAATGATATGAGCTACTGCCACCACCAGCACTTGCTGATGGCATATGGCGGATTTCCACTTCACGTTTATAATCATCCCGACCGGATTTGCCACTAGATGTGTAGTCGTCCAAAACCCGCTTTGACGATGAGCCCAAATAATCACTGCTGCGTTTTGTATAGTCATCATTACTACGCTTCGTTGGGATGTCTGAATAATCATCGATGGCCGAACGTTTAGTAGCACCGCTACCTCCACCGCTGCTGCCGAAATCCATGCGCTTCGAAGATGATGAGGTATAGTCATCTATGCGCTTGCTTGATGATGGGACGTAATCGTCACGTTTGTGAGTGCTGGGGAAGAAAACAATTTTTGTTTGTTAATTGTCTAAACATATTATTCTTCTGCGTTAATATATTAATAATTTGTGTGGCACACAATAGCTTCAGTTGTACTAATGCTTCAGTTGTAGTAATGCATAATATAGCCAAGTTAACCTGATCTTATGTAACCAACTTGGAAGATTACACTATACAACAAATTGAAGAAAATTTCGACATCTACTTTCCCACTATACATTGTTGATGTATCATTATCTTTTGATTACTAAAATTACCTTTTCTATGGACAAGTTTTTTAATTTCATTTTTATCCTGATCAATAGTTTCGGAGTTAGGTAAAAGTTGTACAGAAAAATTATTATTAAATTATTTAAAAAATATAAAATACATAAAAATAATAGAAAACGGCAAAATGTTTTCAGTTAAACACTTTGCTCGTGCAATCAGATCTATTTGTAAATGAAATTAATTCTTTCCTAAGAAATTCGATAGGGAAATTTCGATGCTGTTCACAATTAAGTGAAATAATGTCATTCGAATTTTGTTCGAAAGCACAGCAAACTTGACATAGATGTTGTTTCATAAAACCCAGTGATGCATGACACGTAGTAAGCCATTGCTAAATCCTGGCCTGGAAATTATTTACTTAACGAAATAAAAATTTTTCGCTATACCCTAAACAATTTCTTGTAATATTTAATCTCAATATCGGCAAAAGAATATTAAGAGACAGTCAGTGTCCCGGTCAGTGTCTCTTATTTTCTTTAAATGTTAATATTAAGAGACAGTCAGTGTCCCGGTCAGTGTCTCTTATTTTCTTTAAATGTTATATGTATTCATTTACCTTCTTGATGTATCCAACGATGAATCAAATCTAGGCGGAGGAGGAGCTTCATACCGATCTGCGGCAGAAGTACGTTTGCGATCCACGGTGTAAGTATCATCTCTTTTGTTCAAACGTTTAAGAGGGTCATCACGAGTTTCCATAATCCTGAATAAGTGAAGCGTAATGGTGACGCACAAAAAAACGACACAAATTTGGTTGGGAAAGAAGAAAGGAATAAAAGAAAGCAATTATTAACAACAATACTAGCGACTGAAGCGATAAATGAGAAGCCCAGCAATACGAGTTAGAATCAAAATGTTCGATTCGCAAACTCGGGACCTCGCATACGAACAAACAAATTGTATATGTACATATTAAAGCGGTAACACAACTCATCGTTTCGTACGAAACGTGAGCATAGGAGGAGAATTTATGTTAGAAATGGTTGGTTGGTTGGTTGTTTGGTTTTAATGGCTGGTTTTGATGAGTCAAAACAAAAACGTAATGATTTCGGATCTTTAGAGTAGAAGGAGAGAGAGAGAAGATCTATAATGTCTCCGCGAAGCGTTGGATGAATAACACTGTATTCAGACAAAAAATATTTTTGGAATAAAATTTGTTTTCGAAAAAATGTTCTTTCAATATGGATATTCTTAATGTCTAAAATACTACTCATGTGTAGTGCAAAACACACACTCTCGCGCGTGTAGATTTTTTTGATGTAGTTTTTAAACATAGCATACTTCATTTGTTGACGTTTTATTTCAAGACGCTCCAATTCGAGTTTCTCACGCTCCAACTTCTGGCGCTCACGTTCAAAACGCAGCAATTCAGCTTTTTCACGTTGCAAGCGTTCACGCTCCAACGAAAGTTTTCTGCGTTCCTCTGCCAAACGGGCCTCTTCTTGACGTTGGCGTTCACGAATTTCGCGACGACGGCGTTCCTCCTCGCGTAATTCACGTTCACGTTCCCGCAAGCGCTGACGTTCTCGTTCTTCACGTATTTTCTTGTAGGATAATATCTCCCGCTGGCGTATACGTTCACGTTGCTCCCGTTGTTGGCGCTGATAATTATAACGGCTGTCATTGTTGTGAATGGGGCGACGTCTCACTGACGCGGACTCAGAGCGTTCCTTGCTGCGACCAGATTCTCTGATGCTTTTGTCGTCTTTCGAGCGTGATGTTTTGTCGCGGTCATCCTTTTTGGAATCACCACCTTCATCTTTTTTACCTGATTCAGTGCTTTTGTCTTTACCTCCACCGCTGCTCGATGTTGATTTCTTAGTATCGTCCTTCTTTGAGTCTGAACGGGACGTACCAGAAGTTTTGCCACCGCCATCTTTAGATGTTGCTGATGAACTGCCACCAATTTCATTTTTCGTACGTTCGACCGATATGATGCGACCGTGCAATTCGGTGCGATGCAAATGATCAATGCATCGACTGGCGTCGCTAGATGAAGACATGGTCACATAGCCATAGCAACGAGTACCCGGTGTACGGGTGTTGGTCACGACTTTAGCTCCAATCACTTTGCCATATTTTGAAAATATTGTTTTCAAATCACTGGCTCTGGTAGATGTTGACAAGCCTGATACCCAGAGATTGCGCGATGCATTCGCCGACGATGATGAGGGGGTATTTTTGCCGCCGCCGCCACCACTTGAAGACTTTGCATTGGTGGCAGTCGATGAGGAGTTGGAGTTGTTTGGAGATGATTTCTCTGGAAATTCCATATAAATAATAACAGAGTAGAGAGAGAAGAAGGTTGAGTTATATATGTAAAGTAGTGTTGTAGTACTGTAATGTATGTCTCTTTATATTTTATTCTTTTCTTTCATTAGCTTTTGTGTTTAAAATGTACTTTGCATTATCACTTTTTTTACTGCTTAAACTGGTCACTCAGTGATCACTGGCATTATTTAGGCTGCACTTCTTATCCTAACACTAAGCACTTATTTTTTTTATTTTGTATTATTTTGGATGACAAATAAACAAAACTCTACGCAAGAAAGTGTGAATTTATTGATTGGGTCTCCAGTGATCCAGGGGCGGCCGGTGGGGAAAAATTATGATGATGATGTAGTTATTTTGGAAGAGGTCGGAGTAAATTGTCAGCATAATGACGTCACAAGTTATGAAGAATTGTACAGAGTAAGGAGGGACATGGGAAATACATGTACCTGGTCGTGGCTACGGTGGCTTCATGTAATCGGATGCTGTCGTACATTCACGTTGTTAGGTTCACGTATAATCTGTAAAATTTGCGGTGTTGCCTTTCGATGATTCGACTTAAAATCTGAAACATTTCACATATTCTTCATGTTTGGAATATCTTCAAACCAATAATATTGCCATCCATCTCTTGGTAATCAATATAGAGGGCTTGATGTGGTATGCGTATGTCCACTGATCCAAAACTCACCAACTGAAGATTACTTCGTTGAAAAGGTCCCAATTCGAGAGAGACGGAAGGATATTATTTTTTTAACGATTCATATGTGAAATTTAGACGAAAGATTACCTCTTTCTTTAGGTTTGTCAATACATTATTCGTAATAACTGAGACCAAAAACGATGAGAACGTCGAACAAAATTTGCATTGGTGACCGTAAAATTAAAATTTAAAGTTGATTCGCCATTTAAAATGGCGTTTATCATTCGATGCGATGTGATTTCGGATATTACTTTGATTAACATCTAGAGCGGGCCCAATACAATTAAAAATATTTGATGGATTTCCACGAGAATTTGTAATCATAGAGAGCGAACAAACATAGGTTCCAAAAAAAATCCAATTCCGCCTCTGGTATTGGTGTTGTATATGTGTGATACGATTTGTGGGATTTTCACGAGAATATGTAAATCGAAGACAGCCAACAAATATAAATTCCAAATAAATACAAATTCCGCCTCTGGTATTGGTGTTGTATACGTGTGATAAGATCCTCATTTAGCCTAGTTTGATATGCGTTTTCCTGCAGTAGCAATTATCGCCTTATTTGTAGCCATTTATCTGCATATCGTAGCTGTTGTTGTAACATTTTCGTGTTATGTGTATTTCCCAGCACCAATAAGTATGGGAATAATCCAAAAGCTTTTAAATAAACACATTCAGCTTTCTAACCATGTTCCTTCGGATATTGTCGTACTTAATTTATTTTCCCTTCGATCGTCAACACTATTATAGATTGGAGACTCCAACCAACGTTGTGTATACTGGTCCAAACGGTCGCATGTTTTTTTTTTAAAGAAAACAAACCTAAAGCGCTATTTCGAAAAAAATAACGCTACATCTCTTTTGGCGACGACAGTTTGTATTATTAAATAACACCTTGGGTTGTCTTAAGATAAGTATATAGCGCTTCGAAGATCCTACTAATTTGTATATGGTTATGCAGGTTTTTCTCGCAGCTCCACAAATACATTTTTTTACAACCCATGCCCATGGTTCCATATTTCACAGGTTTGAAATAGATAAAATTGCGTCACTCCAAAGAGTACTGCACATCATTCCATTGCCAGCCTCCATCCACCTCCATCAATTTGAGCATTTCTTTTAGTCGTTCCATTTGTAGCTAACTTTTCCATTGTCATATAAATTCACACTTTCTTGCCCACGTATAATTAAACGCCCTGATTTAGTATCCACTTTCTCTTAATTTTTAACACTTATTAATTTAACCAAAGTCCTTTTTGTATTTGAACATTTTTGGTAAACAAATATACGTTGTTTTTTTCACGTGCATATATATAGTTACCTTTATCGTCTTTTAGGCCCGACTTGGATTTATCACTGCAAGTAAACAAAGGAAAAATTTTTAGAGAATGCAAAAAATCTTGAGTACAATAAAAATACTGCAAAGATGTTATGAAAGAATACTTTGAAATACGAGTACAATAAAAATACTGCAAAGATGTTATGAAAGAATACTTTGAAATACGAAGCATGTAGATATTTACCTTTCATCTTTTTTATCGCTATTTTTGTCATCTTTCTTTTTGTCTTTATCATCCTTATGGCTTGACTTTTTATCTTCTTTATTTGAAGATTTAGTATCCTTGGTAGACTTTTTGTCAGAAGCTAAAAAAAAAACATAAATGTACATTAATATGTAAGTGAATTGTATTTGTAACTAATAATAACATTTACAAATAATTTCTCGTATTGATTATGATACTGGATATTTGTACGTTTTTTACATGCAAAGAGACTATGTACTGTACATCTTTTTTAACGCTGCGAGTCTTCCAAGAAACTAATTTTTTTGTTTTTTTTTTAATTGTACTTGTCTTAGCCACTTTAAGAAAAATATCATAAAGGAAAAGAGCGCAGAAAATTTTTGTATTTTATAAATGTTCGTGGTGAAAAGGAAAAAAGGCTAGTCTAATTTGCAAGATACTTAAAAAAAAACTTAATTTCCCTTTACACCCCATGAATGAGGTATGATATAGCTTCTCGCTCTGTTGTGAATTAACAAGCTTTCTATTTTTAGATTCACAACAAAGAGTACCTACTTCTTTATCGACTAATGGGAACGTCACTGTTTGAGAAGCTTTTACTAGACATGCCGATTGACTCGACACTTATAGTGCGAAGTTGCAGTCGACAACTAGGGGGCCGACAATGAAAGAAATTTTTTTTTTATATGACTGTAGCCAGTTGTTGAACCTGGGATCTCCCGCTTGGTAGTCGCGTGTTCCAACCATCATGCCACGGCCGGTCCCGTGATACATATTTCTGTACGTGTTTTTTGTTTTGCTTTATAGGAAAAAGTCTGGATAAAGATTTTAATAGAAAGAATATCCTTGAGCAGAAGTTTTTAAGAAATAAATTTTGTTGAAATCGAAAATTTCTTACAAATTATCCTATACGAATTGTCGTACAAGTTCTAAAACTTGTCCAAGCTGTCCAAGCTTCGGACATCCCCGTTTTTAGTTATAGGATTGTTTGTATTAAGGGTGACTTACATAATGCACTATCTATGGATACCTAGTACGGATGTAGTTCCGACCCAAAATTTAAACCTACTGGGTACATTTTAAAGATGATACCTAAGGTAATATTGCCTCGTAATCAATTTTATCTCCTGTACAAAAACTTTGTGAAAAATATGTAAAATTCATTCTTAGCTCTGCGATAAGCTTTCAAATCAAATTTGCTATAATTTCCAACAGACTCAGTATTCCAATGAAGTACATTGTTTGTTTGACCTTTAGCTTTAACGACATAGAGACATAACGATGACTATTGTAATATAATTAATAACAACAAATACAAATAATGAGTCATTTACTTACCAGTTGACTTGTCTTTATCATCTGGAGCCTAAAATAGAAATTTAGCACGCATTAACAATTTCATCAATTGCATCAGTTTTAAAGCCGCAGCTACCCGCCCCTTACCTCATCGTGCAACAGCTGTTGTTCATCTTCACCGATAGTCAAATTTATGCCCTCTTCATTTTCATTGTTGCCCTCCTCGTTTTCCTGATCACCGTTTATCTCTTCATCTCCTTCGTAAACCTCCTCATCAATGGCTTCATGGTCGTCACCTTCTGCTTCGACATGTTCATCATTGCCCTCGGCTTTCTCATCATAATGTACATCTTCCTCATCGCCATTTTCATGACATTCAGCTTCATCGACTTCACCCACTTGATCACATTCTTCATGTTCCTCTTCATTGTACTCTTCGTCCTCTTCATGATGCTCTGCAGCGTTTTCATCTTCTTGCTCGGGTCCCTCCTCAATCTCCGGTTCTGGTTCCGGCTCAGGTTCCGGCTGCTTTGCAGGCTGTGCTTTCTTCTCAACAGTCTTTGGTTTGTCTGCAGTAATCTTTGTTTTGTTTAGAGGAGCTTTTGATGCTGCAACATTCCTCTTAGGTGTGGCCGCCGCTGTCTTAGGTCCCCCAAAGACATACTTAGCTGGATCCAATCCTTCTTTCTTCAGGGCCTATTGGCATAAACCAATGATTTATTGTGTTATCTTGTATTTATTGCTAATGCAGTTTGTATTACATACCTTTTCAAGTCTTTCTATCAAAGAGGCTTTGGAACCCACAATGTCCATTTTACGTTTCTCCAATTCATCCTTGAGATCAGCCACACGTAACTCGCCAATCTTTTTGCCTTGCTCAGACATTTTTGGTATTTCTTTTATAGTTTTTAGCGCTTCTCAATTACAATAATAAGTACAACCTTTGTAGAATTTTTTAAAGGGTATTTATTTCATAAAATATTGAAGTTCTTTTGGCCTTTTCTGCGAAAATTATTAAAATGTGTCTATCACACGCCAAAGAAAAATTTCTTATAATCTCCACAAATGCAAAATGGCGTACGGTATATGTGGATCGAAGTGGATTATTAAAGCGGGAACGTATTGAAATGGAAAACTATTGCTGAAGGGTTGCACATACAGTCAAATATGTTTGACAAGCTGCATAGTAATACTATGCCTGTAAAAATAATCCAGTAAATGTTTGCAAACGAAATTATGAAATTACGGACGCGCCGTATACGAAAATTTTTAGGTTCTTAAATTAATAGCTTTAAGTAAATTTCCAAGTTGGATCTGCTGGAAAATTAAAATATATTTATAAAAAAAGTAATATTTTTTTTAAATCTTTACTAAAATTTTTACATTTATTATTACATCTATAATAGAACATTTAATACAAAATGTTCATAAATAATTAAGATTTTTTTTGTTTGAAATAAAAGGGGGAAAGTTAATATATATATTCTACTAAAGTTCATTACATGATTTGTCAAAAAATAAAGACTTTGATTTGATAAAAATTTTTTAATTGATTTATTTATATTTAATTTTTTAAAATAAAAAGTCAACAAAATTTGTAATAAAGAAAGGGGAAACTTAAAAATATCATATAAGAATTTGAAAAAAATGTAAGGAATAAATATTTAGTTTAAATTAAAAAAGACGATCATAAATTTAAAATAAACTCAATTGAAGCTGTTTCCACCATGTTTGAAGTGTTTCGGATCTTCGAAGTAAATTCAGCATTCATTCGTAAACAAACCAATACTTCAAAGTAAATAATGTAACAATTTAAGTAAATAATTAGGCAACTTCAATTCTTACAATAAAAAAAATTTATAAAAAATTACATTTCCTTAACATAGTTTAGAATTTATAATATTGATATGACTGGTTTTAGTTCAAGGAACACACACATATGCATTTTATTTTAAAAATTATTGCACCATAATACAGACTCAAATTAAAATATCTTTTGACGAAATGCAAATAGAAACATATTGGCAATTACTATATTGTTTTTTTATTTATTTTTTTTTTGCAAATAATTACATTCTTTTCCAATTGGCTGATAATTCCCGATACAAAATTAAATCGCAGAGTCATGTTTCGAAAGCATGTGCGAAAAAAATACCTTAGAAGATGATTTCTCACAAAACATTTTTTTCTTTTAAAAAGTGTTTTTGTTTGAAAATTTTTTTATTAAACAATTATTTGGAGTTCAGTGCAATTTAGAAAAAGAGAAAAACAATTAAAAATGTTCTCAATTGCAGTCAATAGGAGGGTTATCTAGAAAAGTTTTGAAAGTGATGCTAAAATTGCCAAATCGATTAAAACCACTTTTGAATTTTCAAAATTTTATTTCAAATTATTAACAAATTCCATACTTTTGCTGTTAAAAAAATGTATCCAATGGTAAAAACTAGTACTACTTAACTTAAAAAAAAACAATACCAGCTTTTTGTTAAATGGAGTTAATCTTTTTGGCAGGTAAAGCTTACAAATAGTGGAAGAATATTAGGAACAAGAGATTAAAAAAAATATTTGAAATTGCTTACATGAATGGTTCTATACTAGCAGATTTTTAGGCAACGTCATTTTATATTTTGAAATTAAAAGATATTTTTAAGAAAAAACAAAAATTTAAAGAATTCGCCAAAAATTTCTGCATATTCGTGTTTCAGAAAAAATGTGCAAAAAATTAAGAATTTAAAAAGTTAAGAAATCAAACAAATTTACTTATTATAATTAAAAAAAAAATTTTGATAAATTCATAAGATAAAATATATTGGTTTTGTTGGTAACTTATATCCGCTTAGCCATACAAATGCTATCCCATATACGCTAACGGGGATAAATTTACATGCTAAGCTTAACGGGGATAAGTTGTTCAAAATAGTAGTCAAAATAAAAATGAGACCAAATTTTTTATTGCAGGGGTAAACAAAAAATAGAAAAGAAAGGAGAACGTCAAATTTTTTTGAATATAATGTTATTTTACAGCTAATTTGTTATGCAAATAGCTTAAAAAAAAGTTCCAATTGTTTGCTTAATGTGCCTGCGGAACTTTAGATCCTAAAAAGAGTCATGTGAATCACTTTTATACACATGCTACAACATTTTTTAAAAATATCAAAAAAAATCAAAAATACAATATGAAAAGAAAATAAACAATTATTTGACATAAATTGCTGTGCTGCCAAGTAATTGCTTTTTGTTAACGTCGAAGCGTTTTGTTGGTATCCTATACCGATAGGATACCAAAAAAACACGGCCATTGTATTACTAAAGGAAGAAAACATAAAATTTTCATTTAATATCACAATTTCACAACATCGGTGAGTTTGGTAACTATCTCAACGTGGTTTCCTTATGCACATTTAATTTAGTTTCGTTGTCGTTTAATTTGTACAAACTAGAAATAAGCAGAAACTGTTTAAGATAAATAGCAGGAAATACTAGACTACACATTAAACCAGTGTAATTAGATCGCAAACAATGCTGATGGAGGTAACGAAAATAGTGGAGATGGGGTATTATGGATCAATCAGTCTTGACTTAAATTGACAAAACTAAACAGAAGACACCAGCTGATTGAATCTACTACATACATTTTGTATGAAAGTGGTTATTAACCACCTTACAAAACGCAACCATAATTTTGGATTTTTCTAAAGTTTATTACGTTTTGCGGCAAGCAGCTGATTTATTTTGGTATTGTTGTTTTGTTATTTGCAAAGTTTGGCGGAAATATGCAACCGTTTAGAAGAATTGGAAAATGAATGATGAAAGTAAATTTCTTTGGTACCAATTTTTTTTACGATACGACATCGGCATCTTGTTTATGTTCCTTAAGTCTCTTAAGGTGTCAATAATGACTACTTTTGCACTTTGTTTCATTCTGTAATGTTAAGTTCTTTTTTGTTATGTTAAGTCAAGACTGATTGAGCCATTAGAATAAGATAAAGTACATATCTGAAACATTTTCAGCGGAAGCTATGCAGGGAACAAATAATTTTAAAAAATCTCATTTTTTTTAAATATTATGTTTATGTGTGTTCTATGCGCTACAATTCGCACTTGTATATTTGAGTCATATCTCATGTCTTTATTTTAAGTACCAACACAGAAACGACATATATTGCCATCCCTGGGACCCATTTGTACTCGGTCTTAAATTTTACACAGATCTTTTATATTTGTGGACTAAGTCAACGAGAATGATTTTTTTGTCGCTTTCTTCCGTATTCTCCGCTTCATTAAGTTGTTTTATTTTTAACGGAATCTGAATATAATTACACATAAAATTATTTAAATAATTGAATTACAAACGTAAAGATGACGAAATTTTGATAATGGCATAACAAAATTTCCAAAAGTACATTTTGACCATGTTCAAAATTCCGGATAAATCTAATACATACTCATATTACATTTATTAACCAACGGTATATATACTGCACCCATCAGTCTTCAGATATCTGAAATATATTTATAACATTGCTTCAAACTTCATATCACAACACCATTACAAATCTAAAGAATCTTCGTCTTTTGTCTTTGTTTCGCTTTTGTAATATATTTGGCTCCAATTGAGATAGATAATAAATATAATATGGTGGCTAAATCATGTAGTTAAATTTTGCAAATTACAATAATGTTAACAGAAAAATAGTAATATATTTCGTATCTTTGGCAAAAATCGATATAAACATGTTCACTTTAACAAATTAATAAAATATTAAATATTGTAGACATTCACTTCAGTTATGACGGATGTCTAAATTTCAGTGCACGAAAATAAACAAAACATTTCGCAAACGTTTACAGAATGTCAAAAACTTTTAATTTTTTTTTTAGAGTTTTGTGCAAAAGCAAAATACAAAACAAAAACTTTTCAAGAGAGAATGAGCGAAAACGAAACAATTAGAGTTTCACTCATGTTCATGCTTTTATTTACCGTTTGAATCTTACATTTGAGTACAAAACAAATGCAGAAACGTTTTTTTATTGTTTTTGTAGCACAACTGTGCACAGAAAATCAAAATTTGGTTAACTCTGCTCTAGTACATTCTCTATAATGAGTGAAACTTTTATTCTCAAAACGTTTCAATATTGTTCTCATGCATTCCCTTTCCAACTGCGTACGTTTATAATAGTGTACAGTTTACCCTCACAACAAAAACAATACAAAACTAAGTGGGCACAATCGTTCCCATTGTTTATGTTTTGTTTTACTCACTGCAAAGAACAAAACAAAAAAAAAAAAAGTTTCGTTTAGTTTATTTTCGTACTCTGCTAAATTGAATTATGTTCCATTCCGAAATTTACTATTATCACACTCTCTGCTAATGACGGAATCATATGAACAATGAAACAGTTAAACTGCAAATACAACACTACCGTTTATTTATTAAAAACTTATCAAATACAACTATGCTATAGCGATGTACAAATATACGCCCTACCATTATCGATAACTTTCGATAAACTTGGTCACACTTTTTACGATGACGTTTGGCGGCCATATTGCTCTTTCTTTCTTTTTCTGACCACGTTCCCTGCGAGTCGTATGAAATAAACATGAGCCTCACAATTTCCAAGAAACGCAAGGTAATTTTTAATAATTTTACCACAAATTAAGTGTTAAAGTGTAAACCGTTTTCCGATCTATCGATGTGTGTGTAATTTTTCGCGAAATGATTGTTCCAAGTCCGCCTATCTATACAAATTACAAACATAACCTCAAAGTCGTCGGACAATTTCCAGTGTCAACCAAGTTGGTGGTGGACTGACTGACTCGTGTTTGTGTGTGTGTTGATGTTGAGCTAAACTAATTATAATGGGTTTTGTGCAAATGTGATCACTGTTTTGTTATTTTGTTGTTACCAAAAGTGAGCAAGACAATTTAGTAATTTCTTTATTCTTTCGTTGTAGTTTGTTGCCGATGGCATGTTCAAAGCTGAATTGAACGAGTTCTTGACTCGTGAACTCGCTGAGGATGGTTACTCCGGTGTTGAGGTACGTGTTACCCCCACCCGTACCGAAATCATCATCATGGCCACCAAGACCAACCAAGTTTTGGGTGAGAAGGGTCGTCGCATCCGTGAATTGACCGCCATGGTCCAAAAGCGTTTCAACTTCGAACCTGGCCGTATCGAATTGTACGCCGAGAAGGTCGCCACCCGTGGTTTGTGCGCCATCGCTCAAGCTGAGTCTCTCCGCTACAAGTTGACCGGAGGATTGGCCGTCCGTCGTGCCTGCTACGGTGTCTTGCGCTTCATCATGGAGTCCGGTGCCAAGGGTTGCGAAGTTGTCGTTTCCGGCAAGTTGCGTGGTCAACGTGCCAAGTCCATGAAGTTCGTTGATGGTCTTATGATTCACTCTGGTGACCCATGTAACGACTACGTCGAGACCGCCACCCGTCACGTTTTGTTGCGTCAAGGTGTTTTGGGTATCAAGGTCAAGATTATGTTGCCCTACGATCCCAAGAACAAGATCGGTCCCAAGAAGCCCTTGCCCGATAACGTTTCCGTCGTCGAACCCAAAGAGGAAAAGATTTACGAAACACCTGAGACCGAATACAAAATGCCCGTCGCTGCCCGTGTACCCATCGGTGGTGAAGAGCCTGCTGCTGGCGCTTTCTAAGAGACGAATACACAACAACCGTCATTATTAGTGTATATTAAATATGTGGGGTTCATGTCTGAAGTAATGTTTTGTTTTTTAATATTTTAAAAATAAAACAAGAAAATGTGAAAAATTTTTATTTAAAAAAATAACATTTAAAACACTAATGTTTGGTATTGTAATTATTTAAATGGGAGTTAAATAGAAGTTAGCTGTGTTGAGTAGAAGTCAGTTGGGGTAATGACTGCAATCATTATGAACATAATGTAAACATTATAATGTTAAGCTTGCGGGAAACGGAAACATTGTAGCTTTGCAGACGGCAAATGTATTGTTTCATTCGGGGCTGTCATATATATATTGCATATAAACAAAGTCTGGCATTTAGAAAAGAAATTAATACAATTCTTTACAATTAATACAATTCTCTTACGTTTGTTTGTTTTTCATACGAAAGAAGAGGCACCTAGTAGTAAATTAGAAGCGATGGTTATTACATTTTAACTATAGTAGATAAACAGCTTCTTTATAGTTTATATGAAGCTTTGAAAATCATCTAAATTATAGTATATCTTATGTTTTGATAACAATTCAGACATAATGATGTAAAATTTTAATAATTATTTTTGTCAGGACATTACCTCTAGAACTTTTAAATAATCTAGAAAAGTAGTGCAGTTATGCTAGCTCGAGATACAGAAGCATGTCATAAGTTGTTCTTTGTCTATATATGATAAACAGGCAATATTGTAAAGAAATTTGTGCGGGTTTGACGAATGAAACATTTATTTCTTATTAATTCAAAAACAGAAAACCTTACTTGTTATTTTTAAATTGAGTACTATGTTTTTAAATAGAGTACACGTGTTCTGACTGTATTATAAATATTTGGGCTTTTCGAGGCAAGGAACAAGCAACTAAAGTTTTTCAGACTATTTATATCTTATACAATGTTAATGAAAAACAGAACGTAAATATAACTTTGATTTTCTAATATTAAAACATTTGAGTTGCCCGCTGCTTGCACCGAGGTCTTCATGAAATAATTTATGTATGAAGTATAATTGTTGGAATTACATGTAGGGAAAGTAATACAAATTTATCAATACGTTGTAAAACTTTTAACGTGTATAAATATTAATACAGGTTTAATATTTATATTAATACTCCTTGCTAAAAAAAGTTCCCTCTATATAGCCGAGGACTTGCATTGTCATGCTGGTTAGAACACGCGACAACCATGCGGGAGATCCCATGTTCGACTCCAGGTTCCAGTCATCTAAATTTTTCTTTCATTTCCGACTCCCTCGATGTTGTCCACAGCAACTTCGCAGTATAGTGTCGAGTCAATCGGCATGTCTAGCAAAAGGTACTCAAACAGTGACGTTCGTTATCGTCGATAAACAAGTAGGTGCGCTTAGTTGTGAATCTAAAAATAGAATAATGTATAATAATTCCCAACAACGCCGGAAGCTATCCCCATTCATGAGTTGTAAAGGGAAATTACCTTTTTTTTCTCTATGCCTTCATCCAACGATAGTAGAAGGATATATTGTATTTGATACGACCCAAAAGTGTAACAAATAGATGAATTCACTTTAAACCCTAGGTTTCTTCAAATCAAATTGCGTATGGGCTACATGGCCACGCCCCTTCTTGTAATGGTTAAAGTTTTGGAGAATAAATTGGAAGTAATGTAACATCATGCGTAAATTATGACTGGATTTAGAAAATAGTTTTTGCAAATAAGATATGTATGCACAACTATGAAGGTGTATTAGGTCATTTGTATGGGCGGTACGAGCATGGCTCAATCGTCTTAAAAATCCTGAAACGAATGCGTTACACTTCATTGACGAAGTTTAAATGACATCCAATTCAAGTAAACCTTAACTGATCCGTATGAAAATTGAGCAGTATTATAATGTCCAAAAATAAAGTAATGGGGTTGTATATGGGCAGAACCGTCCTTAACGCTGCAATATTTTTGGATCCGACGATTGCTTCCACCAAAAAAAAAGGAAGAAGCGAGAGGTCACCTAAAGAGGTTGGCAACACAAGTTAATGAATTGAACCAGGTTTGCGGGCGCCAATACTAAACTTTGATTTGTACCTTTAATGATATATTTGTTCTTTTTCAGAACGATACACATCTTCCTCAAGCAACGCAGTACCCTTTAGAAATTTCAGTCAGGTTAACTGACTGAGAAATACCATCACCCAATATAGTATAATATTTAAGTCTTGAGTTATTGAAATTACCAGATTTTAAATAAAATAAAATGACATAACCGTGAAAAATTTGACTTATTTGTATAGGAAGTAGAATTGGGGGCAGCACAACGTGTTTTATTTTTTTTTTTTCGTGAATTAACGTTCAATTAAGGCTTTTCTTGGCAAAATTTGTCTGAATTTAGTGTACATACAAAAATAATATGCATGTAAAAGAGGCATATCTGTTATTTTTATGGGAGGTATATAAACTTATCGACTATTTTTCATTACCCCCCAAGTGTCTGTTTGGAAGTTATGGGTGAAATATTCATTTCCAAAAATAGGTAATTTTGTATGGGAGGTACCTGAAGGGTAAAGGGGCTATTCAGCCCATTTACAATCCCATAAGTTCGTTTTGAAAAATATTACTACTGGTAAATTTTAATACTAATCGGTCAAGGTTTACCCGAGTTATCCTGCCAACCAGCCAGACAGACGGACATTGCTCAATCGTCTTAAAAATTCCTAAAACGAATTTGGTCTTAAGATACTTGGGGTCTTACTCGTTTCCTTTAATGCGTTACACTTTTTTTCGTATCAAAGGATATAAGGTGATGGTATAAAAATTTAAAAGTTTAAATTGTTTTTTTTTTTTTTGTAATTATCGTGTCAAAAATCTGGTATAATAATTTTTTTTTGTAATAAAAATAAAATAAATAAAAAAGTTTCAGTTGGGTAAACCGACTTACATATAGCCTCACCCTCAGTAAAAACACAAAATACAGAATGTGGGCACGATCGCGTTGGGTCTGTAATAACATATTATAACTCTAAAGTGGTCGGAAGGAAGGGTACATTTGTATGGAAGGTACCAGAAGGGGCATGGCTAGACCTCCTGTTTTTCTCAAAAACGTATTGATATTGTTTACGCGAAATAACCGATATCTGACGTAAGCACTTAAGTTACGCACAACAGAACGCATCTCAATTCAGCGCATAATTGTCCGGAAAAGAGATTTCACTCTAGCGTTCTAGCAGTGCTAAACTCAACTACTTAAATTTTTTAACGGTTTTATAATAACATACCACCTCACAGTGCCATATAAAGATCAATTGTGAAGCAAGGTAATTTTGTAACTTAATAAATGAAGTTGTATAACAAATTTTAAATTCCCGCATTCTTCTGAAATTTAACACACGTCAATTTGACCCCCTCTTCCCCCGCATTAATAGATATTATTACTCGTTTTGTAAAGTGAGCGGTATAGAACATTTATACGGAAACCTTGCATGTAGCCCATATCCAATCCCGTAAGTAGTTTTGGAAAAATATTAACAGTTTCAAAACATTTGAAAGTTTTTCGGACAGACAGACAGACGGACATGGATCAAACGACTTAAAAAGTCATGACTTTTTTGGGTCGAGATAACTAAAAAAAATAAAAAACTTTCGATAATGGTTATTGGAAATCAAAAAATTTTTTTTGGTTGCTTTAATGGTTATTCATAAACAGAAAAAATTTTTTTTCTCACATATTGTTTACGATAACCAAAATTAAATATTTCTCTTCGATAATGGTTTCTTATAACCATTATTTCAATTAGTCAATATTAATGGTTAAAAAAGATTTTTTCGTCATATCTCTTATAACTGTTACGTCCCTGTTCTCTAGGCCAAAAATGAGAATTACGTTTGTATATTATAAGATTGGGTACAATTTATTGATTTTCTCAATATCTTAATCCAGGGGTCTAAAATCAATATCGACGACGCCTGTTTTTAACGAAAAACTTTTTGTATTCACTTTAAAGTTTGAACCTTTCAATCTTCTCGTTAAAAAACCGGAACTCGATTTTGATTTTAGACTAATGATTTCTTGGGCGAATTTTCTTAGAATTCTTCGTAGATTACGATTTTGATAACTGCTTGATGAATACTTTTTACTCCATACAAATTGATCAACTCTAATACTCAAATATCATTCTTCTACGGTTAGAATTCATTTTACCTACACAAGCACATACATTTATCTCAGAAAATTGTTCAAACCGTGTGTAAATACAGCGGCTGCTTTACACACTACAGCAAAGATAATAAAGATATTTCGCATGAATTTTATAAAAATGGTTTTAAAACAGGAAATTAAATAAATGTTAGCAAATACACAAACCATAAAATTATCTATGCTGCCAGATCAAATGCAGCTGGAAATGACGTGGCAACAATGATTAACAGTTAAAATCAAAAGTACAATCACTAAAAACCTCTAAACATATTGAAAACCAGTACAGAAATTTCAGTCAGATAAACTGACTGATAAATACCATCACCCAATATAAGATATTGTTGAAGTCTTGAGTTATTGAAATAAATCGATTTTTATGCTTGTCTATTAAATGGACACAAGCCCGATTGGGTTAAAGTTTTAGGTATATATAAACATTGCTATCCTTAGTCTAATAGTGTTATTTTTTATTGGGAGAAAATTATAGTTTAGGAGATATCGCCCCTTAAAGTTGGAATCTTTATATATAAATATCTCCGACATCTGTTGACGGATCGAGAATATGTATATATCATTGGAAAGCCCTTATTTGTTTTATTAACCCATTATGTGCTAAAAAATAAAATTAACCCATTTTGGACCATGACTTTTTTTAAATTCAGTCTACACAACAACACCACCCGGGAGCCGATGGACTGCCGGCAGAGCTTTTAAAGCCGGCGGCGATGATCTGGTAACATGCATGCACCAGCTCATAAACACGATTTGGCTCAGGGAGTGCATGCCCGATGATTGGAATCTGAGTGTCCTATGTCCCGTGCTTAAGAAAGGCGATCCTAGTGTGTGTACCAACTATCGCGGGATTAGCCTTTTACCCATCGGTTCGAAAAGTCTTCGGCAATAAACTCGATGGGCGGCGCAGGAGGTGGGCGACAAAAACTCCAATGGATGGGCCAGGTGACGGAACGCTTGGAATGCTTTTCTGCGTTCGGCTACTGATAGATGAACTTCTTTTGTTGCTGCCAGTAAAGAAGAAGAAGAAATTCAAATATCCTTCAGTTGGCAGTTTGAAAGTTATAAAAGAAATTAATTAATTTTCCTAAAATAGGTTATTGTGTATAGGAGGTACCAGATGGGGTGGGGTCAATCTACTCATTTACAATCCCATAACTTCGTTTTGGAAAATATTATATACTGGTAAATTTTCATACCGATCAGTTAAGTTTTACTCGAGTTATCCTGCTCACCAGCCATCCAGCAAACCAGATACTTGGGGTTAATGCGTTACACTTTTGCTAGTATCAAATGATATATACCCTCATGCCTAAGGGTGATGGTTTAAAAATTAAAGGTGGATTTTTCATAAAAATATTTTTTTTATACCATCACCCTTAGGGATGAGGGTATATATCATTTGATATGACCCAAAAGTGTAACTCATAGAAGGAGTCACTTCAGACCCTAGGTTTCTTAGAACCAAATTCGATTCATGACTTTTTAAGTCATTTGAGCCATGTCCGTCCGTCTGTCTGGTGGCTGTCCGGCTGGTTCGCACGATAACTTTCGAAAGACGCAACCAAATGTCTTGAAATTTTGCACGAGTTTATATTTTCCCAAAACTACTTACGGTATTGCAAATGGTCTACATGGCTCCGCCCCTTCTGGTACCTCCCATACAAATACATCATTCCGCTCACTTTAGAAATCGAGTAATAATATCAATACACCCAACGGGATCGTACCCAAATTCTGGTACCTCCCATACAAATACATCATTCCGCTCACTTTAGAAATCGAGTTATAATATCAATACACCCAACGGGATCGTACCCAAATTCTGTACTTAGCTATAACAGGATAAAGTTTTGGAAAAACTTTATTGGAAGTCTAGCCACGCCCCTTCTGGTACCTCCCATACAAATTCACCTTTCCGCCCACTTTAGATATGGAGTAATAATATCAATAAATCCATCGCGGTCGTACCCTAATTCTTAATTTAGTAAAGCTACAGCAGGATACAGTTTTTGAGAAAAAAACTGAAGTCTACCAACGCCCCATCTGGTACCTCCCACACACATCTGGTACCGCCCACTTTAGAAATCGATTAATATTATTATTAGAACTACCGCGATCGTGACCAAATTCTGTATTTAGTAAAGTTCAAGCAGGATAAAGTTTTGGAGAAAAAATCTGGAAGTCTAGACACGCCCATTCTGGTATCTCCCATACAAATGTACCTTTCCGCCCACTTTAGAGATGGAATAATAATATCAATACACTTGACACGATCGTGCCCAAATTCTGTATTTAGTAAAGCTATAACAGGATAAAGTTTTGGAGAAAAGATCTGGATGTCTAGACACGCCACTTCTGGTACCTCCCATACAAATGTACCACGCCGCCCACTTTAGGGATGGAGTAATAATATCAATATTCTCGACACGATCGTGCCCCAATTTTGTAGTTTATTAAGATACTAGCTGGCCCAGCAGACTTCGTCCTGCCTCCAAATTTTTGTAAAACATGTTGAGTGTAGTTGAAATCTAAAAACGATTGGTTTATTTTTTTGACCTCTAAAATATTTTAATTTAAAGGGCGAGGTTTTCCCGGAAAAATTCTGTTATTCATATATCTTAAAGATTGTTATATATTATTATAAGAATTGCTAAAACGGATCAGCAGTGTCGTCCATGATGTGATGAAAACTTACTTATTAATAGGAATATAGTCTAAAACCACATTTTTAAGCCGATTGACTGACATATAGCTTTCTGCGTTGGTGTACTGGGTGATTGTACCTTTTTATCCTAAGGAGTACGAATTTCCAAAAATGCATTCATTAGGCTCAGCAACCCCATTACCCGTATGGTCTGGGTGATATCAACAGTTATTCCTATTTTCGTTATTGTCCCCCAAAATTTTGAAATGGGAAAAACCACTTTGTGAAGCTCTCTAATTCAGTAGGAAGTGCGCCAATATAATAGTTAGTCATTCTTCTTTAAGCCTTTTTGCGGTCTGGGTGACCATCTACATCCAATTCCCAACTTTCACTGAATTTTTGGGACAAATGGGGTCAACCGTTTTTACAATTAGTGGTGACATTAAAATATACATCTTTTTTATATATATAGGTGATGTTAAAAAAGTGACTAAATGACATTCCAAATATTAAGTGTATCATAAGCTAAACACAGCCAACTGGTTCCAAACATACATTCAAAATTTTCTCAAGCCAAAAAAATCATATATTTTAAGTTTAAGTAAATTCGGAGAATCGATATAAATTTTCGAAATAATTCAACCCCAGCCAAATCAACTGCGGGTTCATATATACAAAAAAAATTCTCATAATAGAACAAATATACATTCTAAATTTCAGTCAAATTGCTTAATTCGTTAAAATTTTCATTACAATTTTACCATAGCGACAACTACCGTCAGTTTATACAAAAAATTTTTCTCGAGGTTCCACAAACATAAATACTAAATTTCAGTTAAATTGGTACATGCATTCAAATTTTCGATATAAATCCACCCTAGCGCCATCTACCGGGTCCATTTGTACATACGATTTTTTCTGATGATCAAACAAACATAGATTCTGAATTTCAGTTAAATTGGCCCATTCGTCACCTACCGGGTCCATTTGTACATAAAATGTTTTCTCATGATCAAACGAATAAATTTTAGTTGAATTGGTACTTGCATTCAAATTTTCAATATAAATCCACCCTAGCGCCACCTGGATTTGATTTTTTTCAACACAAACAATCTACGGAAAATTTTGAATCGAATAAAAAAAATCAGCCAAATCGCTCCAGCCGTTCTCAAGTGATGGTATTACATACGTGGACCATTTCACTTTTATATATATGGATAACAGGATAAAGTTTTGGAGAAAAAATTGGAAGTCTAGCGGCGCACCTTATGGGACCTCCCATACAAATGTACCTTTCCGCCACTTCAGAGATGGAGTAATAATATCAATACATCCAACGCTATCGTGCCCAAACTCTGTATTTAGTAAAGCTATAACAGGATAAAGGTTTGGAGGATAAACCTAGAAGTCTAGACACGCCCCTTCTAGTACCTCCTATACAAATTTACCACTCCACTCAAATCCAAATCGAGTAATAATATCAATATAATAGCAATTTTTTTTATTTTACTGAGGGTGATGGTATATGTAAGTCGGGTCGCCCTACTGAAACTTTCCTACTGGTTTTATTTTCAATTTAAAAAAAAATTAAAAATTTTTTACTACAAGAGAATCCTTCAGCAAGTCATTGCAAAAAAAATTTGCATTTCCTCATCTAGACCAATAAGAATTATTAAAAAAAAATTAAATAATTTTCATAACGCCATATTTTTTTAAACAAAGTACTAATTTTGAAAAACTTAATGTTTGGACCCAATATCGGCACTGTATTGAATAATTTCGACCACATTTTGCATAACTTATTTTTCTGGCTATTGCCCTTATTGTACAGTTTGAGCAGAATTGGACCAGGTATCTCCCATACCTCCCTTCTGGTACCTCCCATACAAAATGACATATTTTTGTAAATATAATATTTCTGCAATAACTTCCAAACGGACGACCGGAGGGTATTTGATTTTGGTCAAATACACACCCCAACTGGTAGCTCCCATACAAATGACCGAATTTACCCTCGCAATCTTTTGTATATATAAAAGGCTTGGGTGACTGACTGATCACTCCCCAGCCCAAACGGCTAAAGCTAGAACAGTGAAATTTGGAATGCAGGTTCCTTTTATGACGTAGGCGCGCACTAAGACGGGATTTTTGAAAATTCGAACTGCAAAGGGGTAAAATGGGCGTGGCACCGCCCCATTCTACTCGAATTTTTAAATGGCTGTATCTTTTAAACCATTATGGCTACGAAGTCGATATTTGGTACGTATGTATATTGGTCGTATAAGAAAAAACACATTGTTTGTGGAAAGGGGACGATGCACAGTGGCATTTAGGCGGAAAACAATAGGGGTTTTCAACTTTCCAATTTCAAAATTTTAATAATTAGGTTTTGTAAAGAAATATTTGGATAAGAAAAAATTCAACAAGGTTTTTTATGAAAAGTGAAATTTTGTAGTTAAAAAAACTAACAGAAGTCAACGGAAATTTATTCAATGAAATTAGATTAAAATTATTGTCCAAATAAAGAACTTTTTGTGTGTGTAAGTTTATAGCTATGGCTTTTGTTTTATTTTTTAGTGAAAATATAGCACTTACACTTTAATACAAAAAAATATTATTGAAATTGGACAAGTAAACTAATTATTATAATTTATCAAAAATTATACTAAAAAATATCAAATTTTCACTTTTTAATGGAAAAAAATTGTATGTGTTTTGCCTTGCTTAGCCCTCTTACTATAAAAAATGAAAGGTCCGAGGCTGTACTTTCAATTAAGAAAAAAAAAATTTACCGCCAAATACCGTCCCTTTTAGTAACATCGATTTTAATGCATGAATTTGTGCGCTATTTTCAGTGTGTTTGAAGGCTAATATCTTTCGCGGAGGGTTGTTGGGGATATTCTCTTCTTTTGTATGGGACAACACATGTTTAACTTTTGAATAAAAATTAAAATTTTTTAACTTATATGAAATTTTCATATGATTCTAGACAGGAAAGACAAACACCTAAAATCTACAACTTTCAATGGGCGTAAAATCTAAAGTAGGCGTGGCATCCCCAATATGTTTAATTTTTTTTCATAAGGAGAACCCAATTAAGATGTGTCCCGAATTTCGAGTCCCTAGATCCAATAATGCAAATTTTGGCAAGTGCAGTTGTATGGGAGGTGGGTATGGCAGTAGGCGGTTTTCCAAGATTTTTTTAAAATTTCTTAATTTAGCTCAGTGAAGTGTTTCTGTAAAATTTCATTGCTGTACGACCACTCCTTCTATTTTTTTCCAAGAAATGTATGGGGCGGTGCCACTGTGCGACGCCTGTTTTTAACGAAAAACTTTTTGTATTTATCTTAAAGTTTGAAATCTTTCAATCTTCTCGTTAAAAATTCGGAACTCGATTTTGATTTTAGACCAATGATTTCTTGGGCGAATTTTCTTAGAATTCTTCGTAGATAACGATTTTGATAACTGCTTGGTGAATACTTTTTACTTCAAACAAATTGATCAACTCTAATACTCAAATAGCATTCTTCTACGGTTAAATTCGTTTTACCTACACAAGCACATAAATTTATCTCAGAAAATTTTTCAAACCGTGTGTAAATACAGCGGCTGCTTTACACACTACAGCAAAGATAATAAAGATATTTCGCATAAATTGTATAAAAATGGTTTTAAAACAGGAAATTAAATAAATGTTAGCAAATACACAAACCATAAAATTATCTATGCTGCCAGATCAAATGCAGCTGGAAATGACGTGGCAACAATGATTAACAGTTAAAATCAAAAGTACAATCACTAAAAACCTCTAAACATATTGAAAACCAGTACAGAAATTTCAGTCAGATAAACTGACTGATAAATACCATCACCCAATATAAGATATTGTTGAAGTCTTGAGTTATTGAAATTAATCGATTTTTATGCTTGTCTAGTAAATGGACACAATCCCGATTGGGTTAAAATTTTTGGTATATATAAACATTGCTATCCTGAGTCTAATAGTGTTATTTTTTATTGGGAGAAAATTATAGTTTAGGAGATATCGCCCTTAAAGTTGGAATCTATATATATAAATATCTCCGACATCTGTCGACGGATCGAGAATATGAATACATCATTGGAAAGCCCTCTGAAAAAGCTTTTCAACTGTATATACACAAATTGTTTTATTAACCCATTATGTGCTAAAAAAATAAAATTAACCCATTTTGGACCATGACTTTTTTTTAAATTCAGTCTACACAACAACACCACCCGGGAGCCGATGGACTGCCGGCAGAGCTTTTTAAAGCCGGCGGCGATGACCTGGTAACATGCATGCACCAGCTCATAAACACGATTTGGCTCAGGGAGGGCATGCCCGATGGTTGGAATCTGAGTGTCCTATGTCCCGTGCTTAAGAAAGGCGATCCTAGTGTGTGTACCAACTATCGCGGGATTAGCCTTTTACCCATCGCATTCAAGGTCCTGTCTAGTGTGTTATGTGAAAGACTAAAGCCCCAGGAATGGCACCATATTTAACAAAAGCCACATGTTGCTCGCGTATGCTGATGATATAGATATTATTGGACGTGGATTGCGAGATGTTACTGCGGCTTTTTCGAGCATTGAAAAGCAGTCGGCTTAAGTGGGTCTGGTGATAAACGAGGACAAAACCAAGTTATTTGTTTCAACGAACAAAGAGTCCACTCGTCTGGGACGCTGCGTGAACGTTGACAACTATAACTTTGAAGTGGTAGATGATTTTGTCTACCTTGGCTCCGCCATAAACAAAAATAATAATGTCAGAATCGAATCAAAAGTAGCAAACCGCTGCTACTATGCGCTAAGCAAGCGATCCAGCTCTACCAGACTCTGATCCTACCTGTCTTGCTCTACAGCGCAGAATCCTGGGTAATGACACAAGCGGATCAATCTATTCTGGGAGTCTTCGAGAGAAAAATACTCCGCAAAATATTTGGACCCATCATCGTGAACGGCGAGTACCGTCGTCGAATGAATCATGAGCTGTATGAGCTGTACAACGACATCGACGTCGTCAAGCGCGTTCAAATAGACCGAATGCGCTGTCTTGGACACGTTGTACGAATGGACGAAAACGCTCCGGCTCGAAAAGTCTTCGGCAATAAAATCGATGGGCGGCGCAGGAGGGGGCGACCAAAACTCCAATGGATGGGCCAGGTGACGGAACTGTTAAGTAAGCTTGGTATGACGAACTATCTACGGAGCGCAAAAGACCGAAGCGCTTGGAATGCTTTTCTGCGTGCGGCTACTAATAGATGAACTTCTTTTGTTGCTGCCAGTAAAGAAGAAGAAGATATTCAAATAAACTTCAGTTGGCAGTTTGGAAGTTATAAAAGAAATTAATTAATTTTCCTAAAATAGGTTATTGTGTATAGGAAGTACCAGAAGGTGTGGGGTCAATCTGCTCATTTACAATCCCATAACATCGTTTTGGAAAATATTATATACTGGTAAATTTTCATACCGATCAGTTAAGGTTTACTCGAGTTATCCTGCTCACCAGCCATCCAGCAAGCCAGATACTTGGCATTAATGCGTTACACTTTTTCTAGTATCAAATGATATATACCCTCATGCCTAAGGGTGATGGTTTACAAATTAAAGGTGGATTTTTCATAAAAATAATTTTGTTTTCATTTTCAATTTAAAAAAAAAAAATTAAAAATTTTTTACTACAAGAGAATCCTTCAGCAAGTCATTACAAAAAAAATTGTAGACCAGTAAGAAGAATTATTAAAAAAAAAAAATAATTTTCATAACGCCATATTTAAATTTTTTTTAAACAAAGTACTAGCCTTCGTGCACCTCCAACACTAAAAAGTAGGTTGGGCTCTGCAACTATATCACAACATCACTAGATTGAATAATTTCGACCACATTTTGCATAACTTATTTTTCTGGCTATTGCCCTTATTGTACAGTGTGAGCAGAATTGGACCAGGTATCTCCCATACCTCCCTTCTGGTACCTCCCATACAAAATGACATATTTTTGTAAATATAATATTGTAATAACAGACAATCCCTCAGAAAACCAAATACACACACCAACTGGTAGCTCCCATACAATTGACCGAATTTACCCTCGCAATCTTTTGTATATATAAAAGGCTTGGGTGACTGACATTTAGGCATTTAGGCGGAAAACAATAGGGGTTTTCAACTTTCCAATTTCAAAATTTTAATGATTAGGTTTTGTAAAGAAATATTTGGATAAGAAAAATTCAACAAGGTTTTTTATGAAAAGTGAAATTTTGTAGTTAAAAAAACTAACAGAAGTCAACGGAAATTTATTCAATGAAATTAGATTAAAATTATTGTCCAAATAAAGAACTTTTTGTGTATGTAAGTTTATAGCTATGGCTTCTGTTTTATTTTTTATTGAAAATATAGCACTTACTCTTTAAAAATAAGAAATTTTTTGAAATTGAAAAAGTAAACTAATTATTATAATTTATTAAAAATTATACTAAAAAAATATCAACTTTTCACTTTTTGATGGAAAAAAACTTTATGTGCTTTGCCTTGCTTAGCCCTTTAACTATAAAAAAATTAAAGGTCCGAGTTTGTACTTTTAATTAAGAAAAAAAAATAACCGCCAAATACCGTCCCTTTTAGTAACATCGATTTTAATGCATGCATTTGTGCGTTATTTTCTGTATATTTGAAGGCTAATGTCTTTCGCGGAGGGTTGTTGGGGATATTCTCTTCTTTTGTATGAAGACAACACATGTTTAACTTTTGAATAAAAATTAACATTTTTAACTTATATGAAATTTTCATATGATTCTAGACAGGGAAGAAAAACACCTACAATCTACAACTTTCAATGGGCGTAAAATCTAAAGTAGGCGTGGCATCCCCGATATATTTAATTTTTTTTCATAAGGAGAACTCAATTAAGAAGTGTCCCGAATTTCGAGTCCCTAAGTCCAAAAATAAAAATTTTGGCAAGTGCAGTTATATGAGAGGTGGGTGTGGCAGTAGGCGGTTTTCCTAGATTTTTTCAAAATTTCTTAATTTAGATCAGAGAAGTGTTTCTGCAAAATTGCATTGCTGTACGACCGCTGCTTCTATTTTTTTCCAAGAAATGTATGGGGCGGTGCCACTGTGCTGTCCATTTTTAAAAAATCGATATATGGGCCAAATAAATCAAACGATTGAATTTATATATTCTTTGTGTGATACTGTCCATTCGGCCACTATCATAGGCTACTTGAAAACATAGTAAGACAATGGGGCGTGGCACCGCTCACACAAACCGAAATTACAATGGTCATGTATCACAATCCATTAGAGGTATAAAAATGAGATTTGCTACAAATGTTACTGGTACTTTCGAAAATATCGGCGAAATGAATACATATACCATTAAAGGTGTGAAGATGAGATTTGTTACATATGTAAATAGTACATGGAAGATTACGTTTCATTGGTAAATGGGCGGTGCCACGCACCTTTTGAAAAAAATTTTATGTCGGTCATATTAATAGAACGATTGTAATAAAATTTCCATAATTTATATATTTAAGATTGCCTGACTAGCTGAATGGATAAAATGCCTGTAGATAGGATAATGAAATTTGGGGTGGTTGTTCCCCTTTTCGAGTGATGGATTTTTGGAAATTCGTTCTTCTAGAGGTAAACCATCACCAGGCCATTCGGTTAAAGATATAACCGCGAAAATTGATATGGACATGCTCACTTTCAAATTGGTTTTTTCGAAATCTGATATATATCGAAATGTTACTCTCGCCCAGACTAAACGGTATTATAATAAATATGGGCTCGATCCCTAAAGAATTTGAACGAGACAAGGCGGGTGGGTTAACGAAATTCGAACCTATTAGGGGTAAAAAGGGCGAAAAGGGATAAAACTGGCTGGTACTAAACAGTTAAAGATGGGATTGGGTATGGGATTTTTAAAAATTCGAACATTTAGGGATAAAAAAGGCCGAAAGGGATATAACTGGTATCTTCACCCAGACCGAACGTCTAAGGGTATAATCGTATATGCGCATGCTCCCTATAGAATTAGATGTCCATTTTAGTTGTGTGATACGAATGTATCTTTTGAAAATCATACTTATAGTGATAAAAATATTGATAAAAGTATTCCGTAATTAAATCGTTCCCAAGCGGTGTCAAAAGTACGGTATGTACGGATTTTCTTAAATCCAGTACAAAATTCTTGATCCAAGAACGAAAAAACCTTGCCTGGAATTCTTATTTGTAGATGTTATGTAATTATGCGCTTGATTTTTAAGTTAAAAATTCTTAATAATAGATGACATTAAGCCTAAAGGTGCTTGATTTTTAAGTATAGAATTCTTGAATATAGATGACATTAAGCTAGATGGGGCTTGATTTTTATTATACGGATAGCTAATTAGATAGTTACCAAACTAGTTGATTCGCACATGCTCTTAAGATTTTCATACTTAATTGGAGAATTTATACGCTTAAATTCAATTACGATTTTTGCAAAAAATAAGAATTTTAAACTTAAATTTAAAATGCGAATTAATTGTGGGTAGAAAACATTAAGCTAAGAGAGTAAATGTTATTTCTCTCACATAAATTTTTTCTCAGAGGTTTATGTAAGATTTTTTATTCTTACTTTAAGTCAGAAAAAACGATATTAATTCTAAGAATTTTATACTTAAAAGTTGAGAAGTTCGTGCTAAAAATTCTTCAGTTAAGTTCGTACATACTTAACTCGAGAATTTTATTTTTATTTTAATCATTTATACGCTTAAATTTTTGAACATATTCCGTTTTTTACTTGTTTTAAAAATAATTAGTACTATTTGTACTTAAATTTTTAGTAATGTGTGATGTGTGTGGACTATATCAGCTGACCCGTTCTGGTAACTCCCATACAAATCGACATATTTTTGGAAAATTTATATTTCTTCCATAACTTCCAAAAGTATAGCTGGTGATATATAAATTTGGTGAGTTATTTATCTTGTAATAGTAAACAAATACTGAGATAACGGAAGAAACATCAGGCACACAACTCCTGGTACCTTCTATCAAAATGTATAAGTTAAGTCTCAAAGTTTTACATACATATCTTTTCTGTAAATACACTGCATTCAAACTTATTTTGCTTAAGATGACGTGAGCTGACGTAAATTTGACTCAGGAATGAATATGGACCATATAACCGATAATTAATATTTTGCCATAACTTCCGAACATAAAACTGCAGGATATTTGAGTTTCATCAGTTTAAATATCTTGTATACTCAGAACTATACCAATGACCTAAATGATCCCCATAGTTCTATAATCATATCTGTTTTTGTATTTGAATTTTGAAGTTCTGCATCATTCGTTTTATCAAGCTACATGCCATAATAATTTAATGTCGATTTGAAGTTAGTAAGTATCGTATAGGGTCTCGTTTGTCACATAACATAAAAACTATATGGTGGCGTATGATGATCATAAGTAATATTTCACGTAAATCATGCGCCACGGAGTACAATAGTTTTATCGTAACTGCTACAAAATAAACCCAATTCAAAATCATTTGACGAATGGAGAAGTGAAACTGTTGCTTATGCAGGGAAACGTTATATGAACAGATTAAAGGAATTGTAATTATTATTTTTTTTCAAATTTGTTTCAGCTAAATTGGACTAGTGGTTCTCGAGTTATGTCAAACAAAAGAGCCTAAAACGTGACAAATTCCCCTATACGATACTTACTTACTTTAAATCGATATTAAATAATTATGGCATGTAACTTGACAAAACGAATGATGCAGAACTTATTCTTTATGGGGCTAATTTAACGTGTAGTTCTCAGAATTGAGTCCTAAACTAATGAGGTACAAAATTTTGTACTGTGTATTGCTCTAAGATACTTACTTACTTACTTAAGTGGCCCATTACAATTTACGAAACGTAGTTCATAAATTTGAGGCCAGAAGTAATAAAGAATTCCACACGCTTCGGTCTTCTGCGTGTGTTCTCCAGTTAGTCCTACCAGATGATGATGGCACATCGCCTACCACTTGGTCCTTCCAACGGAGTTTGGGTCTCCCTGCTCTGCGCCGTCCTTCAGGTTCGCCTTCAAACACCTTTCTCGCTGGAGCATTTACATCCATCCTGGCAACATGACCCAGCCATCGTAGTCGTTGCATTCTGACTCTTTTAGCTACGTCGATGTCGTGGTAAAGCTCATACAGCTCATGGTTCATCCGATGGTGAAACTCGCCGTCGACACAGATAGGTCCATAAATTTTTCGGAGTACTTTCTCCCGAATACTTCCAGGTTTTGTATGTCCGTTGTCGTAAGCACCCATGATTCGGCAGCATACAAAAGAACGGGTAAGATTAGCACCTGGTAAAGCTGTTTCTTAGTATTCCGAGATAAGGTGGTATTACTAAAGTGCTGCCGAAGTCCGTTAAAACATCTATTGGCTAGCACTATTCTCCGCTTAATTTCTTGGCTGACATTATTTTTCTTATTGACGGAAGATCCGAGGTAGGTGAATTCGTCGACACCTTCTCCATAACTATATTAAATAGTGTACAGGACAGGCTATCGCCCTGCCTGAGACCTCTTTCCGTGTTGAATGGTTCAGACTGATCCTTACCAATCTTAACCGAGGATTTGGTGTTGTCTAAGGTACATTTGCAAAGTCGAATCAGCTTTGCAGGAATAACAAACTCAGACATGGCCTCATAAAGCCTATTCCTTATCGGAGAGTCGAAGGCAGCTTTGTAGTCGACAAAGAGGTGGTAGGTGTCGATCTGCTTTTCATGGGTTTTTTCCAGGATTTGTTGTAAGGTGAATATTTGATCCGTCGTAGATTTGGCAGGTCTAAAGCCGCACTGATATGGTCCAATTAGTATTTCTACAATTGGCTTTAGACGTTCACACAATATGCTTGAAAGGACCTTGTACGCAATTGGTAATAGGCTTATTCCACGGTAGTTCTTACATTCACTACGATCTCCTTTCTTGTATATGGGACATAACTGAGACTCTAATCCCCGGGCATGCTCTCCTCTTGCCAGATGTTCTCCATGAGCTGATGCATGCTCATAATCAGCTCCTCCCCGCCAGCCTTCAACAATTCAGCAGGGAGACCATCGGCTCCAGCAGCTTTGTTGTTTTTAAGGCGGGAGATTGCCACACGTATCTCGCTCTGGCTCGGAGGCGGACAGTAAACACTACGTCATGGATTGGAGCGGGGTCTTCAGGAGTGGTGTCTGCATCTAATAAATTTTTAAAATGATTTCTCCATATCCTCAGAACGTTATCCGGGTCCGTCACTAGCTGACCATCGCTGTCCTTGCAGGAGGGTATCCTTGTTCCACGCATTCTCGCCTTAACTCTCTTGTAGAATTTTCGGGCTTCCCCTCTGCTTCGGAGCAACACTGTGCACTCATCCTGCCTCTTCTTCAGCTCCTTATTTTTCCATCTAAAAAGACGAGTTGCCTCTCGTATCTTCTCCCTGTGCCGTTCACGAACAGCTCGCGTTGCCATTGGCTGCAGTTTCGCCCTGTTACAGCAACCGTCTCTCTCGTGGCATTGCGACATTCATCATCGTACCAGGCATCTTCCTGAGACGGCTTTGAGTACCCAAGTACGCTTCTCGCAGCCCGTTCTAAGGAGTCGGCTATATATTGCCACTGCGAGGTTATATTATCAGGGGTTGGAGCATTCCGCAGCAGTTGAGTTAGGTGGTTGGAGTAGGCGTTTGCTACCTCTGTGGTCCGCAGTTTACCGATGTCCAGCTTTCGTTGTGCCTGGTTACGTACGTTTTTCGTTATGCTTAGCCTTGTGCGTACCTTAACTGCGGTAAGGAAGTGATCGGAGTCAGTGTTCGCACCCCTAATCACTCGTATGTCCAGAACACTCGATGCGTGCCTTCCATCGACTACCACATGATCAATCTGATTCCTCGTCAATTGATCTGGAGATAACCATGTTGCCTTATGAATATTTTTATGGTCAAATCTAGTGCTGCTCACTACCATATTTCTTGCCGCATAGAAATCAATCAGTCTGATGCCATTGTTCGACGTTTCGGTGTGCAGACTGAATTTTCCGATGGTAGGCTCAAATGCGGATTCCCTGCCTATTTTAGCATTAAAATCGCCTAGTACAATTTTAATGTCATGGCTGGGGCTACGGTCATATACATTTTCTAGGCTTCGTAGAACTCGTCTTTGTCCTCATCGCATTTCTCTTCTGTCGGAGCATATAAGTGTTATGTGGAAAAACTTTGTTTTGACTCTTATGGTGGCTATACGTTCACACACCGGGTTGAACCTTGAGACTAGGTGTCACAGTCTCTTGCCAACCACAAATCTACATCCAAACTCGTGCTTGTCCGCATGGCCACTATAGTAGATGTCGCACGTCTTCATGCACGAGCACCCGTGTCCCGTCCACCGGATTTCTTGTAAAGCGGTTATGTCAGCCTTGTATTCTTCGAGGACTTCCGCCAGTTGGATGGAGGCACCTGGTCTATACAGTGTTCTAACATTCCACGTGCATATCCTTAAATCATGGTCCTTAATTCGTTTGCGGTGGTCGTCAACATTTTGGGGGGTCCATTTTATTCTTTTCTTACTTCTTTTCATTGCAATAGTTTATACGTCGATGGCGGGTTGCAAGCCCGGCGCACCACGTCGCAGTTTTCTCCTCCTGCCAGGATTTTATTACAGCCGCCCATTCTGGGTCAGACGCTGACCAGGGTACCGCTCACTCTGAGCAGACGTGCCTGGGTTTTAGGTTTCGCCCCTCACAGTTTGTCGTGCTCTGACGGGTGTCAGAGGCACGCTTCCAGGCGTCACCACGTGGAGGTACTCCACTAAGATAACGCTTTTAAATATCTAACTTACGCATAAATACGGACTATATTGGTCTACCCCTTCTAATATCTCCCATACAAAATGACCTATTTGTGCTGTCTCCACTTGTTTACAGTATAAATTGATCCGTTTGGCTACAATTATTTAATTTCTAAAGAAAATCCTTTAAGCGTCGAAAATAGTTTGTTTTTAATATTTTGTATTTATACGTGAAACTTGAGAAACTGGGAGGTTTACTTGGCCCATTCGAAATGAGGATGATTACTTTTATGATTAATTCGATTTCTTTTAAGATTAATTCTAATTTCTCAGTTCGAACCGTCTAAGACCCTTTCGTTAACCTCATACAATATGACCAAATTTGGCAAAAATTGTTTTTTTTGTACTTTATTTGTATAAAAAAGAACTTTTATTATACTAAAAATAGCGTCAAAAATCACTTTTGATGTACCAAAACGTACTTTTTGTACCAGAAAGTACTTTTTGTACCAGAAAGTACTTTTTTGTACCAAAAAGTTACTTTGCTATTCCAAAAATATTGTGAATTCCTGAAAAAAAACCATTTTAGTAAATGAATAAAATTAACAGACATATTTTAATATCGTACCTTTAAGTATACAAATTTGCATTTGTGTCCAGGTGTAGTCGAGAACGACTGTGACTGTGTTCGAATAAAAGAATTCCATATTCAATAATACGATTAATTCGCTTCTGTCTTTAGGGCCTGCAATAACATAAAAGTGTAAAATTTTCATAACCATATCAAAAATAATGAAGTTGCTCTTCAAGTTTCATTTGGTGTTCAGCCTCTTGAAAAATAAATACTTACACTTTATGTGCAATAGCTTATATATTGTGAAATATATTTATAATATCTTTTTGCGCAATTTCCAAATTATTATTAGCGAGTTATAACACCACTGATAGTTCAAACATTTTCTTTAATTTATTATTTAACGCGTCAAAAGTGTTGGTTTTTTCGCTAGATTGTCTTTTCCATTGAAATTCACTTTAAAGAACATTGTCTTTACATAAAGAAAAAACACCGACACGACGCTGAACAAACTGATGTTCACAATTCAACCACAAACAAAAAACTAAACACCATAACACTACACGATAGCGATCATTCTGGAACATCTCAATGATTGACACACTCCAATCACTCATTTGTCACAGCGAACGAACATTCGTTCGGGACTAACGTGGAAGAAGTTTGTGCAAAATATAAAACTTTTGTTTAGGAGAGTTGAGAGAACAAAAAGCATGTTCTCTCAACTCTTCTAAACATAAAAGATTTATATATTCCCCAAAAATCATCTACGGTTGTCCCAAACGAATGTTCGCTTGCTGTTAGAAATAAGTAACGCTCTTTGTTCTATCAACTCTCCCAAATATAAAGGTTTTATATTTTGCACAAACGTCTCCCATCGTTGTCCCAAACGAAAAATTAAACGATGTAGGAGTAAAAAAATGTTCGTGTACTGTAAAAAAAGCAATGTTGATGGCAACTGTTCCATTTTGCGTCGAATACTTCAACGATTGTGGTAAACGTTGAATTTTTGAATGGGGTTTTTTTGAGTGTACTTTTTGTGAAACTAAAGAGTACTTTTATTGCGCACAGAATTATTTTTATTGTACCACAAATAATTTTTTTTGCACAAAAAAGTACTTTTATTGTAATTATTGTTATTAAATTTCGACCTCTATCCTTTAACTTGCCTTAAAGTTTACATTAATTTGTTAAACATTAAAAATAAATTTATTACACCAAAATTAAATTATTGTTATTAACACTCACATTTAATATAATACAATTGGATACAACTTTTTCTTCATTCGAAATTTTCAGATTTTCTAAATTCTTCATCTTTCCCCCTCCCTTCAGCGACAATATGTACTGGATACGTTCTCCTTCCCCTTTTTTCTCCCGTAATTTATTATAAAAGCGATATTAACACTCAGTTTAGCATTGATGTAAATCCCTTTCGTGTCCGTCTGTCTGCCCGTCTGTCTTAACATGGACCATGTTAAACATTCATTGATTACCATCTTCATTGGAATGAGGATGAATGAAGATGACAAAGCCTTTCTTCATATGTGAAATGGAACAATACTTAAGTTATTTTCCAGTTAAATTTCAATTATAAAATATCATATGAATACAGAGAAGACAAACGTATAAAAGTAAACTACACATAAGCGTACATATGGTTACAATCTATACATTCAATGGCATGAGTATGCAGATATGTAGTATGTCTGATTCCCTGACTGACCACAGTTTTAGATGTCTTCTTCTTGGGTTACCTTATTGAAAATCACTCAAGTTGCTTTTTTCGGTGTTTTTTTGTTGTTTTTTTTTTCGGTCGTCGACAAATTCTTTACTCTGCGGCGAACAATTATTGGCATTGTATCTTAACGCATTTCATGAAAAGGATTATTTTCAGGCAAGCGAAACGACTTGTCTGCGTGTGTGTGTTTTTATGGATGTGTTCCTTTGCGAAGGTATCTTGTGGAACTTTGACACCATTTTTTTGTTGGGTAATCTGATTGACCCACTTACGTTTGCGTTTGTGTTGCAAAACGAAATGACAAGAGTTCGTAATTACAGTGGGTTTAATGAGACAACACTGCGACCAAGAAGATGTTAAAAATTGTAAGGTAATTCCAATTGGCCATGACATCAAATTTGCATAGCACGAATATCAAAATTTTTTTGTTAAATTGCATTAATACAAAAGTTTTAGTTATGTTATCGGACGGACAGATAGCCTAAATCTATGTTTTTTATACCATCACCCTTAGGGATGATGGGATCATTTGATACGACCCAAAAGTGTAACACATAGAATGATAACTTTCGGAAGACGCAACCAAATGTTTTGAAACTTTGCTCGAGTTAATATTACCCTAAAACTACTTACTTAAAACTTAAAAAAAACTTAATTTCCCTTTGCACCAAATGAATGAGGTATGGGATAGCTTTTTGCGTTGTTCTGAATTAACACGCTTTCTATTTTTAGATTCACAACTAACGGCACCTACTTGTTTATCGACGAGTGCGAACGTCACTGTTTGAAAAGCTCTTACTAGACACGCCGATTGACTCGACACTTAATACTGCGAAGTTGCTGTGAACAACATTCGAGGGGAGCCGACAATCAAAGAACAATTTTTTTTTTTTTTTT
This sequence comes from Muscina levida, assembly GCA_964034835.1. Classification (NCBI taxonomy): domain Eukaryota; kingdom Metazoa; phylum Arthropoda; class Insecta; order Diptera; family Muscidae; genus Muscina; species Muscina levida. The sequence continues at coordinate 44,145,334 of OZ035880.1, read as the reverse complement.
TTTAAGATGACTGGAACCAGGTTTGAACCTGCGATCTCCCGCATGGTAGCCGCGTGTTCTAACCACTATGCCACGGCCGGTCCCAAAACTACTTACGGTATTGAAAATGGGCTACATGGTCACGCCCCTTCTGGTACCTCCCATACAAATGTACCATTCCGCCCACATTAGAAATCGAGTAATAATATCAATACATCAAGGCGATCGTTCCCAAATTCTATATTTAGTAAAACTATAACTGGATAATGTTTTGGAGAAAAAAGTTGGAAGTCTAGACACGCCCCTTCTGGTACCACCAATACAAATGTACCACTCGACACAATCGTGCTCAAATTCTGTATTTAGCAAAGCTACAGCGGGATAAAGTTTTCGAGAAAAAATCTGGAAGTCTAGCCACGCCCCTTCTTGCAAATCAAGTAATAATATCAATATAATAGAATATTTTATGTTTTACTGAGGGTGAGGGTATATATAAGTCGGGTTACCCGACTGAAACTTTCTTACTGGTTTATATAGAAGATACTAAGAGAGATGTGTCAAATAGTTAGATTTTCTAAGGTTTTGCCTCCTATAACAACATAAATTTACTGACCAAATTTCATTATCCCTCCGGTGCGCGTTTGGAAGTTATGGATGAAATAGTAATTTTTCAGAAATAGGTCATTTTGTATGGAAGGTAGCAGAAAGCGTAAACCGATATAGTATATATTCATTCCTCAGTGAAATTTTCATAAGCGTACATCTTACGCAAAATTTGACTGAATTCAGTGTACTAACAAAAAAGATATGTATGTAAAACTATGAGGGCCAATTAGGCCATTTGTATGGGAGGTACCAAAAGGGGCGTGGCAAAGGTTTTGGTTTTCTTAGGGTTTGTCTACTATTACAAGATAAATAAACAGACCAAATTCAAATATCCTCTAGTGGCCCCTTTGGAAGTTATGAAAGAAATCTAAATTTTCCTAAAATGGGTAATTTTATATGGGAGGTACCAGAAGGGGTGGGGCTATTATGCCCATTTACAATCTCATTACTTTGTTTTGAAAAATATTAATACTGGTAAATTTTCATACCGATCCGTTAAGGTTTACTTGAGTTATGTAGCTCACCAGTAGCCAGACAGACGGACATAGCTCAATTGTCTTCAAAAGACCTGAAAGATACTTGGGGTCTAACTCGTTTCCTTTAATACCATACACTATTTTTCGTATCAAATGATATATACCCTCATCCCTAAGAGTGATGGTATAAAAATTGTATGGGACCACCTTAAGGGTTTAAGATAGAAGGTAGATATGTTCAAGGAAATTGTTGGGGTTGCAAAAATATTGGGGTCAGTCATATATTTAACACCTCTAGTGGCACTTTTAGTGCAGTTACAGCGCTGGAAGAAAATTTTATTAAAAAAATTGATTTTTGTATAGGATCACCCTTAGGGAGTAAAGTTGGAGGTTAGGTATGTTTGAAGAAAAATAACTAGGGGTCGGTCATACATTTCACAATGGGGGTGGCAGGAGCTGATTTCATAAAATAATTTGTAAAAAATAAAAAAAAGGATTGAACATAGAAGCTAGATATGTTCTAAGAAACTGTTGGGGTTGCAAAAATATTGGGAATTGGTATTACATTTAAATGTAAATGTCCTCCAGCTGACCGTGTGTAAGTTATTGGAAAATATCAGTTTTCTAAAAATATGTAATTTTGAAAGGTGTCGGAAGGGGTCGGCTGATATGATCCATATTCATACCAGAGTCACATTTTTATAATAGTTCATCTTACGTAAAATATGATTGATTTGTGGGTATTTACAAAAAAAAACTAGTGAGGTGATTATCTTCGGCTATGCCGAAGCTCAGATACCCTTAAGCATTTGTAAAAATGGTGATAAAATTGGTTATTTGCGTTACAACTATATTTTTTAAAACTTTGAAACACAAAACAGGAGAGATCGGTCTTATCTTACTACTCAATCTCCGCTTAGTATAGGGAAACTTACATACAACATTTCAGCTTGATTGCCATTAAACTACTGCTGTAGTCGCAGGGACAGACCCCAAAAAGGGGAAGTTTGTATAGGAGGTGGGAGTAGTTGTTGACCGATCGGGCCCATATTAGAACTTAACCTCCGCTTTGAGGATAGAAGCTTGCATTCCAAATTCCGATAGCTCTTAAACTGCGGCTGTAATCGCGGGGACGGACAGACAGACGGTCACCTTTAAATCGATCAGATTTCGATGCTGATCATTTATATATATAAGTATCGTCATAACTACCACGCTTCCTTATGGGCGTAAGAAATGGAAGAACAAAATTAGTATACCCTTCACACTATTCATGCGCGTGGTGAAGGGTATACAAATGTAATTTCCTTTTACACCCCATGAATGAAGTATGAGATAGCTTCTCGCGTTGTCGTGAATTAACACGCTTTCTTTTTTAGATTCACAACAAACGGCACCTACTTGTTTATGGACGAATACGAAAGTATTCGATTGACTCGACACTTACACTGCGAAGTTGCTGTCGACAACATCGTGGGAAAAATGTAGATGACTGTAGCCGGGAATCGCACCACGGATCTCCTGCATGGTATAAGCGTGTTCTAACTACTATACCACTATATGTATGTAATACTATGTGGATTAATACGGTCATTTGTATGGGAGCTACCATTGGTACCACTAGTAATCGGACAAATTGTGCTGTCCCTACTCGTCGTTTATACAAATAGAGCGATTTGCCAAAAATTAATATTTGATCAATGATTTCTTAAAGAAACTCCTCAAAACGTTGAAAATATCTTAGTATTTCGTATTTATATATGAAATCTAAGTAACCGGGAGATTCACCGCTCCCATTAGAAATGATGATTTCTGATTTTTGTGCGAATTAGTTAGAGACTTTTTCGTTAGATCGCAGTTGGCACCGTAAAAGGCCTAACAAAATTCAATTGAACTTTTCTCATTTGTCGAAGAATTTAGTACAAGTTGTATCCTATTTTTCTAAAAAAAACATGACTTCGTGCTGCTTTTGAATTCTATAGGGCTCATGGATTGGGTGATGATATCAGTTTATTCACTTTTTCGGTCTTGAGTCCAGAGTTATTATATAATGTAAAATAAATATTCACCCAAAAGAGCCTAAAATGTGAAAAATTCCCCTACACGATACTTACTAACTTTAAATCGATATTAAATTATTATTGCATGTAACTTGATAAAACGAATGATGCAGAACTTTTCCTTTTTGGGGTTACTTTCAGGTGCAGTTCTCAGAATTGAGTCCCAAATCAATGAGCGGAAAAATATTGTACTGTGTTATAGGACAAAAGTCTTATTTTAGCAAAAATGGGAGAAACCTTTCTTTGTGACATTCTGACCCTGGAGCAACATATGTTTCACCGACATATTAAAATTTTCTTGACCAGATATCTCACTAAATCACAATGGATTTCCCCGTTATGGTTGGTTATTTTTCCAAACGATGTCCAAGAAACCAACCAACACATACTACCCACTTTACTAGTGCAACAATTTAAGACAAACCCAATTTGAGACAACTAAATCAATACAATTACTAAAGGGGCCAAATTCATGGCATCTTTCTAAGAATTTCCACGCTCTAGAAAGACTATGCTACACACAAACACACACACACAAACCCATACAGCTTCAATTTGAAACACCTCCAAAAAATTGTTCAACTAGAAATTAGTTTGTCGTTATGGCAAAAGCAGTTAGTTGCTGCTATAGCTGTTGTTGTTCTTGTACAATAATATTTAGTAGTTTGTTACGTTGTAACAACAAAATGCAACAAGATCACGCATCAAATATCGATGGCAGCATAATCATAAATCTAAATTGAATGCCACAGAAGATGACGACGATTCATTACTTTATGAGAATTGCAACGACTGTAAGTCACAACATTGCCGACGCCACCACAGCCACCAACGCCACCGCCGCCACCATCATCATCATCGCCGCCATCACCACCACCACCGCCATGCCATGACCAACATTAGGAGCAGCAGCAACAACAACAGCACGAAACAAGTGCAACCATTATAAACTGCGCCAGATACCGCCGAGAAATTCCTAATGTTGTTGCTGCTGCTGCCATTAAACGGCACCTGTTGTACTTGCCTCCTTGTTGCAACAACATAAAACAACCAACATTTGGTCCGTCCACCAAAACATACCCACATGTACTTAAGCATAAATGCAACAAGGCGCAGATGAGACTGTAGCAGCAGCAGCAACAAAAAAAAATTGTTACAAAAATTGTTTGTTGTAACAAAACACTAAAATTGTAGCAAAAATCTAATAAAACGTGAGCATTCCAAATAGCAACAAAAACTGTTGTTGTACAAACCAAATCTTGAGAAAAAACAACATAAAGTTTGCACAGCCTTTGCTGTAGTCAGTGGCGGTCTCTAGCCACAGACAAGACTCGAATTGCTATAGCATCCGAAATGGAAATTTTGGATATGATACGTTAAGGGCTTAATGTATTTTTTGACGTAACTATATAAATGTATTTCTTGGTACAATAAATTGTACTATTTGGTACCAAAAATTTTACTTTTTGGTACAATAAATTGTACTTTTTGGTACATTAATTGTACATTTTGGTATGTTAATTTCACTTTTTAGTACAATAAATAATACTCTTTGGGAACAATATATTGTACTTTTTGGTACATCAATTGTACTTTGTGGTACCATAAATGTACTTTTTGGTACAATAAATGTACTTTTTGGAACAATAAAAATATTATTTGGTACAATTTATCTACTGGTTGGTACAATAAGCAGTACGTTTTGGTACAATAAATTGTACTTTTCAGTAAAATAATTGTACCTTTTAAATATATAAATTGTACTTTTAGGTACAATAAATGTATTTTTTGAAACAATTAATGCATTATTTGGTACAATTGTACCTTTTGTTATAATGAATTGCATTGTTTGGTACAATAAATTGTACTTTTTGGTATAATAAATTTTACTTTTTAGTATAAAAATTTTTCTTTTCGGTACAATAAATGTACTTTTTGGAACAATTAAATTATTATTTGGTACAATTAATGTACTTTTTGGAACAATTAAAGAATTATTTGGTATAATTAAATTATTGTTTGATACAATAAATTGAACGTTTGGGTACAATAATAGTACTTTTTAATACACTAAATTGTAACGTTTGGTACAAGAAATTGTACTGTTTTGTGCAATGAATTTTACTGTTTGGTACAATAAATCTTACTTTTTGGTACAATAATTGTACTTTTTGGTATATAAATTGTACTTTTTGGTACAATAAATGTACTTTTTGAGACAATTCAAGCATTATTTGGTACAATTAAAGTATTATTTGGTACAATAAAAGTACCTTTAGGTACAGTGGATTGTACTGTTTGGTACAATGATTAATACAATAAATTGTACTTTTTGGTACAATAAAATTACTTTTTGTTACAATAAATTGTTAAATTGCACTTTTTGGTACAATAATTGCTCTTTTTGATACAGTACTTGTACTTTTTGGTACAGGTAATTGTATTTTCTTGTACAATTAATTGTACTTTTTGGTACAATAAATTTTAGTATTTGGTAATTTGTCCTTTTTGGTACAATAAATATGATTTATGGCATAATAATTGTACTTTTTGGTACAAAAATTTTAATTTTTGGTACTAGAAATTGAAAATGTTGTACAAAAAATTGTATTTTCTGAAACACTATTTTGTACAATAAATTTTACTATTTGGTACAACAAAGTATACTGTTTGGAATAATAACTTGTAGTTTTTATTACAATATATGTACTTTTTCGTACAATAAATGTACTTTTTTGTACAGTAAAATGTACATTTTGGTACAATATATTGTACTTTTAAATACGATATAAGTACTTTTTGGTACAATAAAAGCAATTTTAGCTACAGTAAAAAAACTTTTCGGTACAATAAATTGTACTTTTTGGTACAAATAATGTACTTTTTGGTAGTACAATAAGGCTTTTTTTTCGGTACAAAAAGTTGTACCTTTGACGCAATTTTAAATTTTTGTTGTTGTAAATTTTGGTACTTTTGACTGGCTCCAGTCATCTTAAAAAAAAAAAACAAAATTGTTCTTTCATTGCCGGTTCCCCTCGAATGTTGTTGACAGCAACTTCGCAGTATATGTGTCGCTTCTCAAACAGTGACGTTCGCATTCGTCGCTAAACAAGTAGGTGCCGTTAGTTGTGAATCTAAAAATAAAAAGCGTGTTAATTCACAACAACGCGAGAAGCTATCCCATACCTCATTCATGGGGTGCAAAGGGAAATTAAGTAAGTAAGTAAGTAATAGTACTTTATGGTACATAAAAAGAACTTTTGGTATACAATATTATTATTTTTTCTAATATTTACCACAATCCCAACTACAAACTACGCCACTGCTCAGATGGTCCACATAAAAATAGTTCACAAGCGTTATCCTCATTTTTGTGGCGGCATCATTTTGTTGCAGCTGATGCTGCAACAAGTGTACGTGTATTTTCAAATGAATTTGGAACATTTTGTCTTCCGTGCTTTTTGGATGAATTCATCCACGGGTAACAAAACGACAACAACAACAGCAACAACAAAAAGTCATTAGTTTCATTGTTTGTTTTTCGGTCGGTTTGGTTTGACTGCTGGGGTTGTGTAGTTGGAGAATCTTTAAAGTTTATAACAATCATAGATTTTCTCAAAGTTTTCCTTTGACTATTGCTGCAAAATTTCACAGTATTCCGCCACATGCAAGTTGTTTTTGTTGTTGGAGCTGTGTGTGTGTGTTTTTTTTTTTGTCGTTATGTCCGGGCAAAAATTTCTGACTGGGGATGTCAGATTCATTTGCAAAATCATGCAAAATACATTAAACTCACGAAAAGCACATAAACATACAAACATGCTACCATACATAACACACCATAATATATTTATGTATTTGCACATAGTAGTAGTACATATTACACATTTAGATGTACGAGTATGAACGTCATATGTTATAGCCATACATATGGATTAAGTACCCCATGGTATGTACATCACTTTCGGTTGGCATGACGGTTGTTGGCTGAGTAGATGCATTATGAGTCCATGTTGGCTAAAGTGTTGTTGTGATCCTCCACACATTTGAGTTGTGTCAAATGCACGAGTACATAGGTTACGTGCCTAAGTCATGCACTGTTTGCTAGTCTGGTTGTATGTCTGTCCGTCCATCGCTGTGGCTGTGTCTGTATGTCTGAAGTGATGAGGAAGAGTTTTATGTCAAACAAAATCAAATGAATGAATTTCAAAATTGTAATTTTGCAATGTTTAAACAATGATGATAATGACAGTGTTGGCGTTAAATTTATTTTAACTGTTGTTTAATGCATAATTAATATAAATAATTTTTGTTTAATTACAAGTTTCAGATTGCAATCACGTTGCAGGTACAGCAATGATGCATAATTTAGTTGCTAAAACGATTTCTGACCGACCGCTGTTAGCTGGAGTGTATAGCGATGAGTTGGCGTTAAGTTCTGTTAGGGTTGAAATCTATGCTATGGTGTTAAACATATAGATGCTCAACTGTCAGTCATTGTTTAATATCATAACACAGTACAACACATGATTTTGGGACTCAATTCTGAGAACTGCACATGAATTTAGCACCAAAAAGAAGAAGTTCTGCATCATTCGTTTCGTTAAGTTTCATGCCATAATAATTTTATATCGATTTGAAGTTAGTAAGTATCGTAAAGGGGAATTTGTCACGTTTAAGGTTCTTTTGTTTGACATAACTCGAGAACCACTAGTCCGATTCGGTTCAGAGTTATCCTTACCAATCTTAAGCGAGAATTTGGTGTTTTTCAACGTACATCAGCAAACTCGAATAAGCTTTGCAGGAATAATATACCAAACTCAGACATTGCTTCAAATAACGTATTCCTTATCGAAGAATCGAAGGCAGCTTTGTAGTTGACAAAGAGTTGCTAGGTGTCGATCTGCTTTTCATGATTTTATTCCACGATTTGTCGTAAAGTGAATATTTGATCCGTCATAAATTTACCCGGTCTAAAGCCGCACTGATAAGATCTAATTAGTTTATCTACAATTAGCTTTAGATGTTCACACAATATGCTCGAAAGGACCTTGTACGCAATTGTTAATAGGCTTATTACACGGTTAGTTCTTACATTCACTACGATCTCCTTTTTTGTATATAGGACGTTACAGACTGGGGACCGTCCGTGGCATAGTGGTTAGAACACGCGACTACCATACGGGAGATCGCAGGTTCAAACCTGGCTCGTCATCTTAAACAAAAAATTGTTCTTTCATTGTCGGCTCCCCTCGAATGTTGTTGACAGCAACTTCGCAGTATTAAGTGTCGAGTCATCGGCGTGTCTAGTAAGAGCTTCTCAAACAGTGACGTTCGCATTCGTCGATAAACAAGTAGACGCCGTTAGTTGTGAATCCAAAAATTGAAAGCGTGTTAATTCACAACAACGCGAGAAGCTCTATCCCACACCTCATTCATGGGGTGCAAAGGGAAATTAAGTTAAGTTACGTTACAGACTGAGACTATAATCCCCGGGCATGCTCTACTCTATCCAAATGTTCTCCATGAGCTGATGCATGCTCCTAATCAGCTACTCCCCACCTGCCTTAAACCATTCAGCAGGGAGACCATCGGCTTCAGCTGCTTTGTTGTTTTTAAGACGGGAGAATGCCACACGTATCTCGCTCTGGCTCGGAGGTGAACAGTTAATACCAAATGGGTGCATTGGATTGGGGTCTTATGGAGTGGTGGTGGTGGAACGCTGTCTACGGTTATACGGGACCTTCACTGTTCCACGCATTTTCGCCTTACCTTTCTGGCAGTTGAGTTAGGGAGTAGGCTTCCGCTACCTCTGTGGTCCAAAGTCCAGCTTTCGTTGTGCTTGGTTACGTACGCTTTTCGCTATGCTGCGTTAAATTAGTGATCGGAGTCAATGTTCGCAACCCTGGTCATTCGTACTATCAGAACACTTGATGCGCGTCTTCCATCAAATACCGCGTGATCTATCTTACTCCTTTACAATAGATCTGGAGATAATCATGTTGCCTTATGATTATTTCTATGGTCAAATCTAGTGCTGCTAACTACCATAATTCTTGCCGCAGTGAAATCAATCAGTCTGATGTTATTGTTCGACGTTTCGGTGTGCAGACTAAATTTTCCGATGATAGGCTTAATTGCGGACTCCCTGCCTATTTTAGCATTAAAATCGCCTAGTACAAATTTGATGTCATGGCTGGGGCTACGGTCATATACACGGCCAAGGCTCTCGTAGAACTTGTCTTTGTCCTCCTCGCCTTTCTCTTCTGTCGGAGCATGGGCACATATAAGTGTTATGGGAAAAAACTTTGTCTTGACTCTTATGGTGGCTATTCGTTCACACACCGGGTTGACTAGCTGTCGCAATCTCTTGCCAACCACAAATCCACATTCAAACTCGTGCTTGTCCGCATGGCTACTATAGTAGATGTCGCACGTCGTCATGCGCGCGCACCCGTGTCCCGTCCACCGGATTTCCTATAAAGCGGTTATGTCAGCCTTGTATTCTTCGAGGACTTTCGCCAGTTGGTTGGAGGCACCCGGTCTATACAGTGATCAAACATTCCAGGTGCATTTCCTCAAATCATGGTCCTTAATTCGTTTGCAATGGTCGTCAACATTTTGGGGGGTCCATTTTATTCTTTTCTTACTTCTTTTTAAAGATAATTAAACTGACTCCGTTTGGAAGTATGGCAAGAAATATTAATTAGCCACAAATAGGTTTTTTATATGGGAGGTTCTGCCCATTTACATTTCCATTTATTCATTTTAGAAAATAGTAATATTGGTAAATTTTCATAAGGATCAGTTGAGGTTTACACGAGCTCTCATGCCCACCAGCCATCCGGTCAGACAGACGGACATGGCTTGATCTTCTTAAAAAGTCCTTAAACGAATTTGGTCTTAAAATACTTAAGATCTTATATATCTCCTTTAATGCATTATACCTTTTCTTGTATGAAGTATACCCTATGGGTATAAAAAGTATGCATTCAACTGAGGAAGTTCTGAATATCTTTGTCGAAGGTGACTTACAATGAGACAGTGGGAGTTGTCAAACAATTTTAATAAGAGTATCTTTACGTGGAATACTCTTATTAGAAAAGCGAACAAACTCTGCTATTCCCAGTTAAGGAGACGTATGCTGAAGTATTGCTTCAAGACTTACACAGTACAACGTTTTTTAGCTCATTGCTTTGGGACTCAATTCTGTGAACTGCACGCGAAAGTAGCCCCACAAAGAAGAGGTTCTGCATCATTCGTATTGTCAAGTTACATGCCATAATAATTTAATACCAATTTGAAGTTGGTAAGTGTCGTATATATATCGAGAACTACTAGTCCGATTTTGCTGAAACAAATTTAAAAAAATTAAGAATTACAATTCCTTTAATCTGTTCATATAACGTTTACCTACATAAGCAACAGTTTCACTTTCCCATTCATTAAATGATTTTGAAGTGGGTTTATTTTGTTGGACCGGCCGTAGCATAGTAGTTAAAGCACGCGACTACCATGCGGGCGATCACCAGTTCAACTCCTGGCTCCAGTCATCTGAAAAAGAAAAAAAAAATAAATACATTTTTCTTTCATTGTCGGCTCCCCTCGAATGTTGTTGACAGCAACTTCGCAGTATTAAGTGTCGAGTCAATCGGTGTGTCTAGTAAGAGCTTCTCAAACAGTGACGTTCGCATTCGTCGACAAACAAATAGGTGCCGTTAGTTGTGAATCTAAAAGCTATCACATACCTCATTCATGGGGTATAAAGGGAAATTAAGTAAGTTATTTTGTAGCAGTTACAATGAAACTGTTGTACTACGTGGCGTATGATTTACGTGGAATATTACTTATGATAATCATACGCTACCATATAGTATTTATGTTATGTCAAACAAAAGAGCCTAAAACGTGACAAATTCCCCTGTACGATACTTACTAACTTCAATTCGATATTAAATTACTATGGCATGTAACTTGACAAAACGAATGATGCAGAACTTCTTCTTTTGGGGCTACTTTCACGTGCAGTTGTCAGAATTGAGTCCCAAATCATGTGTTGTACTGTGTTATTAAATTAAACAGTTATTAACTGTCTATATCAGAGGATTTTTTCTAAACTGTGATGCAGTCTACAATGTTTTCCCTTTAGTTGTCTTTTGTTTACTGCAACTAGGCGAGCACCTCCCATAACCAAAATGTAAAATTTGTCCATCTTTGCGCCTAAGCACTTCTATTTTATTTATAGCTATAGTAATATGAAAACATAAAATGCGAACTATTTAGCAAAGATTATTAACGATTCCATACATCATCACCTGCAAAGTTATCTTTGCACAAAAAGTCTACTTAACCATAGAGAGACGGATGAGATGCGAATAAATGTCTGACGGATGTATGGATGGTTACATGTTGTAAATAACCATAAACGTTATAACGTATAAGGTACTACATATATGTGAATTATATAATGCACAAAGTAGATTTCATCATAATTTGTTAATAAATTGATTCGTGCTCTTGTAATGGCATCATATATCACAACAACAACAACCACATCACATCAGCATTAGCATCATCATCATTATCATTATAACTATTATAACTCCTGCTGATGGCTGGCAACGTCGTAATCAGCAGCGTCATCATCATCATTACCATCGCCATGGCATAAATGCGAATATTGTTAACAGCATTTGCAACATTGTTAGCCATAATCGTTAACATGTGTTACCATTATATTAAATTGTATTTAAACTTTATTGTTTAAGTACTCGTGTATTCCATAAACAATATTTCTTTTGCTTTTTTTTTGTTGGTTTTCTATCTGTTTGTTTATAACTATTCTTGGTTTGGTGCAATATCACACACACACACACACGTGGTAGTCGTTATAAACACTGCCGTCGTCTGTTAGTCTACGATGGCAGCATAACAAAAGATTCAACTTGAAGTGGGTGCAACATTATCGTATGTAGTTGGAGGAAGCTCATGAATCATGCACGAATAAATGCCTCTCATGCATCATATGTTTTACCACCACCATATGTGGCAGAGTTAAATCTTGCAGTAGTTGTAGTAGTAGTACATATTTTAATACAATGCGAGCGAGCAGCTATTTAGAGCGCGTTTTGTAATATTTACCCTAAAAGGCTGCAAATAATAATAACTGCTGATCATATGTGTGTACTCTAATAGGCATATTTAGCATCAATTAAGAAATTCGATAAGTGAGTTTACCTCCGAAGTCCATCTAAAGATAACGAGACAAATATGCAATAATCTTTAATGAGCTCCCTTTTACATCAGCTTGTCAATTTGTGGTGGTGTTGTTTTACATTCCAAGATATGATTATATTTTGTACATTAAGTTAAAATCTACATTTGGGGGTTATTACACAGCGCCTCATTTAAAATCAAAAGATTTTTTAATTCTTGAAGCTCTAATATTCTGTACGTCTGAGTACGTTTTAAAAGAAGAATCTTGTAGACAGACAAGAAAGTTATATTCTTTACCATGATATAGCTACGCAGATTGGAATTAAGGTGGCACAAAAAGTGTTTGGGGACCATAGATTGATAAGTTATTACCGTACAGATCTAAACCTACAGGAGTTTTGCCAGAATGTGCACTACATGGATATGGCAGGAATATTTCCCCTTTTAGGTCCATAGTCCTTGCCTGGGTTCTAACGAATCTAATGTGAATACGGTCAGCATTAAACTGTACTGCTGCAGATACGCGATGTTCTTTCTAAACAATGAATCACTGCCGGTTTCGAGCGAATGGTTCCATCTCCCTAAAAACCTACGAAAGAGATTCGAATTTTCAACGATGTCACAAGGAAATTCATAGCCTATACGTTGGGAACGAAAATGGAAAATCCTCTAGCAGAACCGATAGAGCGATGTTTTCTCTCCGATAACAACGTGAGGAAGAAAACGTAAAAATTTCTGTGAATAATAGGCGAAAGGCACTTTAAACCTTCTTTTTAATTAAAATTGAAAACAACGTAAAACATCTGTAAATACCCCAATAGTGTGCCTTGTAGTCGGAAAAGATCTACATGTATTAGGTTAGGTTCGGCTCAACACTGCTCACTTGGGTCATAGTAAAAGTTCCGTTGTGATACCATTTTAAAATTTTCGCACAAAAAATCCTGTTCTGTTCACTCAACGTCGCTATCAAGCCACGTTGATAGGCAGGTATTGTCTAGAAGTGTCCGATGACCAAGCTTTTCATATATCAGGTCACCAAAAGCAGGGCTCGCTCTTTCCTTTCGAACCGTCTGTAAAAATTAGGACGACATTATCCAGAAAGTTAAGGGCATTATCATTGCCATCATAGTAGGACCTATCCGAGATTTTCCTTATAAAACCCGGATTGATGAAAGGTTTTGGTATGGTGTAATTCGTGTGACAGCTCACATTGATTAGGTCCAGAATTTTGGCATGGCCATAGTTCCTGTGCATGCTTTTGTGACGTCTAAACGCATTGCGGTGTTCGCTGCTATTTTCCTCGCCTTAATGTCCGGGGGTAACCAGTTTAGGATCGTAAACAGTGCCTTAGTTGGAGTAGTTCTAAGTGCCCCTGTTATCATGATTGCGCAACCAGTCTCATAATGCGTTCGAACTTCAGCCTTTGGGACGCTCTATCTAGCGCCGGTCACCAGACAGCCGATCCGTAGAATAAGTTGGGTTTAATAACTGATTTGTATAACCAGTTCACATTTTTGGGGCTAATTCCCCAATCGAGGCTGATTGCACTTTTGCAGCAGTATAGAACCGTTGCCGCTTTGCTAATCCTGGTCTGAGTGTTAAGATTTCAATTCAGTTTACTGTCCAATATTTGGCCAAGTTATTTGGCACTACAAATACGAGTATCAGAGAGTGTAAGGAAGAAAACGTAAAACTGTCTGTGATATGGGTTTGGTCAATTGAGTGATTTCGTATCTTCGTGCAAATAGCACCAGTTAAGTTTAACTCGGGCTTACACCCAGTCCACAGTCATGACACCCGTTTAAAAGAAGTTTCAGCGCGGATTCCAGAAGCTCAACGTGTAGTTTTGGATCCTTGCCGGTGACTATTCCTGCATATGTGACGGTTGTGCAGAACGTTTTTTCCATCGTCCTCAGGAGAGTATAGATGTTGAGATTCCATAGTAGTGGAGAGAGAACTCCTCCTTGTAGAGTACCGACCGCGAACCCCCACCTTGGACATTTTTGACACGCCCAAACCCTGATCCAATGCGTCTAAATTTTTGTAGTTTATCAACTAAGGCGATGACCACTGTGTTAACCTCCAGTTGTTCCATTGAGTCTATTACAGATTCAGGTTTGACATTATAAAAAGCTCCATCAGTATCCAGGAAGGCAGCGAGCGCATATTCCTTGTAGTTCAGGGATCTTTCAATGAGGCTGGTTATCGAATGTAAAGCAGTTTCCGTGGATTTGCCCTTCGTATAGGCATGCTGAGCTTTGGACAGGACTTCCCGTTTAGGAGATGATCTGATATATGCATCATAAGTAAGAAGGAAGATAGGCTAATTGGTCTAAAATCCTTGCCTTTAGTATGGCATGTCTTACCACCTTTAGGAACAAATACAATTTTGTAGGTTATCCATCTCGATGAAATGTGCGGCATCTTTAGACAGGCTTTGAGGTTTTCAGAAGCCAGGGCGTCAATACTTCTATGTTCTTTTGTAGATCCGGGTCTCGGTGATTTAAAAGAGTGGAAACTTTTGATAGCCCATTGAATTTGATGTTCAGTAATCGGTATGTTGGAGATATCAAAGTTAAGGAAGATAGGCTAATTGGTCTAAAATCCTTGCCTTTAGTGTGAGATGTCTTACCCCCTTAGGAACAAATACAATTTTGTAGGTTATCCATCTCGATGAAATGTGCGACATCTTTAGACAGACTTTGAAGATTGTCAGAAGCCAGGGCGTCAATACTTCTATGTTCTTTTGTAGATCCGGGTCTCGGTGATTTAAAAGAGTGGAAACCTTTGATAGCCCATTGAATTCGATGTTCAGTAATCGGTATGTCGGAGATATCAAAGTTATAGCTGACCGAGTTTTCCATAAACTGGTAGTCACTTTCCCGACAACCTGGGAAGTGTGCTACCATCAGCACTTTCAGAGTTACGAGGCTGTTAGTGGTCCATGTATTCGTTATAAGATCTTACGTAGCCGACTAGTTGCAGAATTTTCTCCATGACTGCCTTTTGACCTTCCTGATCAGGTTCTTGAATCTGTTAACTGAAGACTCTTTTCGCCTTGTTGAATAGTTTTCTGCATTCCCTGCGTTTTGCCGCAATATCTGCATTCTACCAGAGTGGCTAAGCTTTAACTTTCGTGTCAGTTCGTGTCAGC
The DNA here is from genome assembly GCA_964034835.1 of Muscina levida. Taxonomy (NCBI): domain Eukaryota; kingdom Metazoa; phylum Arthropoda; class Insecta; order Diptera; family Muscidae; genus Muscina; species Muscina levida. The sequence goes on along the minus strand of OZ035880.1, from coordinate 44,129,846 downwards.
TGCAGGTTGCTGCTGGCAAATTACAGTGACATTTATAGCGATGTGATCAGAATCCGACCAGCAGCATTATATATACTTTATGATGTAAAGGGAAAAGGCTAAATGTCCCGTGTGTACAAGGATTTTTACCATCGGTACCATAAAAACTTCATATAGATAAGTCGACATGGGTAGGCACCTCTTTATAGTAGATATGAATGCAAATAACCACCATCCTTTACCGAGTAGCTCTGATTCCAATGAAAAAGCGGAATTCCTCGTGAGTACTAGGTACCTAGAAATATGCAACAAGCGTAACGAACCTACTTTTGTCATTAAATCTTCGGACATATGGCGTTAGAAGTCACTCTTGAAACTGAGGACTTGTTCGATAATATCAGAACTCGAATATTGTTGGTTAATATTTTTATACTATCACCCTTATGGATTAGGGTATGTATCAATAGAACCAGAACCAGTACAGAAATTTCAGTCAGGTAAACTGACTGATAAATACCATCACCCAATATAAGATATTGTTAAAGTTTTGAGTTATTGAAATGAATAGATTTTTAATTAAAATAAAATTACTTATGATAATATTTTCAAATAATCAAGCTCGAGGTCATGTTTTTTTCATATATTATATTATTTTTATTCGATATTTCGATCCTCTTCGAGGATCATCTTCAGGAATCCTGTAAAAAATTAAAAAAAAATAAAATTACTTATGTATAATTTTTCCCCTGCTTGCGGTGCAAAATCGTCCAAAACTTTACTTATTTGTGTAGGGGGTATAGGTGCCGGTTTAGAATTTATGTGAGAAATATTAATTTTTAAAAAAAAAAAAATTATTTTGTGGGGGGTACCAAAAGGGGTTAACCGATACAGTCCTTATTCATTCCTAAATCAAATTTTCATACGTACAACTTACGAATAATTTGACTGAATTCAGTGCACTTAGAAAAAATATATGTTTGAAAGACTATGGGGGTGAGTTCGGTCATTTGTATGGGAGGTACCAGAAGGGGTGTGCAAATAGTTGGTTTTCTGGGGTTTTGCCACCTATAATAACATCAAATGTCCGTTTGGAAGTTATGAAAGAATTATTAATTTTCCAAAAATTGGTAATTTTGTATGGGAGGTACCAGAAGGGGTGACCCGATATAGTCCATATTCACTCCTGATTCATATTTTTATAAGCGTACAAATTACTCATAATTTGACTGAATTCAGTGTACTTAGAAAAAAGATATGTTTGAAAGACTATGGGGGTGAGTTCGGTCATTTGTATGGGAGGTACCAGAAGGGGTGTGTCAAATAGTTAGGGTTTCTGGGGTTTTGCCTCCTATAATAACACAAATTAATCGACCAATTTTCATTACCTCCCAAGAGTCCGTTTGGAAGTTATAGGAGAAATATTAATTTTCCAAAAATAGGTAATTTTGTATGGGAGGTACCAGAAGGCGTAAACCGATATAGTCCATATTCATTCCTGAGTCCTTTTTTCATAAGCGAACCTCATACTCAAAATTGGAGTAAATTAAGTTTACTTACAAAAAAGATATGTATGTAAAACTATAATGGTCAATTAGGTCATTTGTATGGGAGGTACCAGAAGGGGTATGGCAAAGGTTTCGGTTTTCTTAGGTTTCGGTTTTTCTGACCAAATTTTAATATCCTATGATCGTCTGTTTGGAAGTTATGAAAGAAATATAAATTATCCAAAAATAGGTAATTTTGTATGGGAGGTACTAAAAGGGGTGGGGCTATTTTGACCATTTACAATCCCATAAGTTCGTTTTGAAAAATATTAATACTGGTAAATGTTCATATCGATCCGATAAAGTTTACTCGAGTTATCCTGCTGACCAGCCATCCAGCCAGCCAGACAGACGGACATAGCTCAATCGTCGTAAAAAGTTCTGAAACGAATTTGGTCTTAAGATACTTGGGGTCTAACTCGTCTCCTTTAATGCGTTACACTTTTTTTCGTATCAAATGATATATACCCTCATCCCTAAGGGTGATGGTATAAAAAGTGTGACGCACTAACGGAGACGTGTTCCCAAGTATACTTATGAATATTTAACAGTATTAATATTTTTATACACTCTCCCTACAGGTAGGGGGGTATATATTATTTGATACGACCAAAAATTGCAACACATAAAAGGAGTCACATTAGACCCTAAGTTTCTTCGAACCAAATTCGATTCATGACTTTTAAGTCGTTTGAGCCATGTCCGTCTGCCCGTCTGACTGTCTATCTGTCTGGTACCTCCCACACAAATGTACCACTTCGGCCACTTAAAAAAATCGAGTAATAATATCAGTACACCCATCGCGATTGTTACCAAAAATCTAATAAAGCTATAGCAGGATAATGTTTTGGAGGAAAAAAAGGAAGTCTAGCCACGCCCCATCTGGTACCTCCAATACCTATCTAGAACCCCTACTTCATATGGCGTTTGTGCCAAAATTCTGTATTTAGTAGTGTTAAAGCAGAATAAAGTTTTAGAAAAAATCTGGAAGTCTGTCCACGCCCCATCTGCTACCTCCCATAAAAATGTACCACTCCGCCCACTTTACAAATCGAGTAATAATATCAATACACTAAACGTGATCTTGCCCAAATTCTGTGTTTTGTTAAGCTATAAAAAATAGGGTCCAATGGACTTCTAAGGCGTGGCTGGACTTTCAGTTTTTTCTTCAAAACTTTTTAGTTTTTTCTATAGCTTTACTAAATACAGAATTTGGGGACGATAGCGTTGGGTGTATTGATATTATTACTCAATTTCTAAAGTAGGTGATACTAGATGGGTTTAAAAGGTACCAGATGGGGCGTGGCTAGACTTCCAATTTGTTCTTCTTCCTGTTGGGTGTATTGATATTATTACTCAATTTCTAAAGTAGGTGATACTAGATGGGTTTAAAAGGTACCAGATGGGGCGTGGCTAGACTTCCAATTTGTTCTTCTTCCTGCTATCGTTTTATTAAATACACGATATATTTGGGCACGATCGCATTGGGTGTATTGATATTATTACTGGATTTCTAATGTGGGGGCAGTGGTACATTTATATGGGAGGTACCAGAAAGGGCGAGGCTTGAATCAAGTTTTTTCTCCAAAACTTTTTCCTGCTATAGATTTACTAAAAACAAAATTTGGGCATGGTCACGTTGCGTGTATTGATTAATATCAATTTCTTAAGTGGGCGGAATGATACAATTGTATGGGAATTACCAGAAGGGGCATGGCAAGACTTCCAGTTTTTTTTCCACAACTTTTCTTGTTATAGCTTAATATAACAAAGAATTTGGGCACTATCGCTTTGGGTGTATTACTATTATTACTCGACTTCCAATGTGAGCGGATTGATATATTTGTATGGCAGATAACAGAAGGGGCGTGGCCTTGTAGTCTATTTGCAGTACCGAAAGTTGTTTTGGGAAAATATTGACTTCAAGTGACATTATGTGATACATTAATGACACTTCCGGACACTGAAAGACTAGTAGTGGGAATACCTTCAATATACTAATAAACACACACTTTTGTCGCAATTCTTTGAATCAGGAAATCGTAGTTCCTCATAGTGCCACACTACCGAGGTTCAAATGGGCTGTTATAGCCTCAAACTATTTACGCATCACGGCCCTGTGTCCAACAATGAATAAGGGGAGATCTATGAAACCTTTTGTCACTGTCCAAAACCAATGGTTTAATACTTGTATCAGTTTTAACAGGACATTGCTCTATGGACTTACAAGTCATAAGGCTAAAGGACAATGAGGAAGAATCCAGAACATTTCCTGTAGCTGTAGGCTGAAAACAAAGGGAGCCTACTTGTCGACAGACATAAGCGAACAACACCTAACCTAACATATCCTAACGACAGAATATACAAAATAAAGTAGCTTATTCTTTTCCTTAACATAATTGTGATATTTCAAAGAAAGAATTATTAAAATCGGATTGGTAGACTTAGGGTTTACCCGTGACATACATTTCCATTCTAATTACAGCCAATATAATAAATAGTAATAGATGTCGCTAGCAAATGACGGCTAGTATAAAGTCCTACATACTATTTTTGATATTGCAACACGTTGCATACAAATATTACATATTTAATTTAATTCTTTGTGAAAATCCCCATCTCTGTCTTAATCACATAGAATACTAGTTACAATAAATTTTAGCTCTGGTACTGACGTCAATGCGAATTATGTACCTCTGGCCGTTTGAATACATTTTAAATGATTGTTTATGACATTAATTAAGAACTTAACAATATTTATGACAATGCCACCATTAAATGATCGTTCTTCTAATGACTGAATATTATTTATGAATCGAAGAGCAAATACACGAACACACGTCGTCCAATGCAAAAAGCTATGAATGGACTCTAAAACAAACAACATTAGCAACACATCAGATCAGCAGCTGTATGGGCTACAAATGGTGGGCTACAACGACATCAAATAGCTGCAACATCTTTACAGATGAATATCGAAGTCATCAATTTGGTCAATGGTCACACATTAACATAAAATTGTTGCAACTTAAAGAAAATCAACAACGTCATCAAACCAAACCACGACCGATTAAGTGTGACTTGTTGTTCACACAAGTCTAGCAATTCATTGTGGTCTTCGTACGATGGACCTATTGTGGAGGTTTTTGTTTTTAGATTTGTACATTTGGTTTCTGTCAAGGCACGCAGTCGCATCATCGTCATCATAATCATCATCTTTGTATGTATAAATGAAATAAAGTTCTCATATAAACGAAATAGATTTTCAGTTAACCAGACGTTGAAGAAACTTGTGATCATACTAGTAGGAGTTTTATTTGATTTTAAAATTCGAATTTAGTAGACACAGACTGCTAGTGCTGTTAGAATGTGGTACAGCATTAAAAGTCTGCCATAGTCTTACTAAGAATGTGTTATTACAGCATTTGGGGCCAACTTTTGGTCTTGTTTGTTGTCTGGTACGTACATTTGTAATTTCATCTTCTGTTGGCTATTGGCGATGATGACGATGACAACATTAAGAATAAGCTGGAAATTAACCCTGAAAAGAGACAAGGACAAAAGTGTGGTAATCGAATCTTACTTACCGACTTCCTAGAAGGGTAAGCTAATAAATGAAAGAAAGAAAAATTTCTTAAAAAAAGAAATGACTAAAAACATACAAAGTAGGGCAAAAGTAATCACCCAAACGTTGGTAAGACAGATTTGCGATATTCTCAATAGAACGGCTGCTCCGGATCCGGCCACCCTTGGGAAGATCTTAAGTTTTTTCAGTCTCTTCAAGACAAGGGACCGGCCGTGGCATAGTGGTTAGAACACGCGACTACCATGCGGGAGATCCCAGGTTCGACTCCTGTCTCCAGTAATCCACTTTTTTATACCATCACCCTTAGGGATGAGGGTATATATCAAAAGTGTAACACATAGAAGGAGTGACTTTAGACCCTAGGTTTTTTTGAACCAAATTCGATTCATGTCTTTTTAAGTGGTTTGAGCCATGTCCGGCTGTCTGTCCGTCTGCAGGCTGTCCGGCTGGTTCACACGATAACTTTCGAAAGACGCAACCAAATGTATTGAAATTTTGCACGAGTTAATATTTCCCCAAAACTACTTACGGTATTGCAAATGGGCTACATGGCCCCGCCCCTTCTGGTACCTCCCATACAAATACATCATTCCGACCACTTTAGATATCGAGTTATAATATCAATACAATCAACGGGATCGTACCCACATTCTGTACTTAGTAAAGATATTACAGGATAAAGTTTTGGAAAAAAATTGGAAGTCTAGTCACGCCCCTTCTGGTAGCTCCCATACAAATGATATCAATAAATCCAACGCGATCGTACCCAAATTCTTTATTTAGTAATGCTATAGCCGGATACAGTTTTTGGAGAAAAAAACTGGAAGTCTAGCCACGCCCCATCTGGCACCTCCAATACACATCTGGTACCGCCCACAATAGAAATCGAATAATATTAGTAATATACTTAACGCGATCGTGCCCAAGTTCTGTATTTAGTAAAGTTCAGGCAGGATAAAGTTTTAAAGAAAAAAATCTAGAAGTCTAGACACGCCCCTTCGGGTACCTCCCATACAAATGTATCACTCCGCTCACTTTGTAGATGGAGTAATAATATCAATACATTCGACACGATCGTGCCCAAATTCTGAATTATGTTTAGTTATAACAGGATAAAGTTTTGGAGAAAAATTCTGGAGGTATAGACACGCTCCTAATGGTACCTCCCATAAAAATGTACCTTTCCGCCCACTTTAGAGTTGGAGTAATAATATCAATACACTTAACACGATCGTCCCCAATTTATGTATTTAGCGAAGCTATAACAGGATAAAGTTATGGAAGTCTAGACACGCCCCTTCTGGTACCTCCCATACAAATGTACCACTTCGCCCACTTTAGAAATCGAGTAATAATATCAATATAATAGATTTTTTTTGTTTTAATGAGGGTGATGGTATATGTAAGTCGGGTTGCCCGAATGAAACTTTCTTTTTTGCCGCAGTATTAGTGTCTAGTCAATCGGCATGTCTAGTAAAAGGCTTTTCAAACAGTGACGTTCGCATTTGTCGATAACAGGTAGGTGCCGTTAGTTGTGAATCTAAATATAGAGATTCACAACAATGCGAAAATTTATCCCATTCCTCATTCATGGAGTGTAAAGGGAAATTAAGTTTTTTTTTTCAAGACGAGTGGCCACACTCTCTAGTTTTTGTCCAGTTGGGGTTGGACGGCTAGGAAATCTGACGCTGCGCAAAAAACAATTATTCCGCTTTCTTGCAGAGTAAACTGAGACTTGGTTTGTCGATTTGTATTCTGCGTTTGTGTACTTCAAAAATGTCAGAACCGAATTGACATTTGGCGCCAATTGCAAAAGTTATTGCCTTTTCCAATAGGGTGATTACTTTTGCCCCATCTTGTACAATTTGTTTACCCTGACCTATAGGGATTAGGTTCTATCAAAGGAGACGAGTTGAACCAAAGGTATCTTAAGAAAAAATTTAGTCTGCATACTGACACATCGCCTAACGGAATCAGACTGATTGATTTCTCTGCAGCAAGGAACATGGTAATTAGCAGCACACGATTTGACCACAAAAACATTCACAAAGCAACGTGGATATCTCCCGATCAAGTAACGAGAAACCAAATTGATCACGTGGTAATTGATGGAAGGCACGCGTCAAGTGTCTTAGACGTACGAGTGATCAGAGGTGCGAACATCAACTCGGATCCTCACCTCACTGCAGTGAAGGTGCGTACTAGGCTAAGCAGAGCGAAAACCCTGCGTAACCAGGCACAGCGAAAGCTGGACATCGCTAAACTGCAGACCGCGGAGATAGCCAACGCCTATTCTGACCAACTCACTCAACTATTTCTTGATGTTCCAACTCCCGAAAATACTAGCGCGCAATGGCAACATATTGCCCACTCGATGGAAAGGACTCAGCGGTCCGTACTGGGGTATGTGAAGCCCTTTAACGATAATGCCTGGTACGATGACGAATGCCGCGATGCCACCCGGAAACAAGATGCTGCATACAGGGCCAAACTGCAGCCAATGGCAACGCGAGCTGTTCATGAAAAGTACAGGGAGAAGAGGCGGGAGGCGACTCGACTCTTCAGGCGAAAAAAACGAGAGCTTAAGGAGCGGAATAATGTGTGTATTGAAGATTACAGGAACAGAGGTGAAGCCCGAAAATTCTATCAGAAGATAAAAGAAAAGGTACATGGAACAGGTCTTCCCTCCTGTAAAGACAAGGATGGTCATCTCGTTACTGACTCTGAGAGTGTACTGAGAATATATAAAGATCACTTCTGCAGCCTATTGATGTGTGAAAACTTGACGGAAGAAGACTGTGCACCAATCCGAGAGGATAACATCGCGTGTCCACCTCCGAGCCAAGATGAGATAACAACTGCCATATCCCGCCTAAAGAACAACAAGGCCGCTGGGGCTGATGGTCTTCCAGCTGAGTTGTTTAAGGCGGGTGGAGATGAGCTTGTTTTAAGCATGCAACAGCTCATAGAAAACATTTGGCTTCAGGCGAGCATGCCATAGGATTGGAATCTCAGTGTGCTATGTCCAATCTACAAAAAAGGTGACCGTAGTGAGTGTAAAAACTATCGTGGAAGTAGCCTCTTACCGATTGCGTATAAGGTCCTGTCTAGCATACTGTGTGAACGTCTAAAGCCAATTGTGGAAAACCTGATTGGACCTTATCAGTGCGGTTTTAGACCAGGCAAATCCACGACGGATCAGATATTTACACTACGGCAGATTCTTGAGAAAACCCATGAGAAGCAAATCGACACTTACCACCTCTTTGTCAATTACAAAGCTGCCTTCGATAGTCTCATCAGGCATCGACTATACGAAGCCATGTCTGAGTTCGGTATTCCTGCGAAGATAATTCGTTTTGCCGGTGTACCCTTACGAATACCAAATCCTCTGTTCGGATTGGCAAGGATCTATCTGCACCATTCGATACGACGCTGCTGTTCAACATAGTGATGGAGAAGGTGTTAAGGAAAGCAGCGGTTAAAATGTCTGTCACCATATTTATTAGAGCCACATGCTGCTCGCATATGCCGAAGATATCGACATTATCGGTCGAACGATGCGAGAGGTAACAGCTGTTTTCTCATCAGTTGAAAGGGAGTCAGCGAAAATGGGTTTGGCAGTGAACGAGGACAAGACGAAGTTAATGGTATCATCGAACAAAGTGTCCACCCGTTGGGGACGCAGCGTGAACGTTGAAACTATCGCTTTGAGGTAGTGGATGTATTTATCATCCTTGGATCCGCCATGAACAAAAACAACAGTGTCAGCCTCGAAATAAAACGGAGAATAGTGCTTGCCAACAGGTGTTTCTTTGGACTACGCGAGCACTTTATAAACACCACCCTATCTCGAACTACCAAAGTCCAGCTGTACCAGGTAATAATTTTACCGGTCCTGTTGTACGCCTCCGAATCTTGGGTGCTTATACAGGCAGATGCAGCTCATCTGGTGGTGTTTGAGAGAAAAATACTCCGCAAAATATATGGACCCATTTGCGTAAACGGCGAGTTTAGGATTCGGATGAACCATGAGCTGTACGAGTTATACCACGACATTGATGTCGTGAGAATGGATGAGGAAACTCCAGCGCGAAAGGTATTCTATCAAGACCTCGAAGGACGGCGCAAAAGAGGGAGACCGCGACTACGTTGGAAGGATCAGGTGGAGGAATCACTGATGCTGCTTGGTAGGACTGACTGGAGACGGTGCGCACAAGATCGAAGCGAATGGAAATCTTTGATCATTTCGGCCTCTGACTTAGGCACTAAGATATAAATATATATGTGTCAAGTTGTTTTAAAGGCTAATGATGATAGGTGGAGAGCTTTTATTGCACAAATGCCGATTGACTCGACTACGGTGCAGGTTCTGTCTACAGAATCAAAATAAATGTATCAGGTTGTGACAAGGTTCCAAACCAAAACAACAGCAATTTCAGTCACGTCATGATGTTAAATGTTTCTATTTTTATACCATCCCTCATTCTGGAACTAATCAATGTGAGATGCCACGCATATTACACCATGCCAGAGCCTATTTTCGATCCGGGTTTTATATTGACCTAAACTTTGGGGTTTAAAGTCCTAATTTTCACATACGATTTGAAATTAAAAGAAAGAGCAGGCTTCTTTTCTTTTCCGGAGGATTTGAGTTTGCAACTATCAGTCAGACTACCAAATCACTTTAGTAGTGACTTTGGTAGTCACTTAGACCGAAATAGCGGCAGTAGAGCAAATTCAGTATCGTGGGATATTGGACGGCCATATTCATAATCTTACTGATAGTAAAGTGGCTACTAGATCCCTGGAGAACGTTTATACCACTTGCAGAAATGTTCGAGAATGCCGGTCGTCCCTTTAGAAGGCATGCGACAGTAACCCTTACATGGGTTCCAGGACATGGTGATATATATGGTAACTAGTGATGGAACGATTAATCGAAAAATTGGTAATAATCGATTATTTTCTTTCAATTAACGATTTAATTGTTTCGCGAATTCTCCTTCGATTAATTTAATTAATCGATTATTCCAAATAATAATCGATAGGCATCCAGGAACAAAAAAGATTAGTCGCCAAGTGTATTCATTGAGCTTTGACGGCTGACGACGAAAAACCTAGAACTGCAACGCATTGGGAGCGGCACTGAAACGTCTTTTGCTGGTGATGCTGAATTTAATTTATGGGCGAACCATAAATCTTTGGCCCACTCACGAAGAAGGAATGACAATGACTCTAGTAGTAGAATTAAAGCGCAATGTAAAAGACGCATGGGAAGAAATGAAATCGGTCTACCCTAAGCTGTACTCTCTTGCACAAAAATATTGATTTTTGCTTGGTACACCTGATTATTATTCTTTTTTGTTTGACATCACTAATGGAAAGCAAAGAGCCGATACGTTGACAAGGGCCGCCACAATCGTGAACTCGGGCGAAGTTTACGGTCTCATTGGGATGCCTCTTACAAGGGGGAAACAGCAAAATGGCGGAAAACTGAATCTCATTGCTAAGAACAGATGGCTGAGAGAACACAGCGACCAAACAAATTTGGCCTACAATGGTATTTTCAGAGGACACGGTTTGTGCTAAACCTGCCCACAGTCCACCTGAGAAACATTACAGTTGTAATAACTGGTCACTGTCCAGTTGATAAACACGCTAAGAGGTTTAAAATGCCCTACAACGATTTTTGTAGAAGCTGCAATGATGAGAAAGAAGAGGAGACCACGGAGCATCTTCTATGTTACTGGCCTGCTTTTGGTGACCTTAGATATGAAAAGCTTGGTAATCGGACACGGGTAGACACGCCTTCATCAGAGCAACGCAATGGCTTGATAGCGACGTTGAATAGGAACATTTGGTGGACCCATTAGGACATTAGGACCCATGTGAGCTGTGTTGAACGTGGCTGACGAATTAACCTTACCTAAGATATACCCTTCCTCTTAGGATAAGGGTATATATCATGTGATATGGGAAGAAGTGTAACGCATTAAGGGGAGCCGTGTTAGACCCCAAGTATCTTAAGACCTAATTAGTTTCAGGACATTAAAAGATGATTGAGCCATGTCCGTCTGTCTGGCTAGTGGGCAGGTTAACTCGAGAAAACATTATGAAAATTTACCTAAATTACTATATCCATAATGTAGTATCAGGATTGGTAACCCCCACACAAAATTCTTTATTTTTAGAACAATTATATTTCATCCATAACTTCCAAACGGACAACTGGAAGATAATTGAATTAGGTAAGTTTTGTTATCTTGTAATAGTAGATAAACCCTCAAAAAACCGCAACCTTTGTCACGCCTCTTCTGGTGCGGTGCCTCTTTCTTTTTTGTAGGCACTCTGAATTCATTCATATTTTGCGATATATGTAAGCATGTGAGAGTTTGCTTCAAGAATTAATATAGACTTCAACGACTAACCCCTTCTGGTACCTTCCATACAAAATGACTTATTTTTTGAAAAAATGGTACTTCTCCAATAACTACCAAACGGACAGCAGAAGGACACTTAAAAGTTGTTAGTTAATTTATCTTGTAACAATAGGCAAAACCTCAGACTACCGAACTGTTTGACACACCCCTCGTTGTATCTCCCATACAAATGACCGAAATTGCCCCCATAGTTCTACATGCATATTTTTCTTCTCACCCTACTAGTAGGAGGGTATTTATTATTTGGTACGACCCACATAGAAGGAGTCACTTTAGACCCTAGGTTTCTTTGTATCGAATTCGATTCGTTTGAGACATTTCCGTCTGTCTGTCTGGCTGTCCGGATGGTACGCTCGATAATTTTCGAAAGTCGCAACCAAATGTCTTGAAACTTAGCATGAGTTAATATTTCCCCAAAACTACTTACGGCATTGCAAATGGGCTACATAATAACGCCTCTTCTGGAACCTCCCATACAAAAATATATCATACAAAAATATATCATATATCATTCCGTCCACTTTAGAAATCGAGTAATAATAACAATATACCCAATGCGATCGTGTCCAAACACTAGAAGTTTTGCCACGCCCCTTCAGGTACCTCCCATACAAATGTACCATTCTTACGGCTTTAGAAAAAAGTTTTGGAGAAAAAAACAGGAAATCTAGCTACGCCCCATGTGGTACCCGCCCACTTTAGAAATCGATTATTATTGTTAAAAAACCCAAAGCGATCGTGTACTAATTTTGTAATTAGTTAGGCTCAAGCTTTCATTCAAATGTAAAACTCCGCTCACTTGAGAAAACTAGAAAACTTTATGTTTTACTGAGGGTCAGTTTTCCGAACTGAAAATTTCTCACTGGTCAAATTTTGCACCGGGTAAAAGTTTATTAAACTTTGATTTACTAGAAAAAAATCGGACACATTGTGGTTCCCTTGCTGGTACCACCTTTACAAATTAGTCAATTTCGCGAATATTAATTTTTGTCCAATTATTTCTTAAAAAAAACTTCTGAAAACATTGAAAATAGTTTACTTTTAATATTTTGAATTCATTACTGAAACTTAGGAAACCGGGAGGTTTACTCCACACATTTAAAATTATGATTTTTTTTAAGATTGTCCCGAATGTCCTATATCCAACCGTGTACGCTCCACAAGCAATACAAATTCGGTTAATTCAAAATATCCTAAGACATCAATAATTTTACATTGGTTGAGGGTATTTATAAATCAGTTTTCCTGATATACAACAAATGATATACAGTCGAAACTCTCTATAACGAACTCCCATATAACGAAGTTCTCTTTATTGCGAAGCAATTATAGGAACACTGTGTTTTGGGCCTACTTTGAGTGTATTTTAATCTCCATATAACGAATTTCCCTATAGCGAATTTTTCCTTATAACGAAGCATTTTTGCGACCGTAACTTCACGATTGAAGCGTTTTCAATCTCCATATAACGAATTTATTCAAATAATTTTGCGTAAGCAAAGCCGAACGCACGCACACAAAAAAGAAATCGACGTCGCATTGTTGTGTGTTATTGCCCAGCAACGGAATTTGGTAGGCCTTACCAAAAATCAGGTCGATTTTTGGTAAGCTGTAGGTCCTATATTGGATTTTTTACACCTACCAGAAGACCTACTTTAATGAGTGATGCAAAAATCCCTACCTCTTCCTTTCAAAAAAACGTTCTTACTAATCCTTTCTTGTTTTCGAGAAGGTCTTCTAATCACAGCGAAAGAGCATGTGTTACAACTTCTCATTCGCAACTTTTAGGAGAGATCTAGCAGTTCTGCTAAGAGGAAATCAAGTAGGTCTTCTATTATTTGCAACAAAACAACTGCTACACGGTCTGATTCCTTGCTTTTAAGAGAGATCTAGTAGCTATTCTTTAGGAGAGTAAATAAGTATGCAATATTCGATAGTTGAAGCTTTGAAGTCCTATTGTTCGAATCCAAAAAGATACAAAAAAGCATTTGTAACACATTTCGTTCATTGCTGGTGGAAGATCTAAGAAGGAATTCTAATAAGGGGCAAAGTAACACGAGGTACACAGTCGCAACAACAAAAAAATTTTGTCAGTTATAATCCCGTTAAACGATATTCCATCAAGTTTTTTTGTTTACGTTGTTTTGTCTGCTTCCTTGATCTCTAGTTTGCATTTAGTTGCTTTGTGTTTGTCAAAGAAGCCACAATTGTTGTAAGTAATGTGGATAATTATCTTTATGAATTAATTAAGAATTTAAGAGAATTTTTAAATAATTGAAATAATTTTTAAATAAAGAATTGTAAAAAACTGAAAATTTACCACTACTTTTTTTGATGAATAGATCTTCTGAAATCCTTCTATTGAAGGAAGTATATTAAGGCCTTTTTTTAGCTTTCTGGGGAAAACATTCAGAAGGATGTTTTTTTAGCTTTCTGGGGAAAACATTCAGAAGAATGCAGAGCATGTGTGTACTTTGTTGCTGCTTTCACAAGCAGAGACTGATGCTTTGACTAGTTTATTTACCATTAAATTGAAAGTGTATTTTGGGGAACCACCCAACTATGCAAGTGACAACTGGAAACATTACCATCTCTCACATTTCTTGCAGTCGCTATCAGTTTGCCTTTGCATATCGCGATATGTACTGTGTTTACTTCTCTAAATGTATTAGAAAATTATATTGAAGAAGATAAGTGGAAAAATGTACTTCAAACCAAAATAACTGACTACTACAAATTAAAAATGTTAAAAGAACAAAATTGTTTTTCTTTTCTATATAGGGAATTTTCTTTATAGCGAAGTAAATATCCGTTCCCTTGGAATTCGTTATAGAGAGTTTCGACTGTAGCGAATTTTCTTTATAGCGAGGGCGTATAAACTATTGCAATGAAAAGAAGTAAGAAAATAATAAAATTGACCCCCCAAAATGTTGACGACCACCGCAAACGAATTAAGGACCATGATTTAAGGATATGCACCTGGAATGTTAGAACACTGTATAGACCAGGTGCCTCTATCCAACTGGCGGAAGTCCTCGAAGAATACAAGGCTGACATAACCGCTTTACAGGAAATCCGGTGGACGGGACACGGGTGCTCGCGCATGAAGACGTGCGACATCTACTATAGTGGCCATGCGGACAAGCACGAGTTTGGATGTGGATTTGTGGTTGGCAAGAGACTGCGACACCTAGTCTCAAGGTTCAACCCGGTGTGTGAACGTATAGCCACCATAAGAGTCAAAACAAAGTTTTTCCACATAACACTTATATGTGCCCATGCTCCGGCAGAAGAGAAAAGCGATGAGGACAAAGACGAGTTCTACGAGAGCCTAGAAAATGTATATGACCGTAGCCCGAGCCATGACATTAAAATTGTACTAGGCGATTTTAATGCTAAAATAGGCAGGGAAACCGCATTTGAGCCTACCATCGGAAAATTCAGTCTGCACACCGAAACGTCGAACAATGGCATCAGACTGATTGATTTTTCTGCGGCAAGAAATATGGTAGTTTGCAGCACTAGATTTGACCATATAAATATTCATAAGGCAACATGGTTATCTCCAGATCAATTAACAAGGAATCAGATTGATCATGTGGTAGTCGATGGAAGGCACGCATCGAGTGTTCTGGACGTACGAGTGATTAGGGGTGCGAACATTGACTCCGATCACTTCCTTACCGCAGTTAAGGTACGCACAAGGCTAAGCATGGCGAAAAACGTACGTAACCAGGCACAACGAAAGCTGGACATCGGTAAACTGCGGACCACAGAGGTAGCAAACGCCTACTCCAACCACCTAACTCAACTGCTGCGGAATGCTCCAACCCCTGACAATATAACCTCGCAGTGGCAAAATATAGCCGACTCCTTAGAACGGGCTGCGAGAAGCGTACTTGGATACTCAAAGCCGTCTCAAAAAGATGCCTGGTACGATGATGAATGTCGCAATGCCACGAGAGAGACGGTTGCTGCATACAGGGCGAAACTGCAGCCAATGGCAACGCGAGCTGTTCGTGAACGGCACAGGGAGAAGAGACGACAGGCAACGCGTCTTTTTAGAAGAAAAAAGAAGGAGCTGAAGAAGAGGCAGGACGAGTGCACTGAGTTGCTCCGAAGTAGAGGGGAAGCCCGAAAATTCTACAAGAGAGTGAAAGCGAGAATGCGTGGAACAGGGTTGCCCTCCTGCAAGGACAGCGATGGTCAGCTAGTGACGGACCCGGATAACGTTCTGAAGATATGGAGAGATCACTTTAGAAATTTACTGGATACTGACACCACTCCAGAAGACCCCGCTCCAATCCATGACGATGGTATTAACTGTCCACCTCCGAGCCAGAGCGAGATACGTATGGCCATTTCCCGCCTTAAAAACAACAAAGCTGCTGGAGCCGATGGTCTCCCTGCTGAATTGTTTAAGGCTGGCGGGGAGGAGCTGATTAGGAGCATGCATCAGCTCATGGAGAACATCTGGCAAGAGGAGAGCATGCCCGGGGATTGGAGTCTCAGTCTGTTATGTCCCATATACAAGAAAGGAGATCGTAGTGAATGTAAGAACTACCGTGGAATAAGCCTATTACCAATTGCGTACAAGGTCCTTTCAAGCATATTGTGTGAACGTCTAAAGCCAATTGTAGAAAAACTAATTGGACCATATCAGTGCGGCTTTAGACCTGGCAAATCTACTACGGATCAAATATTCACCTTACGACAAATCCTGGAAAAAATCCATGAAAAGCAGATCGACACCTACCACCTCTTTGTCGACTACAAAGCTGCCTTCGACTCTCCGATAAGGAATAGGCTTTATGAGGCCATGTCTGAGTTTGGTATTCCTGCAAAGCTGATTCGACTTTGCAAATGTACCTTAGACAACACCAAATCCTCGGTTAAGATTGGTAAGGATCAGTCTGAACCATTCAACACGGAAAGAGGTCTCAGGCAGGGCGATAGCCTGTCCTGTACACTATTTAACATAGTTATGGAGAAGGTGATGAGAAAGGCTGGTATCAACATGTCTGGCACCATATTCCACAAAAGCCACATGCCACTAGCCTACGCCGATAATATAGATATCATTGGCCGAAATCTGCGGGATGTTACTGCAGTTTTCTCATCGCTAGAAAAGGAGTCAGCAAAAATGGGTTTAGCGGTCAACGAGGACAAAACAAAAATAATGATTTCGACGAACAAAGAGTCCTCTCGATGGGGACGCACCGTGAACGTTGACAATTATTGTTTTGAGGTAGTCGACGAATTTACCTACCTCGGATCTTCCGTCAACAAGATGAATAATGTCAGCCAAGAAATTAAACGGAGAATAGTGCTAGCCAATAGATGTTTCTACGGACTTCGGCAGCACTTTAGTAACACCACCTTCTCTCGGAATACTAAGAAACAGCTATACCAGGTGCTTATCTTACCTGTTCTGTTGTATGGTGCCGAATCATGGGTGCTTACTACAACGGACATACAAAACCTGGGAGTATTCGAGAGAAAAGTACTCCGAAAAATATATGGACCTATCTGTGTCGAAGGCCAGTTTCGCCATCGGATGAACCATGAGCTGTATGAGCTTTACCACGACATCGACGTAGCTAAAAGAGTCAGAATCCAACGACTTCGATGGCTGGGACATGTTGCCAGGATGGATGTAAATGCTCCAGCGAAAAAGGTGTTTAAAGGCGAACCTGAAGGACGGCGCAGAGCAGGGAGACCCAAACTCCGTTGGAAGGACCAAGTGGTAGGCGATGTGCCATCATCTGGTAGGACTAACTGGAGAACACACGCAGAAGACCGAAGCGTGTGGAATTCTTTATTACTTCGGGCCTCAAATTTATGAACTACGTTTCGTAAATTGTAATTGGCCACTTAAGTAAGAGGGTATAATTGCTGACAGAAAATGGACTTGAAAGTCTAAAACCTAACCTCCTCTTAGACAAACTCCCTTTATACAATTCAGAAACGGTGAAGGGTATTTGAGTTACGGAATAGACGAAGCTTCACAATAAAGTTGTTTTTTTTTATCAGAAAAATAAAAAAACACTGCGAGAACTTAGTTACTCAGTCGTATTCCAGTTCAACCAAAACATATTCACACCTCAACTTAAGGGTTAACATTCAATTGCCAAACCAAAAATACATTAACATTACAATATTTGTTGCAACTACAAAAAAAAAAAGAATAAAAACAAAGTTTGATTTGAACTCCAATTATTATTTTATTACCATGTAAACATTATTTGGAAAACATTATCAAACACGACGGAACAACAGCAAAAACAAAAATGAAAAACCTCCAAAAACTAAACTACAAAAAACACACACAAAAATCAATGGATGCTACAAATACCAAACGACACCATTGACTGTCTGGCTTACTGCATCTGACTGACTTGCAGACTTTGAATATATTCAACTTCTCGAGTCTACTCGTTCAGACGTTACAATAAGTTTTATTAAAATTGCTTTTATATGGAAATGTAGCGCAAG